>JACEVL010000734.1:0-64123 GCA_020284085.1 Aporrectodea caliginosa
AAATTTCTAAACCACCACTCGAAAGCTAAACACAGGGCACCAGCTTATTCCTAAGCATTGTAGCCAATGTACTTCCTCCCGCAAAATGATGGACATTTGCCAAAAACATAAAATACCAATAGTCGGCCAGACCATAGCATTTACATATGATTGTCGCTGCTTAATGAAGAAAAGTTAGGCCTGCAAAATTGCATCGTTGTAATCAACCATGGAGCATATGAATGGAAGCATTAGCATCATGGCAGCTCCAATTGTAAGCATGAAGTATATTGTATGAATCTGACTTTGGTGGTGGAAGCATCATTACTGCATCCAGGGTTGGGTTAATGCCGGCAACAACCTATTGTTGCCGGGACAGTGGCAATAACCGGTTATTGCCAGTTGTTGCCGGCCGGTTATTGCCAGTTGTTGCCCATTTTCTCCAAAGTAAGGACAAGGCAAATGAAAATCATATTTCACTGCACAGCCTGCGTAGTTATAATAAATGTTTCTGGTGGGAAATTAAAACTAATGTAGTAAGCTTAATCTATATTATCCCATAGTATAAATGTAGTTAAAGTCAACTATATGAGATCAAGATAAAAAAATTCTGACCTACAGTTCAACTACAATCAATCAATCAGTTCTTTTATTGATCACCATAATACTATCACAAATAAACACAATCAAGACATTCAAGTGCAGTGGCGTCAATAGGTAGACCAAAAGGAACATAAGGTTCCGCTAGCAGAGGGTCACCCTAGTTTCATCAATCATTAATCTAACAGTATTTTGTTTATTCATCATTTACAACAGTACGTCTTCAAACAATCCTTGTTATGGTGTCCATAGTTATTTTTACAGGAAATAAAACAATCTTCAAACAACAAATGCAAACTTAATAAAGTATTATTAAAAAAAACAACAACAAAAACAGAGCAATGCATGCACAAAATAAACTGCCATTTGCACTGCAGTAGTAATATTCAGGTCAACAGGGTCATTGCCTTTTCTATATACTTACTTGGTAGTATATAATTTATTAATAGTGCATAGAAGCCAATGGTTTGGCAAAATTTCTAATTCATAATTACACAATTCGATATTTACTGTACTTAATACGTAAAACTTGTAAATGTATGTCTTTTATTAGGAAGAAATTATATGGTTATTTAAATCAGGTGATTTTTTGTTTGGAAAAACTTGATTGATTTAAAGCATGATATATTTAAAATCAATCAATTCTGTAAAGTAGCAAGCCAGAAGAAATAAAAAATAAGCTAACTGTGAAGATTCCATATTTTATCACCACAATAATTATTGTGGTTTCTATTTTTGCCAAAAGGTTTTTGCCATTTTTGCCATGAGGTTGTTGCCATTATTGCCAAGAGGTTGTTGCCGGGACGGTTATAGCCATGGCAATAACCGGTTATAACCGGCGGTGGCAACAACTTGCCAACCCTGACTGCATCATCACATAGTGATGTAGCTTTTCCAGAAAAATATTTTCCGGAAAATTTTTGCGGAAATTTTCCGCATAACCGGAAAAATACATTTAACTCATAATGTCAGATTTTCAGTATGAGATAACACTAGAAAATTTAATTTTTTAAAAGTTCCTTTTATTTACAGTATTTCTGTCAATGTAGGCAAAGTTTACCTTAAAAAATTTAAAATAAGCATTAAAGACTGTTCATTAGCAGTTCAGTATAGAGTAGCCTAGTTTGATATGTTGTTAGTGTTATGAACTATCAGTATATATACTGTCTGGCAATTTGACATTTTGTCAGCGCTTCAGCTATTGTCAGCTTTGCCCTTAGTCCATACACCACTCACTGAAGACAACAGCTCATAGATAAGCGATTAAACTAAAACACATTCTTTTGAGAGAAAAAATTTCATCATTAGGATGATATATGGGATCTTGGATTGAGGAAAATATGTGTAATTTAGAATATTTGACTCTTGATCTTCTTAAGTATTAATGTATGTCTATTACCATGTCTGTACACCAAAATGCGGAGAGCAATTGGTCAATTAGAGAATATTCTTATCTTTTTGCTACTTACCAAGAAAAGCAGATTTTAAAAATAGATTAGTGTTAGACTGCAATGGCAATGCCAATAACATTATAATATTTCAAGACATAAAATAATAGTATAATAGGACTCATAAGAATTAATCTGTTGCAGTATTAAAATTGTGTCTGTAGTACTACTGCATCAATTGCTGTTTTGTCTCATATTTTCATTACTAAAAGCATATTAAGGAGACTAAATCATAAATAATATTTCTCTAAATTAACAGTGAAGTTCAAGTTTAATTCCAATTAATTCTTAAATGTATTGTTGTTATTAAACCTTGTGAACACACTGAACAGTAAGCACTAACAGTGCCATCTATTGCATAAAACATTGGTAATGGGTTAGATAATCTATAATATGGGACATAATGACAAACTGTATAGCTTAATCATCTTTAATGTTATTGAAATGCTTGAGTTTTTGTATACTGAAGTGTGGTATGCAATTGGTTTCAATAAAGAATATTCTTCTTCTATATCAGTTATAACTACATAAGACAGTATAGAGTGAGTGATATTTAAACATTATTATGCATTAAACTTGTTATTTATTAATATTATATTGATGGAAAAATATCGGAAAATTTTCCGGAAAAAAACACTGGAAATTTTCCGAAATTTTCCGGAAAAATATGAAATTTTCCGGACAATTTTTCCGCCTCACAACACTATCATCACATGATCACCATTACCATCAGTCAGTACTGGGAAAATCACAAATCAAACCAGGAGCATAGACAGGTCACAGGACACAATATGGGGGTTTAGCTTTTGGGGGTTTCTATTTGACACGGAACCTTGTATTTTTCTACAGTTTTAGTCTTTAAAAACAGTAATGCATTTAGTTCGAGGGGGCTGAACCCGTAAAACGCGCCTAAATACACCCATGAATCGAGCTCACCTTAAACCTATATAATCTTACAGCATTGAATCTCAAACTCCCACACTCAAAATGAAATTCAAAGTCTATGACCAAAATTCAAATTCAACACCATCATCATCACCACCACTATCATTGATCATCTTCATCATTGATCCTTGCCATCATCACTGACATCATTATCATCCCCATCACAATCAGTAATGAGAAAACTCCAATTAAATGTTGCCTTAAATCCAAAATACGTTTGGCACTGAATTTCAAATACCAAACTTCAAATAAAAGCCAAAATCTGACCAAAACTCCAAATAATAAAAGGCTGAATGATATTTAACAAAAGTTAGCAACTATGCCATGACACCTAACCGAAGAACAAAATATTTTCTTGCACAAAACTGATAAGGCCAAAACAAAATAATGAAATAATGGTGTGTTTCCGGTAACGCGACCGACTCACTTTTTTGCCGCGACTCGAAAAATTTTGTAAAAAAAATTTTTTTTTACGGAAAATTTTTTTTAAAATGAAATTTTTTTCGGAAAATTAAAAAAAAATTTTTTTTTCC
Source organism: Aporrectodea caliginosa (assembly GCA_020284085.1). Taxonomy (NCBI): domain Eukaryota; kingdom Metazoa; phylum Annelida; class Clitellata; order Crassiclitellata; family Lumbricidae; genus Aporrectodea; species Aporrectodea caliginosa. The sequence goes on from JACEVL010000734.1 coordinate 3,506, forward strand.
TACTTCACTTACATTAAGCCTTTGCATGCCCGTGATGCAGAATCGCGACATTATAGGTGCATTCACTGAAGCAGAGACGTTCGGAAACTAGTGGTCTTTCAGTGGAAATAATGGTGCCGTAAATTACAGCTCAATAAAAGGGCTAAAGTGTGGAGTTTGGCAGAGGGAGGTTATAGACCCGAAAGTGGTGGATTTTCTCACGGTAATTTAACAGGGTTATTTCACAAATCTGACCGCCATATTCATTGTATCAGAAATACCTATTATCGTATGTGCCATTATAAAAGTAAAGCCTCTTAATAGCAATCAGCCTACTTAACAACCTCCGTAGCATTTCTACTTTCGTAGCAACCAGCCTTCTTAGCAACCAAGCTTTGTAGCAAGCAGCCTCTATGTCAGCCTCAATAGCAACCAGTTTCAAAGTCAGACTTGGCCCCTTTAGCAACCGCCTTCCTTAGCAACAGTTATCCTTAGAAACTGTTCCGCTTAGCAACTGCCTTCATTAGCAACTAGTCTCCTTAACAACCAGTCTTCGTAGCAACCAATCTTCGTAGCAAGCAGTCTCCTTAGCAGACGACGTTAGGAAACCATATTTCTTTCTATGCAGCACTAATAATATTATAACATTAAATGGACTCAGTGTTTCCCATGGACAATTTACACACATGTATGATGTTGAGGAGATAACAGACACTGAAAAGTCAGCGATTTTCGCACGTTACTACCCATGCATAATTGCATATTTCCTAAACAGTCGTTGTCTGCTACACGTTTATTGTTTAATGTACATAATCCATAATTCCTTCCCCACCCCTGCCCCTTCCATTTCAAATAAATAAGATTGTTTTATACAGCAGTTTGTAGGTACATTCTGCAAATCGCATTTTTAATACTTGCATAGAAAATACATACTTTGGTACAGCATGTACCACTGTGCGTAAATGGGCATTGGCATAATTTTGGGAAATCACTTAATAAAATTATTTTACCAAAATAAAATTATTTTCATACCGACCTACCTAGTTTTTTTTAGCTCTGTTACCGGAAACACACCATTATTTTTTTGGGCCTAAGTTTCCACCTTTTTCACAATTTCCATGCTGACTCATGTAATGCAGATCTCTGGACAACTATTTTGCAAATTACTAAACAAGACATACTTAACTCTTTAAGTTTTTTCATCAACTCCAATTGGAGCCACCTCTATCTTGACTTCCACTACATATAATCTGAAACTGCAAGCAACGTGCCACTGCGCCAATCGTGGCCTGAATATGCCCAACAACAGTCATTCAGCCTGCTTCTTATTATGAACACACGACATGCCTCCAACACAGGCAAAATAAACAGACATTTGTCAAGATTAGATACAATGAAAACTGCAAAATTTATAATTGTCACTCAGCAGAGACATAGGCAAGCTTATAGTATCGGGGTGACGGATATATTGCGTAAGTTTACTGGCGTGAGCGTCAATTAGGGTCATATTAGGCGTCGTGAGGGTCTGTTATGGTCACGGTTACGGTCGTCATTAAGTTTGCCGACTGCTTTGGTTTAGCTGACAGGCACAAAACTCCTGGGCAAACTTATAGTATCGTGGGCTGAAGGACTATACAATATCTATCGGCATGCTGCGCGGACGCCGGACGTTACCGGGTTTTCTAATGACGACACTGACCCTAACCGACACTCACGGCGCTAGTAAACTTACACACCATATCCTTCAGCCCTTATTCTATAAGCTTGCCCTTTCTTACTCCAATATATTTATGCGTGGTGCTTCTGCGGCGGAAAATGCAGCCACGCAACCCGCGAAAATTTACTTCTGCGGCGGATAATGCCGCGACGCAACCCGCGAAAACATATTGTGCGTCGGAAATTTTTCAAATTTTATCTAAAAACGACTCTAACCCTAACCCTGACCCTAACCGACACTCACGACGCCTAACCTGACCCTAACCGACCCTCACGACGCCAATATAAAGGAAGTAACGCATTTGAAAAAGGATAAATCCTCAGCGAAAGATTTGAACTGGCCACACGTCCGCCATTTTAAGATGTTTTCAAGTTGCATGTGCGGCGCATGCGTGACGCATGCGCAAAAGATTTCAGCCGCAGAAGTAAAATTTTCGTTTATTCTGTGGCGGCCGCAGAAGATTTGGTAATCCTGGGACTTGCGGTCCCAAATTATTCAATGAAAGAAATCAACAGAGGCCGCCGCTTTCTTATAGTTTCGCTAAAACGTGCTATATAATAAAATATTCTCACGAATCCAGCTTCTAATTACTGAAAACATTATTTTCATCCAGCTTCTATTGAATAGAAAGTTAGTTTCATCCATGCAACCAGCTTGGTATCCAGCTTGTATAAATTTACGGAAGAAATTATTTCAATCAATCCAGCTTCTATTTTCAACACAGGAATGTTTTGATCAATCCCACTTCCATTTAGGGAAAGAGGTTTTTTTCATCAATCCAGCTTCGATTTAGCGATACAGTTTTTTTCATCAATCCAGCTTCCATTTTAAAGTGACAATATCAAATAACTTTGTTGATTTCTTTCATTGAATAATTTGGGACCGCCAGTCCCAGGATTACCGAAGATTTATCCTATATTTATACATACTGTGAACATCGATCGGTCATACAACAAATTTCGGGAGGGTAGTAACGCACCCTACGCGCTGTTGACACGTCATAGGCGTATGAAGCGAAACAAACCTGCATGTAAGGCAGAATAAACTTCACATAATCCTGAGAATATCTTAAATTGTTAGTTAATATCTGTCCGCTGTATTTGTTGCCATTTTTTGCAAAATCTTTAATTCCGTGGCTTTTGTTTATGTTATGCAAATAGACCACGATCATTGATGTGAATACGACTGGATTGATAAAGCTTCGGCTATTAGTCTATGGCCGACGGCGAATCACACGCAGCTTCCGGTCAGGGCAGCTAGGCTTAATTTGGCCTGAGTTGCCCCAGTGAATCCTGGGATTTGCCCCGATGAATCCTGGGATTTTGCCCAAAGAAGCCTGAGATTGCCCTTACTGAGCGATAATCCGAACTTTCAGAGCCATTTAGCTATCCAGTAACTATTAATAGAGATCACTGACCACGATGATCATCAACAAACCGCATTACATCCGGGTTTTCGAGGGTGCATCCGATTTTCGTCTCTGTCCCTTCAGCACGCTCGGTAGACGTTCTAAAATAAAAGAATTCGTGTAAAAAAGTAAAGTAGAGCTAAATCACGGCCTTCTAAATATATTTAGAAGGCCGTGGCTAAATCCGGTCACCACCAGCGCCATAGAAATCATTAATTATTGCATTAAAGTCTGTACTTTAGTGTTACTGAGTTTAATCCTCTAAAATCGACCACCATCTTTACGCAGATGTACATGTATGTATGTAGGCCTATAGGGACGTAGGGACCCTGGGCAAGTCCTTTACTCGCAATTGCTCATGCGCTTCGGCGTGAAACTCCGATTCAGCGTCCGCGCAGAGTCGGGAGCGCCTCTGAATGGGAAATCTGGTAGGGGCGCTATAACAAGTGTTCAAATACAATACAATACAATATGTAGGCTACTCCTCATGAATCTGTTCTTGAGTCGAAGCATGCGTTTAATTTCCGGGATAATAAAGGGAGGATCTTTTGATGTGATATAATTGTACGGAGAGGGTAGTTTTGATCTAATCGGGCGGTTGCGTCACTGTAGAAGTTATCCCAGGCTTCTTGAAGGTCTGTGGGTGAGGCGAAGTCCGGGTCGATGGTTTCCAATCCACGAAGAGTCAAGGAGTGTTATGAGGGAGATCTTATCCTGAAAGTGATAGTAGCTAGAGTGTGTTTTCCCTCTATCCGTCAAAAGCTTTTTCAATGGCGAGCCAGTGCATGGCAATATTTTCCAGCGAGTGGCGGGCCAGGGTGCCGAAGGCGCCTGAGTATATTGGGTGTAGGGAACAGGAATAGGGCTGGGCCGGCCGGGAGCCCGTAACCGGAAACATTTGGCAAAACTAAATCTTTAGCCTAATGATGCATTTTTAACATGCAAAGATCAAGTCAATTTAAAGTAGCCTAAACAATACGCAGTTTGCAATAAATCCAATAAACCAAAGCACTTTTAAGTTTTTGCTATGACAACAATATTATAAAATATAACAGCAACACCATATATGATAGAATCTTCCACACTGAATAAAATAGAACAGGAAGTAGAAGTCGGGATTAGGCTATAAGTTATGCAACATGGCCTACATAGAGCAGCCTGGACAGGGTCGATCCTTAATTACAATGAATGGCTAATGGATATGAACTGACGTCAGCACTCACCGCTTATTGCGCTCTAACTAAGTAGCCTACAAACTACTAACCCAACGGGAAAACTTTATGATCACAACTTTGTGCGTGTTCTAGCCTAATTAGCTGAATTTTTCCGGCGGCTAGCCGTAAAAAATTCTCTGCGGTTTTTCACAAGCCATGGATGACAAAAGGGCTCCTAAAATCGTGTAAAAAAAAGGATAAATTATATTTAAAATATATAAAGTCTCCTACGATTAGCAATAAGGACAAATATAAAGTATATCGAAATAAATTTAAACAAATTAGGATCAATGCAGAAAGGCTATACTATACAGAGGAATTTCTTAAATATACTCAGAATTTGAAAAAAACCTGGGGGTCATAAAATCATTAATTAATGGTCAACCCAAGAGCACTGTTATTGACACTTTAAAAATTAATGGAATAGAAATTGATGAACCAATAAGAATTGCACATGCATTTAATGGGTTTTTTGCAGGAATTGGACAAACCCTTGCAGATAAAATACCCATAGGCGCTAAGACTGTTAAAGAATTTATGAACCCTCCACTTCCAGGATCTTTTGCACTTCTTCCAACTAGTGCTAATGAAATTGCTACTATAGCTAGATCTATGAAATACACTCGTAGCATGGAACCTGATGATATAGACCCGCTGGTGGCAAGAAGTACTATTGGCTCTGTTGCAAATGTTTTTTCAGATATTATAAACTGCTCTTTCAATACAGGTGTTGTTCCTCCCGATCTAAAAATTGCAAAAATAACACCAGTTTTTAAACAAGGTGACAAACAGGAAATGTCTAATTATCGGCCAATATCTATCTTACCCTATTTTGGCAAAGTTTTAGAGAAGGCGATGTGTGAAAGATTAAATCATTACATAAATAACAAGCATATACTAGGCTATACCCCCTTCAGCATGGATTTCGTCCATGCAGGCCATTCAACGGAAATGTCTTTAATTAATATGCAAGACCTCATCTCCAAGGCAATAGACACCAATAAATATTCTATTGGTATATTTCTTGATCTGGCGAAGGCATTCGATACGGTGGATCATAATATCTTATTAAGTAAACTTGAAAATTATGGGATTAGGGTACACCTCATTTCTGGTTTAAAAGTTACTTGGAGAATAGGTATCAACAGGTGCTTTGTAACGGTGCCCTATCTTCTCGTAAACCTATAAAAGTTGGTGTCCCACAGGGTTCTAACCTCGGTCCTCTGTTATTTCTACTGTACATAAATGATCTTCCCAATGCCTCTTCTGTGCTTAAACTTATCTTGTTTGCTGATGACACGAATGCCTTCTGTTCACATGACTCTTTGCCTATCCTCATTGAAATAATAAATTGCGAGCTAAATATTCCAGCAGAATGGTTTAGGACCAATTTTAATAGACTTTCCCTTAACATTAAGAAATCATGTTTTATAATATTCCACTCTACACAAAAACGAATCCCAGACCTTCGACCAGATTTATCTATCGATGGAATTGTTCTTTCTCAAACCCGCTCTACTAAATTTCTTGGAGTCTGTATTGATGAATGTCTGACCTGGTCGGAACACATTAATGTTATTGCAGGCAAGATTGCAAGAAACCTTGGCATATTAAGGAGAATATCTCACCTAATCCCTGTTCACATTCGCAAGAACTTATATTATACCTTAATTAATCCATATTTTGATTATGGTAACATTGTCTGGGCCTCAAATTATTCTGCTAGGTTAAAATGTCTTGTGCTTCTGCAGAAAAAAGCAATTAGAGTTATTGCTGGAGATCCGTATTATGCTCATACAGCATGCAGGTACCAAGAATACAATATAATGACCTTTGAGAACATGAACCGATATCTAGTGGGTAAATTCATGTACAAATTTGTTAATAACTTGTTACCTGAATCATTTTTGAACTATTTTATTAAAACAGTAGACATACATGGTCACTATACAAGATCATCTGGTGGTCTATGTGTGTCATATGCACGAACAAATTATCGTAGATTTTCTATGTCCTGTAATGGTCCGAAAACTTGGAATGCAGTACCAAGAAGTATACAGAATGCACTTACTCTTGTCCAGTTTAAGAAGTTGTGGAGGATTTACTTAAATCAAGGTTGAAAGATTGACGTTACTTGGAATCGTTTCATTGTTACTTGGAATTGTTTCATTGTGGAGCTTGCATTTTAATCTTCTGTTTGTTAAAGTTGAATGTTGTCGTCAGCTAGTTAACAACTGACTAATCATCCACCATCGAATCTAGTTAATGGGGTGTCCCTAATTAAGCGGGGCTTCTGCCCCTTTTGGGTCTCCCCTATTCCCTAGCCAGTGCACTGAAAAATGTACTATGTATTATGTGAACTGATTATGCATTGTTCTGGGAAATAAAAGTTTTGTCAGTTGTCAGTTGTCAGTTAAGCCGTAAAATTTCCAGCGGCTAATCGGCTTGGACAAAAATTCGGTGGCTCTGCGGCTATGGCGGCGGATTGGGGGTATAGGGGTATATAGAGTAAATAAATGGACTGTACAAGGGTTAACGCTTACGGAAACCCTTAATTTTGAAGCGCATTTAGTCAGATATGTTGCAAGGCTAGACAGTCCATGTATGCATTGCGCATTTTAACTCATGGCCTCAAACCCCCAAACTTTTTGATGTGGTTTGTGGTTGGCAGGCTGATAGCCAACCGGTCTCTTCACAGCTGTTCTAAACAACCTAGGGCATGTTTTACAAAAGTTGCTCCCACCAAGGAAATCAACTACCGATATGCAATTCGCCCACGGTCGCATGACAGTGTCTTGACTCATATCGACAATAATAAGAGGAAAACATTTATAGGAAGAATGCTGTAGCCTACTCTATGAATCAATCAATCAATCAGTTCTTTTATTGATCACCATAATACTATCACAAATAAACACAATCAGAACATTCAAGTGCAGTGGTGTCAATAGGTAGACCCAAAGGAACATAAGGTTCCGCTAGCAGCAGGGTCACCCTAGTTTCATCAATCATTAATCTAACAGTATTTTGTTTATTCATCATTTACAACAGTACGTCTTCAAACAATCCTTGTTATGGTGTCCATAGTTATTTTTACAGGAAATAAAACAATCTTCAAACAACAAATGCAAACTTAATTAGTATTATAAAACAAAAACAAAAAAAACATAGCAATGCATGCACAATCCTTGTAGTAAATCTTAAACAGTTGCAGTCAAAAGGTGAACCTTTAATTTATTTTTGAACTGATAGACTGTGGGTAGACAAGTAAGTTCTTTGGGCAGGGAGTTCCAAAGCAGCGGTTCGTATGTGCTGATACTATGCTGCCTAATATTGGTGTGCACACTTCCTTGGTGGTAATTGCTTGATGCTCTTGTATAGTGGTCGTGTAGGCCTACCTCAAAATTTTTACAGAACCAGTGATCAAAGTTTGATAATATTTGGCGCGAATGAATTTTATACATAAATAACGCCACTTGCAGATTATTAATGCATTCGAAAGGTAGTATTTTCATGTTCAGGAATAAAAGTTTAGTGCTAGCTCTGTAGGGTACATTACATATGATTCGAATAACTCGCTTCTGTAAGGTTGTCAGCATGGTCAAGCGGGTACGGTAGGTAGAGGCCCATGTGAGATTGCAATAGGATTATTTTGATATTTTTGTCCTATGATGTTTGTACACACCGGAGCGCGGTTCTTCTGCAACCGGTTTAATAAAGAATAATAACTTACTTACTTACTTATTGTTGATATAACATTTAAATGTCTAAAAATAGGACGTTAACTTCCTGGTTGCCATCTCCGGCCTAAAACCTCTCTATAGCTTTAATCGTATTTTCAAGTATGCTGATGACTGCATTCTTGTGATCTTGGCTTCTAACATCTTCACTACAGATGCAGAATTAGATCATATTAGTACCTGGGCGCTTAAATGTAATCTCCACCTGAATCACTCAAAATCCTGTGAGATTGTATTTACCAAACCAAAGGTGAATCTTTTACAAGCTCCTCGGATCCTGTCCTGCCTGGCATTAAAAGGGTTGTGTCATTGAATATACTGGGCATTGAGATTACCGAAAAGTTCGGTTTTCCCCCGTATGTTCAAAGACTTTGTATTCGGGCCAAGCAATTGCTCTATGCCCATCGTATTTTGATCTCACATGGGCTTTCAGGGGTCAGGCTTCATGATGTGGTCAGGGCTACCACTATCAACCGCATGCTTTACTGTTCCCAAGTATCCCAGAAAACGCAGACTCATTATGGCCTACGGAGGTCCGACGTGTTCTTCATCGGATTCTCGTCGGTGGTCTGGATTCGCCTAAATTACGACGAGCTGCCTCCGAGTTAGATCTGTACAGTTAATCTGCTACCTTGGTTTAGATCACGTGGCCGAGCGATAGTCAATGAACTGCGTGCCCATGATCGGCCTTTTTCGAATCGATGCCGAAATGAGGTATGCAAAAATATTATTGTTTTAGATTTGTTACTAAAAGTTATAACTATAACCAGTAGCGTTACATAAGGCCTAATTAATCGTTCTTTTTGTAGGTTGCATGTCCTTTGCACAATATTCCCACACAATTACCAATCACATATCGGGTAGATATCGGTAACGATATTATATCTTGCACGTGTGATACATGCACTTGATTGTTTATGACCTCCGCCGCCGTCGACCCTCACTGAATTTGGTACAATGCGCATGCCTTATTATTATAAAGATTTTGGATATAAATTTGATATGTATTCAGAAATATTTCATTTGTTAAATGATTATACAGCGCGTTTTCCCTGCTGATGAACATTTGATTTGGCAAGGCAAATAAACTTTTGTGGGCCGCGTGGCAAGCACGTGCTTCAAATCCATGCAGTTAAAAGAAGTAATTGACGGCTAGTCTTTCAATATGACATTTATATTGGCACAGTTATGTTTTCAAAATGTTTAGAATGAGGATTTCCAATATTTTAACGTAATTATTGGGCATTAAACCAAGAAACTTTTTGGTTTGACTTGCTGTGATAATTTGTAAAGAAATTCTTATCCCAAATTTATCATAGATGCAATATTATTGCTTGCACCAAACTTATAAAATGTGAACGTCCTGTTTGGTGGTGACGGCGCTGATGTTGTTTGATTTCTTTAGTATTAACCAGTGACGGACACTAAACTAATTTTTTAAAGGTAAACCTCAACTATTTTTCAACTAAAATAAAACAGTTTAGCTTCAGTTGGCAACCAGGGCCTATTACGTAGGGGGGAGGGATGGAAGCAGACTGCTTCCAATTTGTGCCAGAGGGGAAAGTTGTTCCCCCCCTCAATGAAATGGATGTTGCTGTACAACTGACAGTGCTGCCTCAACTGTCAACTGTTGCAATGGTATCCGGACGTTCCCCCTCCCCCGGAAATTTCCCCTGGTAACCACCCTCCCAACAGAAAGTAGTTAATGCAACATTCACTTGATCTGAGTAATAAAAACAGTTACTCATGACAGCAAAAGACAGTTTCATAGTTGCTGATTTTGTAGTTGAACTTTTCAGTTACTAACTAAGCAATATTAGTTAAACTTTAGGTTTAACTAAACTGTTTTTCTCCGGTTAAACTTCATCCTTTACTAAAAAATGTAAGTTTAACTAAAAGTTTTCAACTTTCAAATAACTTTTGCCCATTTTGCTTCCTTTTGCTGTCTTAAGGCCACTCTTTTTGCCAGGGTTCTTATGCGCTGGGAGCGCCTCTGATTGGTGTTCACTGTGAGAGGCGCTTTATAAATACCAATACAATAAAATACTGGTATTAATTAATTTAATTTATATCATAAAGATAATTTATTGGCATTTGGCACCCATCCCAGCCAAAAGCATGTTATCAGGAACATGATGAATATGATGATGACCTGATATATGATACAATGTGTGTGATAATGTTAGTTGCTATGCCTATTCACTAACTTTGTATTTATTTAAATATGTTGTGAACAGATGCTGTCTGGGCAAACTGACGGACTCACAATGCAACGAATACAGACATTGATAAAGTCACCATGGAATTACTGCACTCAGCAAGTTACCGTGGTGGTGGGTGTCAAAACAGGGTCCAACTAAAGAGCACAGAGAGCAGAACTCGTTGAATTTCATCGACACAGAAGATGTTAGTAATTCTGACATCTGAAACTCACATGTAACTATTAATAACAATGTTCATGTATTGTTGTCAGTGTCGGCTTTATTCACAAGGTGGTAGCAACTCATTACAATCCCGGATATAATCCCCGATTTTTCATGGGACATTATCCACCTTACTTATTCTCCCTCTGTGCAATTAACCTATTTCTGCATTTAATTGATAACGTTGCCCAGTTTTTTCGTTGTGTCAGTTTGTTAATGTTGCTAAGGTATGGACTTAGGCTTGTTAATTTAATTCAGGTCTAAACTTCAAGGCAATATGTCACATCAGGTCTGCTCTATCAGGAACAAGAATATGTCTCAATCTATAGCTTCTTCACTTGTATTTTCTCGCCTTGTGAGTGTCTCAGACCTTGAACTCAAAAGGCTGCAATGCCTCCAAAACTCCTTAGCTCGTGTAGTGCTGTGTGTCCCACCATGAACATGCTCCTCAGTCCTACTCCTTGAGCTGCATTGGCTTCTTATTGAATTCAGAATAAAAAGTTTAATTGGCCTGTCTGACCTACAAAGCCCTCAGCACCAGCACAACTACCTATATTCATGCACTCCTTACTTCCCTCATTGCCTGCGATCATCAAATCAGGTCTTTTAGCTGAGCCACGATGCAGAACAGTTATGGGCTCTCGTGCATTCCACGCTTCTGCTTCAAAGGAATGGAATCGACTACCACTCTCTCTTCGTAGCTAAAATTCACTTACTTCAAAAAGCGCCTGAAAACTCATTATGTCTCCTTGGCGTTGAAGCACTTGGATATCTAACTGCATCTTCACCTGGTGGCAGACTATCTGCGCCTCAGATTCACATTTCGGTGTGACCTTGCGCGCGTTACAAATTTATTTAATAATAATAAGTAATAATAATTGCTAATGTCAGTTAGGTCTTGCCTAAGTTAAGTCTTGTTAATATCATTCACTTTTAAAATTAGTTTGCAGCAGCTGTGCCAAGATCTGTGAGATAGAACAAAATCCATTGAGGATATGCTGCACAGACTTGGACACAGCATTCATTTTTAGAATGTTGTGCCCAAAAATGGGAACTACAGCTATGAGGCACAATTGATGTACTTTTAGACTAATTGTTAATTTGCCATCACTTGTAACTATTTTGGACACTTTTGGGATGACTAGAATAATCAACTTTTCCTGTGAAATGACAAAATATTCTTATGGATGTTATTGGATATAATTTATCCACCTTACTTGTCTGAGGTTGGGCTGATTAGGCCTATATCCTATCGGGGGTCAGATTATGTCCTAGCCTGGGTGATTATGTGTGGGTGGTTATGTCCATCTATCTTTCAGTGTTGGTCTTGGACAGATGTGCACTTTTGCTCTATTAAAATTAATAGCTAATAGTTATGCTTTTGCATGCTACAGGCTAACATTTGCATTTGAATCTCTTTTCTCGGCATGGGTATTTGAGATTGAAAATTTATCACCTGAAACAGTGGATCAATAAGAGTAAAACCACCCAAAATTCCATATTAAAAAGCCCAAGCATGGTTAAAGGGTAAGAAAAGGCACACCACTAATGGAATTCTCACAGTGGAGAAACGCAGGGCCACGTGTTGCCAAGCACGAGTGAGCATTTGGTTCTGCCATGGATAACTTTTAACTTTTAAGACTCGTCAATTTGTGCAACCTCTTACATGCTGTTTATTTTGTATCTCTTTGTATCTCAACCTCTTACATGCTGTTTATTTTGTATTTTGGCTGTATAGCAAAGTACTGCCGGATCATGGCTTACAACAAGGCGCTGACAAGCAAGAAGATGACAATGCGTCCAAGGGACAGGGTACGAACCAGAACGAAAATGGCATCTCAGTCTGCACTCCTAAACAACTGTACTTAACGCCTTTTAGCAGGAATACCTTTCCATCAGTGCTGTGGTCAAAATCACCAACAACTCCTCCATGTCTACAGATAAAGTAGTAGAGTTGTTTGTGAGGGCCATCCACTGGAACTTCAGCATCCCAATTGAGACACTTGTCACTAAAGCCAACGATGCCTTCAACTGCACTCGTGCCAAAAGTACTGTGGCAAAGCGACCCTTGTAGAATTTCTGTGGCGAAGAGTTCATGATCAACGAGTCAAGGTCAAAAACGCTACGAACTCACAACTGTGAAACTGGATACGCCCTTAGACCTTGTTCGCACAACCGTAATATTCCGCGCTCTGACCTTACTAGCAAGGGATTTATCACTGGGTATACATGTTTCACAAGCATATTACTATTTTCATGTTATTATTTTCAATATTATTACTTCAATGTTTTAGCATTCATTATGTAACTCATATCCTGTTGTGCACTTGCAAATGGTGTATTAAAGACTATAGTTACTTACTTAATTTGTATATAAAGATAAAGAACATTGTGTAATAAGAACATTACGAACTGTGACATTGTCCTAGGTAACTGTCACGCAGCGCCCTTGAGTTACTTAAAGGGCGCTATACAAGTGCTCTGATACATGCATACATTGTATATAAAGTTAAAGACCACTATATAATAGTGTTAAGAGCAAAGTTGAGGTTCTTTGGACATGTCATGTGATCAGATGGATTGGAAAAGGAAATGATGTTAGCATATGGAGAGGGAAGGAGAAAACAAGGACGACCAAGGAAAAAGTGGATGGATGAGATACATGATACAACTGGAATGAATTTGGCAGAACTGAGAGATGCGACGGCGGACAGAAGGAAATGGAGAGGCTTGATCACAACGGTCGCTAAAGTTCAAAGAACTGACAGCACAAGGTGATATAATAGATTGCTGTATATTACAGCAACATTATGAACTTTCATTTGGTATATAATGATCATGAGCATTATAGAATGACTAATGTAATAAATCTGCCACAACAACAGTGGCCAAGATGAGAGGGGAGTTATCCCAACTCTGCTGAACAAGCAATGGAAAAATCCTACCTCTAGTTTCCCCTTTGGGTTTTGTGGTTAAGTAGCTGGCTAACAGCACGCCTGTTGTAAACCCCATAAATTGCATATTATGTACTCTAGCTTGTATTTATCAAACTGAAACTGAATAAAACTGACAGGCTGTTTATTATTTGTATGTGAATGATAGCTTAAATCTATACCCTTTCACACGTCTTCACCTGAGCTTAGCCACTTGCTTAGGATATCAACAGGTCTGTGCAAAGCTGGTAATAGGCCCAGGCCAGATGGGAAATATAGGCCCAATTAATTTCAATCTGCTCATTAAGTATTTTGGTTATCAATCACTGCTAACTACTTATGATATGATTTCTGTATATAATATACATGTACTTTACATAGCGTATATGGATATCATGTAATTACAATTTACCAGTGACAGAGCAGTTATTTTATTCTGAGAAGGGTTGTTTATTCTGATCTGTTTCCCCTTTGACTCTATAAGGGAGAGTAGGCCCTCGGAATCGTAGGCCAGTGCAGGCTGACCCACTTAGGGGATATCAATGATGAGACCATTGCAGGCCCTCAAATTTGTGACAATGGACAAAAAGTGACTAAAATAAAACAATTGGTTACCATGCATGGGGCAGGGTAACTGATTGTAGGGCCGACGTCGGATCGAGGTGAATTAGACACGTTGGACCGACGTCGGTAACACGTCAAGAAACCCATCAGTTTCCGACGTCGGATCGACGTCTTGCCGCTCAGCGGGTGCTCATAGATCCGGCGTGTTTTTCCGACGTCGGCCCGACGTGATTTAGAGACGTCGGATTGACGTCGGCCCGACGTGAATTAGAGACGTCGGATTGACGTCGGAAACCCACGTCGGATTGACGTCGGAAAAACACGTCGGGCCGACGTCGGAAAAACACGCCGGATCTATGAGCACCCGCTGAGCGGCAAGACGTCGATCCGACGTCGGAAACTGATGGGTTTCTTGACGTGTTACCGACGTCGGATGGACGTGTTTGGTTATCTGGGATGGTGGGGCTTCGCCAGTAAGCAGGAACTTGACTCTCTGAGCGCGCTGGTCCGCAAGTTGGTACGCCTGGGTTTCCTACCTAAATCTTTCCCCACCTTTGAGGAGCTTTGAAAAAAAGCTGATATAAATCTATTTAGAAACATCTTAACAAATACTAGCCACACCCTCCACGACCTTCTCCTCCCTGTCAATTGCACTGGTCATGACCTGCGTCCACGCTCACATAACCGTGTTCTCCCTAGATTTGATTCCCTTACCAGGCGTGGCTTCTTAGCTAGGATGTTGTACAGTTAGACATAATTATGTTTTCTGGTTGACCTAATGTTTCTTCTATTGTCGTTTTCTTTGTACATAAATTATTTCTGACTTTGTATGTAAAGCGCTGAGCGTTGGCTTGCGTTTAATAAAGAACATTCTTACTTACTTACTTACTTACGTTAGGTAGGCAACAAGGACCAATATACATTGAATCCTTGGGTAGGCAATTAGTCCGTAGCAACAAGATACGTCACGTCCGTACGTCATTATTTTTAAAAATGAGCGTGTCACTAGTCTTGTTGCTATAGGAGATAATTGTCTACGTAACTCTTGAAGCATCAGATAGCGTACGATACCAATCGGAAAAAAGATACTGGTTAGAAAACGGTTTCAAGCTAATAAAACAAAAGGCAGGACTGGCAGTAACTGTACTTTCCAGTGATATTCATTCTTCCGGTAGCAGATTACAATTACAATGATACATGTTAATTTAATGTACACCTTAATTAAGGAGACGATAAAGTATATTCCGCCGGATGCAATATATGGCATTCGTAATGTCTTGATGGGAAAGACTAAGTGGTACAGGCGCTGGGGTCAGGGAATTGGGAGCGTGCCGGCTATGGACTTAAGTCTCCAAATAAAACTAATAAGTGTGCTTACAATAGCTTACAATAATTATTCGCTTGCCCAAATCAAAAGCGGTAGTACGCGCAGATGGCCATGATCATTAAGCTCATAGTGGACCTGCATTGTCCGGACCTGCATTGCCACAATGGGCCGAGGGAACGTGGCTCTCAGGATGATGTAACTCAATTCTCAACCTATTTTTGTTTGATTCATTATTTTCGCTCACATTTCTTCTAATTACTGTCTGAGTGAGTCACTTTGAGAAAGTCAAATTGAAAAAGTCAGATTGAGAAAGTCAGGTGTATCGAGAAGTCTTGTGATAATATTATAATCTCAAAACGTTTGTAGCGCCACGGTTATTATGATCAAAGCATCAGTCGATTGTACTGTATTGTATCTAAAGATTTATATGGCGCCTCTCGCAGAATAACTATTCAGAGGCGCTCTCAGCGCGAAACCCTGGAGAAAAAGAAACGTCTTTAGGGCAAAGTGTCTTAATTCTGGCCGAGACCTATATCTGGCCACTTTTCAACCATAAATAACTTTGGAACGACAATAAATGTATAATATATTATGTGGAAAATTATTTGTTAACTCTGTATTTTATGTAAATGTTTTACTAAAAATAGCTCTGACGTATTGAATATTTTGTAAACACACCGTGTAGTTTCGATGATTAGCGTTGACCTCGGAGTCGTGATTTCAGATTTTAAACTTTTTTAGCAAAGGATATTTCTCGATTGAAAAGTCCTTTCTTACTGGTCCCAATATTTTTGTACAGATAATTTCTTATATTTAAAATATATATCATGATATTTATATAACAAAAACGATGTTATATGCGTCAGTCGCTTTAATGATGTCACCCCAAAAACCCTATTTCTGGCCGCAATTTAGTCTTAAATCTGGCCATGGTCAGAATTATGACCCGGTGTGGCCAGATTAGCGTATGCCTACTGAATTACATGCAAAAGAACGGTAAAACCGTAGTTTAGGTCGGTAAATTATTTTATATTGTCAATTTAAAATGGAAGCTGGATAGATGAAAATAATTGTTATCCTTAATAGAAGTTGAATTGATGAAATTTTTTTGGTTAAATAGAAGTTGGATTGATGACAATAATTCTTGCTTAAACAGATGTTCAATGGATGAAAATATTTTATTCTTAAATGGAAGCTGGATTGATGATGTTATCATGGACATTTTCAGACTGCTTACGTACCAACGTCTAGTACGGCATTGAAGATATTAAAATAATTTACCAACCTAAACTATGGGATAACCCAAAAGAACTAGGTAAAACATAGGCCTAACGGACTGACCAAAGGCCCACAAGGCCATAACCTGCAAAAATAATATCCATGAGAGTGAAGCTACATAATAATGATAATGCTAATGATTCCATAACTGTATAGGCCCTATATGCACACAGTCTATGGAAAAAGGATGTTAAACCGATGATGATGTGATGATGATGACATGCTGGTATGTGGAATGACCTTCCTCTTCACTAAGAACTAAACTGGTTTTTCCTCATCGGTCTCTCACTCTTAAAAGATGTTTCTTTTCCTCCGGGGTTTTCGTGCTGAGAGCGCCTCTGAATAGTTATTCTGTGAGAGGTGCTATATAAATCTATACATACGATACGATGTGCATGTATGGCATGCACACTATTAATTAATCCATTTGTTATGTATTACCGGTAGCCTATGCAGAATTATGGCAAGGGTGAAGTCGACGAGGAGTAAAAGTAGAAATGCTGGCACGTCAACCGTCCGACCCAAGCGTGGACACCATTGCTTGTGGAGCGAAACTGCAATGGTTGCAGCAATTGAAGCTGTTCAAAGCAAACAATTGTCACAGCGTGCAGCTTGCAAGACTTTTAATGTTCCGAGGTGCACACTACAAGTTCGTCTCTGTGGAAAAACTGAAGTCGGAGCAAAGCCTGGGCACCCGACGTTGATGTCATCAGAACAAGAAGAAAAGGTTGTTGACTATGCCTGCAATCGCGCATCAATGGGCATTGGGTTTGGTCGAAAGCAGTTCCTTCAATATGCAGGTGATTTCGCCAAGAAACATCAACTATCCTTTAAGAATGAACAACCGTCTTTGAGGTGGTGGCGTGGTCTGAAAAAGAGACATCAACGATTAAGATTGCGCCAGCCAGAGGGTACTGCTGCCATACGTCACCAGTGCATGGATCATACAAAAGTTCAAAAATATTTTGCTTGTCTCAAAAGCATAATGGAAGCCAGTAACCTCCATGTCAAACCCGGAAGCATATGGAATATGGACGAGACCGGAGTCCAACTTGACCATAAACCAGGCCGGATAGTTGCTGAAAAAGGGTCCAAGTATCTGCACAGCAGAACCAGTGGAAATCGTGAAACTGTAACCATTATTGGATGCGTGAACGCAGCTGGATGCAGCATTCCACCACATGTGATTGTGAAAGGCAAGACAAAACGTTCTCTGAATAGTTTCGATACAACGTCAGCTCCTGCAGGAACCACCTGGAGCTGGTCTGACAGTGGTTGGACAAAGCAAGGCATTGCCTTGCTGTGGTTCACACATTCCTTCCTCCCTAATATTGGAACAGAACGCCCTCAGCTACTAATTCTCGATGGCCACGATTCGCACAATTTCCTAGAACTCATTAATTGTGCCATTCAGAATAACATTCATATCATGGAGCTACCTGCACATACCTCAAATTGGTTGCAGCCTTGTGATCGGACTGTTTTCGGACCATTCAAGACGGCTTATCGTTCAGCATGCGATTCTCTGATGTCTTCTTTCCCAGGGACTCTAGTATCACGGACAAACTTTTGCGGATTACTAAGTAAAGCATGGCTGGATTCTGTGACTACTGCCAACATTCAGTCCGGATTTCGAGCATGTGGAATATATCCATTCTGTCCAGATGCTATTCCACTTCAAGCATATCAAACCAATCTTCTGTATAGCTCAAGAGATAATGTTACAAATGACAACATCAACAATGCTACCAGTCACAACGAGAACAGTGATGGCAAGGAAAGAAACATTGATGACAATAAGATCACCGGTACTTGCATCGCCAACACGCACATGGAAAACAGTGACAGGCCTACTGATACAACTAGCATTGCTGAAGATGACAACAGAATCAAGACTCTTAATAGTTCAAGCGACACATGTGACGTTCCTCATTTGAATATGGTTGTAAATATGTCAGACTACTTGTCAGAAGATCCGGAAGTCTTGTCTAGTACGTGTTCCGCAGTTCCGCCTCACATTGCACTTGCTATTCATGAAAACAGTTTGTCTTCACTACAGCTCGACTGTTTCCGCTTTTGTTATAGTAAGGGTTATGACCTTGAGAAAGACGAAGCATTCTTGACATGGAAAAAGCTAAAGGATTTGTCTAAAACAGTGCCCAAACCTATAGATGAATCAGCAATGATATGTGAGCTTGATATTCCTTTTAGCAATATTGAGGATATCAGCTTGACCAGTGGTTTGGACCTGGAGCTGTTGATTACAGAGGAGCCAGATGCAGAGTGGTCTAACACAGGGCTGTCTGTTAAAGACCTACACCATACGCCACTGCCACTTACAGAGTTTTTGATGGAACAGCTGCCGATGACAGATACTCTACCACATTGTTCACACGAGACTGGTCCAAATGAATTCAAGAAATCAGATCAAGCTGTAATATCAAGTAGGCCTACCCTGAAGTATAGTTTCGGAAATAGTTCCTACCCAGGCGATCCGGATACCGATGTGTTGCCTTACCCAACACCTGTCGAGCGTAAAAAGAAGAGTAAGAAACAGAAATTTTTTCTGCTCACATCTAAGGAAGCACAGGAGTGTAAACTGAAAGAAGTACAAGAGAAGATTGATCGCGATGCACAGAAGAAGGCCAAGCAAGATGCAAGGACCAAACGAATTCACGAAAACATGAATAAAAATCAGGAGAAATCAAAGCAGAAACTGCAGAAAAAAAAGTTTGCCACAAAGACTTCTCTTCATCCAAAACTACCTAGACATTCGAGTCAATCACAGAGAAAGCAAGACACAGAAAAAACTTCTGGAAGATATGACAGGAAAATGGACAAGACTCCGTGTGCCACCTGCTCAGTCCGATGTTGTGATGATCAAGATACTGTTGCCTGGACACAGTGTCAGGAATGTGAAAAATGGTTTCATAATTCATGCCAGGGATTGGAAGAAGAAGGACCAGACACTTTCATATGCATCACATGTGAAAATGATTGAATTCCTGAGTGTTTGTTGGGTCCCATGTTTAGGTCTGTTTAGGTCTGTTTAGGTCTTAAACATGCAATTAAAACTTAACAGTGTAATATGAATATTACTGAACAGTGCAATATGCAGTATTAGGTAGCAAGTACTGTTTTTGATAAGCTAGAATAATTTTTGTTACCTTTTTTATGAATTTTATGTAACGAGTTTTTAACATTTTAGTCAACCTTGCAATAGGTCTGTTTAGGTCTTAAACATGCAATTAAAACTTAACAGTGCAATATGACCACTACTTAACAGTGCAATATACAGTATTAGGTAGCAAGTACTGTTTTTGATAAGCTAGAATAATTTTTGCTAGCTTTTTAATGAATTTTAAGTAATGAGTTTTTAAAATTTAAGTAAACCTTGCAATTCGAAACTCTGTTGCTAGTCTAATGTGAAGTTGATTATTATTTTGTCACTTATTAATTGTTACATTAAACTTTTATTTTGTTCCTTTAAATTTTAAATCATCCTATAAACTAGGTCCTAGCCTGCCTATAATAGGCCTAGACAGCTTACATATTTGATGAAACATAATTCTGGCCACAGAGTGTCAATATTCTGGCCACTGGCCAGATTATGGGCACTGTGTGGCCAGAATTATTGCCGCGTGGCCAGAATATGGTTCTTTTCAGTACTTCTAGAAAAACTGAAATATTTTGTCAAATAACTCATGAAAAAAAGAATACTGATGCATAAATGAATAGATCATATGTTTGTTAATGAGGATCCACTTTTTAAATTATTCACTTTCATTCAGTATCAACGTAGTAGTTGTTTGTTTTAAGAAGTGGCCAGAATTAGGACATTTTGCCCTAAAGAACGAGAGACCAAAGAGGAAAAACCAGTCATTAGTTTAGCTCTTAGTGAGGGAAAAGGTCATTCCAAGTAGAGGGACAAACCACAGCAAATGCCCGGCGTAGAGTCAAGGCAGTCCTATAGTCCTAGGAACAAAAGGATCAAGCCAATCAGCAGAGCGCAACGAACGAGATGAGGTCGCAGATAACGGCTTTCGCATATTATAGTCAGAAAGATATTTTGGTGCACTGCTCAGCAGCGACTTGGAGACTAGAAAGAGGATCTTAAAATGGATGCAAGCAGTGATATGAAGCCAGGGCAAGACGAGTCGATGGTCGCTACTAAGTATTCCAGGGTAAGTTACTGCACAAATACGCACAAGTATAGTCATAATAGTCATCATAGAAATAATCAAGATCATTATCCCATGTAAACAAGTTGCGGTATGTCAACTTAGTATTTTAATAAACGAAATCTAGAAAGAACTCGTCGGCCACGGTACTCGTCGAGATTTCAACTGCATGTTTTGCGAGGTTTTGCGAATGTTCCTTCTCGGTTGCTGGACTCACTGCTTTAAACGATCTATCTTGATTGCTATTATCCATATTACGCAGCTCAGCTTGTAACATGCAAGGATGCATTTTAACCGTTAATGCCCTTAAAGTATCCCTCCGATAAAACGATTCTCCAAAAATTGGACAAGGTAAACAATAAACAGAAGCATACGTAGTTTTAGATCCAGCGCTCGTGAATAAGCTGGTGCCCTGCGCTTAGCTTTCGAGTGGCCCTTCAGAAGTTTGGAGATTACAATGTCATGTACGTTTACGAATAAGCATAAAACAGAACCGAGAGCTGCAGCTATAGCCTATATTTAATTTTACTTTTACTTATGTGCATTTGCCCGATACTTTTAACAACACTGGCAAGCTACGTAATTACCTATAGCGTAGATTTCTTTGTAGGTGAATATACTGAGTAAGTATAGGGGCAGTGGCGGCGTTACAGCAGGCCAAACCAGGTAAATGCTCTGGTAAAACAGACTGCCATGGTCGTTGCTCTGCAACAAGAATGCCAGAATTTTAACTCTGCCGAGTTATTTATAAATCGCCCGCTCCGCTGGTTACCTGTATGACTGTTCTGACAATGCTCTGGTTAAAAAAATGTCTGGAGCCACCGCTGCAAAGGGGCCTACGTACTACAATTATAAATATTATGTTCATTAAATATACAAGCTATAGTACGTAAGTCTTATAGCTGATCACCCTGATGCTGTATTTGTGTGGCGCCGAGTTTTTTGTAGATATACATTCACATTTACGTTGCATTTATTCAATCTGCAAGTCGATATATATAAATTTGTTGAGATTTAGATTTAATTTTCATGTCTGCATGCTCATCGTTGTAATCGTCAAAAATCATCATCATCACCATCGCCATCAGTATCACCACATCGTCATCATCAATATAATCGTCGTCGTCGTCATCATTATTATCGTCATCATCATAATCGTCGTCAGCATCATAATAATGAAGCGTGCGTGGCGCCCTCTAGCGACTGCACGTACTGTTGGGGAAAAGTACTGACAAAGGATCTACCAATAGGTCTCGAGTTCAAATCCGAGGAAAGGCTATAGAGAGCAGGATTAGCTCTTGATTCCATTGAAGGAGCTACAGAAGCCAAGTTATCGATTGTTTTATGAGGCGCACTCCTAAATAACCTATTTTCAAGTTCTGAATGCGTGATACCAGGGTTCTTTGTAATTAACCAGGGATTGCCCAGAGTGGTGTCCGTAGCTACTCGGTCTGAGGCCAAGGCGTTAGGTCGCCCTGCGGGGTTCTTACTTCCCTCAACAGTTTGTTGAAATACCGTGGAATTCTGTATTCTTTCAATTTGCTTCCTAAATTGGTCATTGCTGTCAGTTTGTTGTTCCAGGAAACGATTTAGGGTTTCTTCTACACATTTCTGACGTTGGGCAAAACTACTCAAGAAGTTCTCAAGTCCTTCCTGACGCTGAAGAAATTTATTTAAGACTGCTTCTACATTGGATTGATTATTTACAGACCTCTCTGAGTTCTCAGAGGAATTATCAGCAACTGGAGATTCTTGATTATCTTTTATTTCTGGTTCGATGGTCTCATGCTCCTGATTAGAGTCATTACGAATACTGAATTCTCTTAACGAATCTTCAGCCATTTGTATCTATCTTTATTGAACCAATAAAAGTGAATTAAAATCAATTGTAGTTAATTATAATTGAATTAAATTGACAGTCTACAATTGTAGTTATAATCGCTAATACAATTCTCAAGTTATTACGAGTGTTCTCTTCACTATCGACTTTTCTGTATTATATCGACGCAGATTGATTTATTTCTACTTTTACTCTTATCGCATGAAATCTTGAATTTACAACATGTACGATCAGAATCTATTATTTATCTGGAGATCAATTGCGAAAACTATCAAGGGTATACTTCCCTGTTTTAGAAATATCTTTCCCTGGAAAATTCCACCGTGCAAAGAAATATTTAAGACACTTCGAATCCGGACACTCGAAGATAAAAGATCCAATTTTCGATAGAAAACAGTGCAATTTCACATTGACAATTTCCCGGCACAATCACCCAATGATTGGCCATAAAAGAAGAAAGAATTCGAAGAAAAACTTCGAATCTTCATCAATTAAATCCGAAATTTCTTTCTTAAAATCACCACGTTGACTCACTTCAACGGCAACTTCTTATCGTCTCCCTCCATTAGAGGTCAAGAGATCCCCACTAGCCAATCAAAAGCCAGCGTTCAGTCACGCGGGGACTCAAGGTGCTAAAATTAACCCTTACGTAATATAAAATTGCTATTAATAGAACGAGGGCCTTCTCAAACGGTCCAGTGGAAAACATCGACTAATATGTTAGAAGATTTATAAATGAAAGACCGTGGCGAAACTTGCGTTCGCCACACCCTCCCCATCTCACTCAAATTTTCGGTTACTCCCGAAAATTTCAAGTATAAGAAGAGTGTAAACTTGATCTCCAGATTTACAAAACTAAAATTCTGCTATACTTACTGGTACAACACCGCATTAAAGCATGAATACACAGTAAACAAGTAAACAACCTACCATCAGATAATACAATCGAGCTACACTATCCGACAGGACAGAACAAGAGTACATATTCTATCAGCTTTAAATTACCAAGGGTCTCCTATGAGATAAAAACAAAGGAACAGCACAAGATATATAAAACCACTGTCTATACAAACAGGTCCACATTATCGTGGAATTATCACCGAAGATAAACATTCAACCCTGATCATTACTCATTTCGAAGAGAATAAAACGGACCACTTAACCGAGAAAAGGCCAAAACCAGGTCGCACTCCTGAGAATGTACAGTGTGGCCACCATTACATCGACTTTCCATGGGAATTCTACGGACAATTCCCGAGCTGAGTCCAATCCAAGTAAAAATTCTTCTTCGCTGACCGCGGAATCTAATCTCAAGAATTTAGGGACTATTTCCATCGTCAGGGCCCAAGTATCAAAGCTCCAAAGAGTTTCGAAATTCCAAGGCTTTAGCTCTGCTCCAAACCCTAAGCTGGTAATCACTGCATTCGAGGGGCCCGGGGTATCCATGGCCCAACGGTCAACGGCCTCCCGTATCAAGGGGGATCCAGCGGCAGTCTGGATTGTAGCCAAGGCTGACAGAAGGACTCCCGGATGCCGGCGTGCAGTAACCGATTTGTTAACAATTTCCAGGAAATCTCCGGGGTTTGTCTAGGTGTCCCAAATCATAAAGGGAACGCAAGGTCAACCACACTATCCCATGGACACGAAGTTTTGAGGGACATCCAGTCTCAACACTATCCACCGGGGAAGAGGAAGGCTGAACCAAAGGAGGCAAATCCCTTAAGTAATCAGCTACGGTTCCGGATCCTTCCCACACAGAAGAGGGAGGGGAGATTGGCTCGGACTCAGAATCTGGGGCCACCTTAACATCGCAATCCCCTGCAACCATACAACAACTCCTTTCTGGAGAGGGAGGAGCCCCCGTGGACTCAGCCGAAGATATTACTATAGGTTCTTGTAACCGACCAGCCTCCTTCCTCATCCAGCTATGCAGGTTATCTGATCCGGTTGACATAATTTCAATTTCGAAGAATTAGTTCACTAAAAGCAAATAAACAAGAATATTCAATTCCACTCCTAATAGGCAGGTAACCACTTATTAGACGAGAGGAAACTATCTATCGATACCGCAGAGGCTTTCTGATAAGACGCTGGGGCCTTTTATCAGAGAATGTTTCTCGATGCGCTATATCGGATTCAGCAATGGGTGTAGAGGGCCCATTACCTTCTAACTCCTCTAACTCGTTCCGGGGTTCCTCACAATCCCAATCCGGTAGGGGTTCGAACTCCTCTGGAGGTGGCCTTTCCTCCGAATCCCGTGGCATCTCCCCTTCACACAACTTAAGTTTGTCCACGTAAACTAGCATGGGTCGGGAGCGAGAGGATTTCCGGATCTTATAAAGCACCGCGTTTACCTGTTCCAATACTTCGTAGGGACCCGTGTAGAATTTAGCCCATTTATCCTTAAGGCCAGGACGTTTCCTTGGGTAGAAGTACCACACCAGGGACCCAACTGGAAAGGAGGCCGGTTTTACCCTGAGGTCGTACCTAAAGGCTCGAGTTGTGGCTTGGCGCTGCATAAACTTTCTAGCAACATCAAAGTTATTATGCATTTTCTCAATTTGTGAGGCCACAAAATCATCGGTATTAGACAAGACATTTTCGACATTAATATCGCCCAAAACGAGATCGATCGGAAGGCAAAGCTCTCTGGAAAGAAAAAGACGATTTGGAGTAAATCCAGTGCTTTCACTTTCGCTGGCTCTGTATGCGGCCAAGACGTATGGAAGATGCAAATCCCAATCTTTCTGATTCTGGGCAAGGTGCTGGGTCGGATTCTGGGTCTGATTCTGGACAAGGTTCAGGGTCTGATTCTGGAAAACCACTTTAGCAAGCATGGCGTTTTTAAGTCGGACCTTTGGATGTACAGCCACTGGATGATAATCTGCCCGGAGATCAAAAGTACCGAACCATTTAGCTCCAGCTAACGAATCAAGGCTCTCGCTTATCAAAGGCAAGGGATAGGCGTCTTTCCGTGTTTTATTATTAACCGCCCGGTAGTCAACACAGAATCTGGGTGTTCCATCATTTTTCCTTACCATCACCACATTGCTAGCCCAAGCAGATGACGAAGGCTCGATTAACCGTTGGTGTAACATGCTTTCAACCTGTTCATCAATGACCGGCAATATTGTGAGCGGTTGACGACGTAAAGCCTGCCTTACCGGTGCTTCTTGTCCAGTTTCTATCTCATGCTGAATCACATCGGTAAAACCAAGATCCCATTCATTCATCGAGAACGCCTTCTGATTACTCAGAATAATCTCCCGTAATTTGTCCTGTACTCCAGCTGGAACATCATCGGCAATGTCTGACCATAGCGGCGAAAGAACAGAGTTTATTTCTTCTTGAGTCGGTTTACCCTGTCCTTCAACGACGCTTGCGCAAGCAGCTGCGACTTCGGTTGTCTCATCCATTACTGTTACTTCTTCTGCCATACACTGGACACCCTTCTTTAGTCTGATTTCTTTACTGGTCGGATTCATCACACGAACAGGTAAGTCGACGATTCTTTCCGGTAATAATGTTCCCGAAATGACCAGTCCAGAACTCAATACCTGTGGCTGAGTGGCCCATTGAACATCGGTCGAACGCAGATGAGAAACAACTGCATAGGTGTTAATGTCCAGTTCACTTAATGGAGGCACTTTCACATCTTGAGCGACCACGATTCTTCTGCAATTCCCTTGTCGTTTTCTTGTGCATATGGGAAAGGTATGATTCTGTAGCTTAACCCATCGTTCACCAAAGTTCCAAAGAGCATGTTGATTCTCCAACCATTCGAGTCCCAAAATTAATTCGGATATTTGCTCGGTAATTAGGCAATTAACTCCAAAGGAATAGCCTTCGATTTCACAGGTAAGGTTAGCCTCGCCCAAGACGCGGATAGCTGTACCGTTCGCTGCCCGAAGAGTCTGACTAGAGAAACGGATGTCCTCCTTTTTAACCAGAGAAGCAGGAGCAAGAGTAAGCTCCGAACCAGTATCGAGTAGAGCGAATGTAGATTTACCATTCACCTTGAGTGATAGATAAGCGTTATTACTTCCCATCACGTGTCGAAGAGCATTCGGTTCTTGATCATTTAAATTCTCAGCAACAAACGGCTGTTCCCTCTGTTTCGATGGGCAGACCCTGGCAAAATGTCCGGGTTGACCACACTCGAAGCAAAGTTGAGACGGTCGAGGCATATTCTGTCGCTGGTTTCGAAATTGGTTGTTGGTTCCATTTCGATTCCACTGGTTTCTCCATCGAAAAGGCTGGTCGGGTCTCGCAAAATTCTGATTCGGTAGAGGTCGCATGGTAAAATTAGTTCCATTGTTCAGACGATTCTCTAATTGTTCTAGCCTCTGTTTCTGTGGATCCAGCTCTTCTTTCAACTCCTCCTTCAGAAGCTTACGAACCAGGTCGAAGGGAAAGTCATTTTCTTTGACTGCTTTAATTCTTCCCGGTCGACGGTCAGAAGGTTCGGTCTCTTCTGGTTCTGCTTTTCGATACCCCTCCAGTCTCAAAGCCAGTTTATAAGCGGAATCAAGTGTCTCAGGTTCCCGCTCTCGCAGTTTTAAAGCCAATTCTTTATCTCGAAGAGCGTCCAGGAAAGAACGAATAGCTATTGTTTCGCTATGAGTCGACGTAGGCCCAGGATAAGCAAGAATCATAAGCCTTCTTATGTCTTGTGCCACCGAACCTAAGTCTTCACCGTCCTTTTGGCGACGAGTATTCAATTGAGTTTGATACAACGAAGCTTGATCGGAACTTCCGTAGCGTAAGCGAAGTTTATTTACCAAGTCAGACCATGTGGTAACCGTATTCGAGTCGAACTCCCAGAGAAGTTGCGATGCCGGTTCAGATAAAGCACAGGTAAGCTGGTTTAATTTTTCATCATCTGACCATCCATTATTTTTGGAACAAACTTCAAATTTCCGAAGAAAGGCGTCCACAGAAGTTTTTCCATTGTAGGTACCCATCTTAATGTATTGACGAGGCCTTTCTATAGATGAACTGGATGAGATATTGGTTTTCTCTTCAGTTGGAGGTACAACTTTGCGATTGACTATTTCAGCAGCGATTGCCTCAGCTTTAGGTTTTGCAGGGACAAATTCTGTAACTACTGAATTCGACGCATTAGAGTTCATCTCATTCTGTCTAATTCCTTTAGCATCAGAGATTT
Source organism: Aporrectodea caliginosa (assembly GCA_020284085.1). Lineage (NCBI taxonomy): Eukaryota > Metazoa > Annelida > Clitellata > Crassiclitellata > Lumbricidae > Aporrectodea > Aporrectodea caliginosa. The sequence continues at coordinate 31,277 of JACEVL010000734.1, forward strand.
TATCGCCTCCTTTGGTTATGTACTTATCATTTGATTCATTTGTTTCGGCTAGTCGACGTGGATACAACCAAGGTTCAGCATGCAAGAACTCATTGGTGTTCCGAGGTAATCTATTTGTTTCGGCTATTTCTGCATTGATAGTCGAAGAAATGAAATAGTTACCTGGAGCAGACATCACTGATATGGGTTCCTTCACCCTCTCATGGACAACTGACGACAAGCATGGCTGACTCTGTCCTGAAACTCTTGCAGACATGGATGGAGTAGAATATATCACTGAAGTATTGTCACAGTTCTTTCGATTCAATTCGAAGGAATGGAGAGTATTCGGAAGATATACTTCAGAAGATTGACTCAAATGCAATCCAGCAGATTCATCACGTTTCAACGAGAATTCCGAAGAAGCAATCTTTGTTGACAAGTCTTCATTTGGTATTGGAAAACTGAATTTGCTTGCCAAGGTGATTGCCCAGCGATCCTCACTTGTTAAAAGATCGGGATCTGCATATCTGCCTTCCGATGCGATGATTGGCCAATGACCCAAAGGTTTTTCAGCCTTTTGCATCGGTAAATTTCTCCGATCCAGTCAATTTGAATTATCTCCTGCAACTGAAAACTCCAGATTAGAAAATGATCGTACATCTTTAGATTGATCCTTATCTAACATTCTAGAATTAGAAGTTAGTTTAGATTCTAATCTATCTCGTTTACTGGGTGCATTTCTAAATGTCACCTCTTCGTCTGAAGGATAGTCCAATCGATTTAAGCTTAGATAATCCAGACCATAAGCACCTTCCGCTTCTTGTTCATTTCTTCGATATATGACCCTCTTAGGTCTAACTCCTGTTCCTTCAAAATTTCTTCTTTCGTCCTCAAAAAGCCTTCTTTCTTCCTCCAAGATTCTTCTTTCTTCCTCCAAGACCTTTCTTGTTTTATCAGGGACCTCATATCCTTTATTATTCAGTACCCGATATTCTTTATTACAGACCCCACTTCTGGTACCATTTGAAGCGTGCGTGGCGCCCTCTAGCGACTGCACGTACTGTTGGGGAAAAGTACTGACAAAGGATTTACCAATAGGTCTCGAGTTCAAATCCGAGGAAAGGCTATGGAGAGCAGGATTAGCTCTTGATTCCATTGAAGGCACTACCGAAGTCAAGTTATCGATCGCGTTATGAGGCGCACTCATAAATAACCTATTTTCAAGTTCTGAATGCGTGTTACCAGGGTTCTTTGTAATTAACCAGGGATTACCCAGAGTGGTGTCCGTAGCTACTCGATCTGAGGCCAAGGCGCTCGATCGCCCTGCGGGGTTCTTACTTCCCTCAACAGGTTGTTGAGAAACCATAGAATTCTGTATTCTTTCAATTTGTTTCCTAAATTGGTCATTGCTAACAGTTTGTTGTTCTAAGACACGATTCAGGGTTTCCTCAACACATTGCTGACGTTGTGTAAAACTACTCAAGAAGTTCTCTAGTCCTTCCTGACGCTGAAGAAATTTATTGAAAACTGCTTCTACGTTGGGTTGATTATGTACGGACCTCTCTGAGTTCTCAGAGGAATTATCAGCAGCTTCAGATTCTTGATTATCTTTCATTTCTGATTCGATGGTCTCATGCTCTTGATTAGAGTCAATGCGATTACTGATCTCTTCTAAAGAATGTTCAGCCATTTGTATTTATCTTTATTGAACCAATAAAATAGGATTGAAATTAATTGTAGTTAATTATAACTGAATTAAATTGACAGCCTACGATTGTAGTTATAATCGTTAATACAATTCTCGATTTATTACGAGTGTTCTATTCACTATCGACTTTTCTGTATTATTTCGACGCAGATTGATTTATTTCTATATTTACTCCTATCGCATGAAATTTCGAATTTACAACATGTACGATCAGAATCTGCTATTTATCTGGAGATCAATTACGAGAAATTATCAAGGGTTTACTTCCCTGTTTTAGAAATATCTTTCCCTGGAAAGTTCCACCGTGCAAAGAAATATGCAAGACCCTTCGATTCCGGACCCTCGAAGATAAAAGATCCAATTTTCGATAGAAAACAGCACCAATTCACATTGACAATTTCTCGGCACCATCACCCAATGATTGGCCAAAAATGAAGAAACAATTCGAAGAGAAACTTCGAATCTTCATCGATTAAAACTAGAATTTAATCCTTAAAATCACCACGTTGCCTCACTTCAACGGAAACTTCTCATCATCTCCCTCCATTAGAGGTCTGGTGATCCCCACTAGCCAATCAAAAGCCAGCGCTCAGTCACGCGGGGACTCCAGATGCTAAAGTTAACTCTTACGTAATGTAAAATTGCTATTTATAGAACAAGGGCCTTAATCAGACGGCCCAGAGGAAAACATCGATTAATATGTTAGAAGATTAAAATAAATGAAAGGCCGTGGCGAAACCTAAGTTCGCCACAAAGTGACACCTGCTGTGTTGTTGACTTAGAAGACTTACTCGTATAAATACAGTATGCATAATGCATGACACATACCGCGTATGATTTATATATATATATATATATATATATATATATATATATATATATATATATATATATATATATATATATATAGGCCTACGTACATTGATCGTCATGTGTATAATTATATATATAGGCTATACTGTATATATATATGACGATGGCAAACGACGAAACAAATATTTATGCTCGGAATTTCATTATTAAAAAATATATAAATTTTAATTCTATATATATCGATTCAAAATCCAGGGGGGCACTTGCCCCCTTGTCCCAACGTGCGGGCGCCCATGAGGCTATATTAACTGTTGCGTTTGTATCTGCTCGGCAGCCATATTTGGCGCTCATGACATTGTGAGGTTGTTGAAAACTTGAAACGCGTGAGACCAGGTAAGTTAGTAAGTAAGTAGTTTATTTACCATGACACCAAATAAAGCAGTCACAATAGGGGCCTACACAAATTGTTCAAGCTGAGTGATCGGCTACCGGTGAAGTCTCATATAGGACTCATCTCGCCGGTCACCCTCGATCGGGGTGCAAAAACCAAGTTTTTTCAAAATGAAAAGTTTTGTGTGTTTTTTTGCTTTTTTTGCTTTTTATTTGTAAGAGTTTCCTATTTCGGATCATAAAACTCATAAAAATGGCATGAATATAGGCCTACCGTTCAAATCAATCAGATGCATAAATGAAATTAACTAGAACAGTAGAACCGTAGAATGTCATGTAACGAAATTAACAAAGACAATGCATACAACAATTGCCAAGAGAGTAACTTGAAGAAACGCCATTTTTGGCATTTACATGTAAAATTTCTAAATTTGTAAAAACCAAACCACAAATTTTGCGGTTTTTTGTGGTTCTTTAACAGCCTGCGTGACAGTAGCAGTAGTAGTTTCAGTTTAACGACACTGTGTGATAACAAAGATAATTAGCGTCGCCCTCCTCCTTTATCCAGGCTTGGGACTGGCACTGTCAGAAAACAAACAGTGGCGGAGTTTCCTGCGTGAGACCACGGGCGATCTATTTTATAGTAAAAGAAATCGAATGACTTTGTTGTGCTGGTTGGTCATTGTGCTACATCGCTCAGCTGGCATTGGTTACCGATCTGTAACGGCGTGCGACGTATTTTATTCGAATTTAACGGAAAATAACGAATAAAGAACTTTATTTTGCTGTTTTATCTTGGATTTCAGATTCTAGAGCTCAGGTGGGCTTATAGGGTTTACTGTACTGTTGACTTTGCTAATGATACATTGATATCGATGTACTTGCGCGTAGGATCGGTCGTAGCATTCAACTCGCCACCAGATCACATTTGAAGGACGTGTATCCTAGGAGGGACCTACAGGACATGTGGAAACAAGTTGGTCAGTTGACTGGTCGTCGAAAGTGCCAGGACCCACCTACAGACATTACTGCAGCTGAGCTAAACGATCACTATGCCAGAATTTCTACAGACACCCAATATGTTCTTCCATTAAGACGAGCAACGGCCTATAACAACCGACCATTTACAACGGAAATGGGAACTTTCTATCTTCTAGACCGTCTGCATCATACTGCTGATGGTGCTGATGGAATACCATCCTGGTTCTTGAAGATTGCAGCTCCAGTTTATGCATCTGTATTGGCTGACATCATCAACCTATCAATTGCTAATTCCCATGTCCCGACACAATGGAAAACCGCCATCATCAAACCGGTGCCAAAGACGACTCAACCGACTACGCCTGGTGACTTTCGGCCCATTTCTATCGTTCCAGTCCTATCCAGAATGACCGAGCGACAACTTGTGCGTAGGTATGTGTATCCGTCCTTCACCTCCCCTCCAATGTCTACCCTACTTGCCGATCAATACGCCTTCCGCCCCACAGGCTCAACAACTGCTGCCTTGATTTCCATCCTCCAGGCTGTTACAGACCTCCTATCAACAAATGACTATGTCACGTTGATTTCCCTGGACTTTTCAAAAGCTTTTGACTCTGTGCGCCATTCCACCCTTGCACAAAAGCTTTCCCAGCTGGAAATCCCAGATCATATCTACAATTGGCTGGTTGAATTTTTGCAAGACAGAAAACACTTGACATGCTTCTCCAGGCTGAAATCAACCATTGCATCCATCAACGCCAGCGTTGTTCAAGGCTCTGGGGTAGGCCCATCATCTTACATCGCCGATGCCTCGGATTTGCACCCAGTCAATCCTCAGAACTTGATCAGAAAGTATGTGGATGACACTTATTTAATTATAGGTGCCTCCATGAGGAGTTCCACTCAGCAGGAGTTGGAAAATGTATCGGAATGGGCCGTGAGGAACAATCTACGACTGAACGAGAGCAAATCCCAGGAAATGATCATCCACCGTCGACGTGTCAAAGGAACATCTGACCCACCTACCTTAGGAATTGTGAGAGTAACATCAATGCTCATGCTCGGAGTGACAATTACAAACGATCTCAGTGCTTCTTCCCATGTCAACAGGATTCTAAGTGCATGCTCTGGTTACTCCACTTGCTCTCAGAGTCCTCAGGGCACACGGTCTCCCTCCGACAGCGCTCCATGAAGTTGCACGTGCAACTACCATCTCTCATCTTCTCTATGCCTCCCCCTGCTTGGTGGGGATTCACCACCGCAAGTGACCGACTAAAACTCCAACGTTTCCTGCAAAGGGCCAAACGACTGGGATACCTTCCTCCTCAACAACAGGATTTAGACCGAATGATGGAAGAAGCAGATGTCAAACTCCTGCTTGCGGTCAACCGGAACTCACANAAAAAACCCCCCAAAAAAAAATTTTAAAAAAAAAGGGGAAAAAAAAAAATTTTAAAAAAAAAATTTTTTTTTTAAAAAAACCCAATTTTAAATTAAAAAATTTTTTTTTTTCCCCCCGGGAAAACCCCCCCCCCCCCTTAGGGGGGCCCCCCTTAAAAAAACCCCTTTTAAAAAAAGGGGAAAAAAGGGAAAAAAACCCCAAAGGGAAAAAAACCAAATAAAGGGGAAAAAAAAAGGGGGGGCCCCTTTTTTAAAAATTTAAAAAAAAACCCCAAATTTTCCCAAAAATTTTTTTTTTTTAAAAACCCCTGGGGGGGTTTTATTTTTTAAAAAAAAAACCCTTTTTTTTCCCCTTTTTTAAAAAATTTTTTTTGGTTTTTTTTAAAAATTTTCAAAAAAAACCCCCCCCCAAAAAAAAAAAAAAAAAACCCCCTTTGGGAAAAAAAATTTTAAAATTGGAAACCCCCGGGTTTTGTTTTTTGGGGTTTTCCCTTCGTTTTTTTTAAAAAATTTTGGGGGGGTTTTTTTTTTTAAAAAAAGGGCCAAAAATTTTTCCAAAAAAATTTTTTTGGTTTCCCCCGGGGGGGTTTTATTCATCGCTTCAAACGACTTACAGTAATTTCCGTAAGACTTCTAACGTACGCCCCCCTCCTACAGGCCCTTGACAATTAAAATACCGTAGGCCATGTGATCCTGTCCATGATAATCAATAGTAAATGTAAAGCTTCACTGCCTGAGAGAGATGATGTTTGCTACTGTTGGTCATTGTTTATTTGGTTTATTATGAAAGTTAGCATTGGCAGAGACTTAATTTTGCTATGGGGTGCTGAGCCACATCTTGGGTGTGCTAAACTCCCCTAGAGGCCCCAGGCGCCGCCTATGATCGTCATCATCATCATCATTATTAAGACCTAGAGCACACAACCGTATAGGGCCTACTCTCCCACCCAAAGACAACTCTCAATTTATTCCCAGATCATTATATAAAAAATATTTACTAGTTTATTCTAAAATTTTCTAATGAACTTTAATTATCCATTATCACTCATGTTAGCATTTCTGCTTTTTGTCAGATTGTTTTTATCAATAAACGAATATATATATATATATATATTATAATTTATTACGTTTATGTTGCCTTTTTTCGGGATCGCCTCAAGTTCCACCTCGACGAATGACAGCTCCTCATTTATGATGCACAACTACTGTATCACAGGAACTGTTAGCAGCATGCAACAAAATTCTTGTGTCGGCTTCTTCATGTGCTACTATTGCATTGATACGTTAGTTGATTGGACCTCCGCTCCGTCATCAAATCCCTCTGCTATATACAACTATAGGCTACTAGTATACTTCAGTGTTACAATTGCCTTGCGTGATGATCTCCTGCGAAAGGAACCGTGCCAAGTCCGACTTGTTCTCAGACATGCATAAACAAATGTTCCATTTCTTTGGGAGAGGCCCATGACGTAGGGGGAAGTGGGGCAAAGAGATTCAACGAGGCAAAGAAACTCAGCGCTATAAAAATTTATACAACCAGAAAACAGGTAACCAGCCAATCTATAAACGTTATAGACTCACTTCCGGCTTAGATGATAGTATTCAGTGATCTGTATTAATAGTTACTGGATAGCTAAATGGCTGTGAAAGTTCGGATTATCGCTCAGTAAGGGCATATCCCAGAATTCCTTGGGGCAAATCAGGCCAACAGACGACAGCTGATCAAGTTGGTGTTCTGTTGAAAACTGATTATCTCAAATAATTTAATATAGAAATCAGCTATAAAATTTAATTATCGAAAAATCTGAAAATATAAAGTGTACGCATCGAAATGGTTGCTTCGTGTTGTGCAATTGACTGCACAAATCGAGTTGGTTCGTCTAGTTGTGACCGAAAGATAACTTTTCACAGGTACTTGGCTAAGATACATTATACTAGTCTGTAAATCTTAGTTCTGTAATAACACAAGTGTTATATAACACTGACAGCAAACTTTACGCGAACATGAACTACATCAAAAAGGTTTGGGCCCTTGCGGCCATGAGCACTTAAAATGCGCAATGCATACATGAACTTCTGGCCTTGCATCATAGCTGACTTATAAGTGCTTCAAAATTAAGGGTTTCCGTAAGCGTTACCTCAAAACAGTCAATTTGCCTACTCTAGATACCTCCGGTATGACAGGGGAATGCCCCACCCTACCCCTCCCTGTTTAATCAGCATCTCATAAGTCTTATCCTGATTCAGGTTAAGGTAACATATCTCTGCCCATTCCCCCACGTGGTCCAGCTCTTCCACAGCTGTGGTAGCATTAGATAATGGTATCAGTAAATAACTGTCATCGGCATATTTAAGTATTCTGTTTCCATTGAGAACCGTAATTTTGAGATTAATGTTATGAGAATAACCTCAATTGCTGCAGAGAAAATTTAGCGATCTTATCCCTGCAATAAAGAGGCGATAAATAAATGTTTTGGTCTCGAGCGTCTACTTGAGTTCTATGTATAATCGCATCGTGAGCGGGCAGCTACACTGCGTGCATTAACAGGCTAATTTCTCATCGATGATACAGAATTGTTTAAAACCAGCAAAGGGACTTTGAGTTGAGTGACATACAAAACTATCAGCTTCATTACATTTTGCGACCATAGACCCGATTTCTTGAAAAATGTCTTTAAAGTTGACGAATTTAGCATTGTATCATATGTAAACAAGACCACGTTGCCCTGACCGGAAACCACGTGTGATTCGCCGTCGGCCATAGACTATTAGCCGAAGCTTTATCAATCCAGTCGTATTAATACATATCAATGATAGTATTGATATGCTTGGCCAAAAAATGTTTTGTTTCTTATTTTAAGAAAATGGATATTTTGTCATTTGCAATATTGATATAGTTTTTGCTTGCAAATCGATTCATCACGTCCATATTGGATACATTTCGGGTAGGTAAACAAATTATTAGTAAGACACGTATCACACTTCAATTAGTGTTTCGTAATCTAGCGTGCACGGACCTCTTCTATTATCACCCCTCCGAGAACAGCCTACCTATGGTTTGGGCATTGCCTTCTAGATACTACAGGCCGTAATGCTGATTGTGTGACGTCACCGGTAAAGTCTGTCGGCTTGCTTGAACTGTGTAGGAACGAGTACAGAAATTAGATGCGTAATCGTAATCGTAAACTCCAAATTTCTAAAGCACCACTAGAAGTTATAAGCGCAAGACAGGAGCTCATTCACAAGCGCTGCATCAAGTCAGAAGGGTTTTCAAAAGGGTAGTCAAAAGGCTACCGGTTTCAACAAGAGAGGAGGCAGAGCAACTGCTAAGGTGTGCGCATTGTGTTTACTGTTTAACGACCACTGTGTGGTAACATTAACGGACTATTAGCGTCGCCCCTCCTCCTTCATTCAGGCTTGGGACTGGCACTCGACAGCGTACGATCTGTGGCATATATCGTTCAGTATAGAGCGTGCACGGGCCGCTTCTATTATCACCCCACCGAGAACAGCCTACCTATGGTTTGGGGCAAAGTGATTCGCAACTGAGTTACTTTGCCCCATGCTGTGTCGTTTTGCCCCAGTATAGTATTACTTTGCCCCATGCCGTATTGTTTTGCCCCAGTATAGTATTGCTACAGTATTACTTTGCCCCAGGCTGTTTTGTTGCCCTAATGTAGTAGTATTAGTTTGCTCCCGAGATTTATATAAGGTATTTGCACCTAAAATTTGTAGCATTGCACCAACTGACCTTTTCCCTTCTTAATTTCCTTTGTAGACATCCTAGGCTACTTCAACCAAAGAAATCATCTTTGGTTATTATTTTGCCTAAAAATATTATTTATGTTAACTCTAAACAGATATTACATTATACTTTCAGATTGAAAATGGTAAGAAATTACAAACGCAAAACTGATATGGCATTGTGGACTCTTGAAACTATGCAGGCAGCCATAACAGATATTAGATCAAATCAAATCAGCCTCAGACAAGCTGAACAGACGTATGGGATACCACACGCCACAATACGGCGCCATCTCATGAAAACAGTTAAAACACCAGGCAAGTTAGGAAGATTTCGATGAAACCTCAGCAGCAAGTTCTACTAGTAGGCCTACGACAACCGCGAGTGATCAAGCAGAGATTCCGACAAGAAAGAGGAAAGCCAGCAATCGAATTTCTCAAGCGGAAACCTCAGCAGCAAGTTCTACTAGTAGGCCTACGACAACCGCGAGTGATCAAGCAGAGATTCCGACGAGAAAGAGGAAAGCCAGCAATCGAATTTCTCAAGCGGAAACCTCAGCAGCCACCAAAGAACAATCAATGAGTGTGCAGAGACCTATGCGAACATCCCGTAATCCTGCGATCACCAAGCCAAGGCCTCCATCTGCAACTCGAGTAATAATTCGAAAGCCTGCATATTTACAAAACGCAAAAAACTGTGCACAGAACATTCCAAATCAACCTGTCGAGGAACAGCAACTTGAACCTGTCGAGGAACAGCAACTTGAACCTGTCGAGGAACAGCAACTTGAACATGTCGAGGAACAGCAACTTGAACCTGTCGAGGAACAGCAACTTGAACCTGTCGAGGAACAGCAACTTGAACCTGTCGAGGAACAGCAACTGGAACTTGAACAATCTCAATTGCAAACAGTTCAAAGAGTATCAATTTTTGATATTTCACCATTGCCTAAAGCATTCTCTGGTCAGGGTAATGGTAGAAAAAGGATAGCACAGAAATCGGAGATCATAACAAGTTCACCCTTCAAAAACATCCTTGTTGACAAATTTCAGAGTGATAACATTAAGAAACAAAAAAGGAAGCTGCAATGCAAAAAAGATCAACCTCGAAGTGTGCATCAAAGTCTACTTCCAAGTCTTCCTCAAAATCTTCTTCAAAGTCTGCTTCGATGTCTGCTTCAAAGTCTGCTTCACAGTCAGCTTCAAAGTCGGCTCCACAGTCAGCTTCCAGGTCTGCTTCAAAGTCTGCTTCACAGTCAGCTTCAAAGTCGGCTCCACAGTCAGCTTCCAGGTCTGCTTCAAAGTATGCTGCCAAGTTCTGTTTGAAAACAGCTTCTAAGAAGACATCTGATATTGAATGCATTTTTTGTACCGAACCTTACGTCGAACCACCAGTGGAAGAGTGGATTCAGTGCCACCACTGCAAGAACTGGTGCCATGAAGATTGCGCGGACACAGATAAACATGACGCCAATGGTAACTTTGTTTGCGGCGAGTGTTAGTTTTCTTGGCTAGAGAACAGTTTCAGATTCAGTTAGTTTGCCATGTTTACTTTGCTCTTTGTTGTTTATTTTACATGCAGACTGTCATAGAAGAACAGTTTCATTTTCAGTTAGGGCCTACTTTGCTATGTTTACTTCGCTGTATAGCTCTATTTAGAAATAATGTCATTACAATAATTGATATGTTTGGTGTAATTGGTATGTTTGGTTTTGATAGGCCTACCTGTAGCCTACATTATAACAATAGCGTATCATTTTACCCCGGTGAATGGGGCAAACAGATACGCCTGTTTCACTTTGCCCCAAATGGTGGGGTAAAGTGATACATGCATAGCTTCCAATAAATCACAATTTCCAAAAAAACATCTGTACAATTTCAAATTTTTTCCTTACTAAGGTGTCTATGGATGGTAGAAGCATGAAATTGTACTTGGACCGGAATTGTTTTCCATTGATTAGATATATAAATTTTGACTCTACGAAATGTGTATTCCTTTGCCCCACTTCCCCATTTCTGATGGCTCGTCGTATTGGACAACAAGTTCCACTGCGACGTTTTCGAGTTGCGTTACCCGAACCCGGGCGTACCCGGCTTTTTTCCAAACCCGAAACCCGGGTTTGAACGCGATTGAAACCCGGGTTCGACGGGTTTGAAAATCGTAACTTTCACTGTCGTTCACGTTGTGAAACTCACAAATGCAGAGTAATGGAAATATTAGTATGCATAGTATACTATACATACTATAGGCCTACATATACAGTTATACACTATATATAGCAGGCCTGGATTTAGGCAGGTGCACTAGGTGCACTGGCACCGGGGCCTCCACCACATAGGGGCCTCCACCACAAATGCAAGAATTTTTTTCTTGTGTTTCATAATTGATTATGAAATATTTCAGCAGTGCACAGCGAGCACAGACACAATTTAGAAAAATCTCTAAGAAAAAATACTGAATTTATGTCAAATTAAACGTTTTCTTCTTCGCAAATTCGGTCACAGGTCCTAGAAGAATGTCAGCTTTTGTCTCAGAGCCAGGTGGGACAATGCTCATTGCCCATTGATGTCCGAATGTCAAACTATTTCAACGCAAGATAGGATACACTATAGTTGTTAAAACGATGAAATCTGAATAAAAACGGTGAAAATTTATCAAGGAATCTATATTAAAGGAATGGTTACTCGCGAAAATATCGTGTAATTCCGGTTTATGGCTACGAGCCTCGCTCCACCTGGCGATGCGGGTGTAAGGAGGGTCTTTGGAAGTAAAAAAGCATGGAGGACCCGATATGTTGTTCAACGATTAATTGCACGAATTTGAGGAAAACAAATCAGGATTATGTTTCAAAGATCATCCTATCTTCAGACTGAAGACATCCTTGTCCTTGTCTTTGGGATATGCTGAAGTTGACACGTCGTGTTTCGCGAGTCGTCGCCAGTGAGCTATAATTGCCGACTTTCAGGCATCATCCGCATTCCGCACCTGGCCTGCGGCTTGCTAAGGGGCCAGTGTTTAATCTAGACGTCTCTGGGGGGGGAAGTTCCCCCAGGATCGAGTTCCCCCCCCCAGAAAAATGAAAGAGATGAAATTTTGTACAGAAAGTGTGAAATTTAGGAGATAATCCCCCCAGGATTTATGGTGTACCCCCTCTCCCCGCGGTGAGGGTGGGTCAATTTTTCTTAGAAAACCCCGTTACTAAAATTCTTCGAAAATTCATGGAAAAATTTTCTTGAAAACTACCTACCTCCCTGGTCGTCAACTTTTCGAATATGTTGGATATCCGGACACTCACCCCTCGAACCCTCGATTCCCCCTCCCCCGACAGCAAGGGGAGTAGATTAAACACTGCTAAGGGGCCTCCACCACAGCGGTGCACCGGGGCCTCCACCACAGTAAATACGGCCCTGTACTTATTTATCGGCTCATTCCATATCTTTATTGGTGACTTCGTATGAGTGTGGCTTCCCATTTCACACGACCAGTGACTAATGTTGAGTGTTTTGACACGTCGGCGTCGTAGCTTCGAATTCGTAAATAGTAGCAGTAAACTGTTTTTTTTTATTTTAATTTAGTGATTTCAGACACAAATCCAAACAATGTCTAAATCAGCAAATGTAAAGGGTGGTGTTTGGGATCATTTCGTTCACGATTCTGAGGGCCAGACGGCTCAATGTCAGTTAGGCCTATGTAACTCGCAGCAAAAATTACCAGCGGTGCAACAAGAAATATACATAGGCTATTCATCTCGGGTCCAAGCATAAGACAAACCTGCTGAAACACAAGGTCGTTGGTGACCCTTGTCGTTCTGACGAAGCCAATGACGGTAGGCCTCTTAGTCCAAGCACAATCACAGGCAGCGATAGGCCCCTATGTCTCCAAAGCAGCGTCTACTTTAGTAAGTTCTGGCTCTGTCAAATGGGGTTGCAAAGTAACGATGACTAAATTATCTTCTGAAAGCAAATGGGCAGGAAATGGAATGGCCTAAAGCTGAGATGTAGACGATTAAGCTGTCATTTGACAATTTTTTTTATAGGCCTACTAGCAGTTTTTACTCGGCGTTCGCCCGGGTTTTCCCTCAACGCCCGTGCATTTGAATTTAACGACATCTTCGTAAGCGCCCGTGAATTTGAATTTAACGATGTGAAAATTGTCGTGTGTCCCTCTGGCGACTTTACGCGCTGGCTTGAAATTGTTTAAAAATACAACTCTATTCATTCATTAGATTTATATAGCACCTCTTCAGATAACTACTCAGAGGTTCTGAGGTTCTATACAATATATACTCCTGCATAGCTTAGGTGTTAAGTAGGGAATGTAACGTTATATATATGAGGTCGTTGGAATGTAATCCCGGAGCATTTTGCCAATCCCGGGATTACGGGATTAGAAATGAATCAATCCTGGATCCTGGGATTGACGTTTGCAAGGAAAATTCGTCTTGACTACAATAATAGCCTATAGGTCCATATATTTAATGCTATAACGCAGTTGTGTACTAAAGATAATGATTTTTAGAACGTTGTGGCTTTGTATTGTTAACTTGTTACTTAAAATGAAAAGTTAAAAGTTCAATGTCCATGTAGTATTAAAAATTATTTACGATACAATGATCGCAAGAAACGTAAAAGTGTCAACAGTAGAATGTCCTAGCCTTGAGCTTATCTTATAGCATAGAACACCTACCGTGGTACCGCCGAAAATGCACGTTCCGCCTCAACTGACGTTTATTATTTAGGAAATCTATGAAATTCATTCATACCGAACATTTGTATAGCGTCCCTTCAAGGAAACTACTCGGAAAATATATTTAACTAAATTAGTTTTTAAACGATATTCTATATGACTGTCATCGTCCTAGACGTAGTATAGTAGTAGGTCAAATAACAGTATAATGCAATACGCCTTGTCTACTTCGACCGCGAATTGAGCTCGAGCTATGACTCATTAGGTAGTGAAACTTGGCAGCAGCAGGGATGTGTTGATACTTAATTGTCTTAATAGTTGATAGTGATACCACGGCCCGAAATCAGGTCGAGAATACCAGATGGCCACGGTCAGTGCGACCGACCGCAACGCGAGGAACCCAGGCAGTAGCAGGCCAGCCTAGAAGCAGTACGGCAGCAGGGTGCACCGCTGCAGCTCCCTGATATTAAGGCAGCAATTAAGGGTCCGTCTGCACTCTGTAGTCTTACTAGGGCCTCTGCTAATTATCCCTAGTGTTAAGTCCATGGCATTGAAACTAGCTCTGACCACATCGAAACTTAAAATGTCCAAATATCGGAATTTAAAGTAAATTTTGAGTTGAAATATAGCCTAGTTGGGTTGAGATCTATAGAAATTCAAATGAAAACGTTCGTTAAAAATTTCGTATCGCTAAAGTGTTGCATTGGCGAATTTTTAAGTCCGATGACCTATAAATTCTTCCGTGGGCGGGACCACTTCTGATGAACGGTCATCGTGATTGGGTGCGAATCAGAGCGTTGACCTATATGCTACGTGTGACGTAAGATTGTATATTTAATTAGCATGCGTGACGTGGCCTTACTATGGCCATGGTGAAAGAAACCCGTATTGAGAAATATAGACTCGTCGAAAAGTTGGAAATAATTTAAAATGGCCATATATCGGCGTTTAAATAAAATTACGAACTGAAAATAGTCGCGATGACCAAGACGTGGCGTAATAATGTTGTGTAATATTTTGTAAATCGCTAAAGCGTTCCGTTTCGGAGCCTTTAGATAACAGACAAACAAACGCACAAACAAACAAACGGAAGGACAAACTTTAAGAATTATAGTATAAGATGCAATATGTTTCTTTCAGATAGAACGCTCCGGAACGGCATTCAGTGCATTTTTCAAGCTGCTAAAAATTATTTTATTTACTTACATTTTTAATAAACAATTATTTAGTTAATTAAATTTAATTTCAGCGTTTTCAGTGTTTTTTGGTATTCAAGATGCTATAAAATTAGAGGCTCAGGTTTAGGCCTTCCGAATCCTTGCAATGTCTTCCATAACTGTTCTGGAATTGTTCAGTTCCGGAATTTTTTTTATTGAAAAACACTGCTTATATAGGCCTAAAAAATATCGGGATTATCCTATAGTTTTCTTTTTATGCAAAATTCTCGACTGTTGGAGAACGTTGGACTTGTAGCTGCATACGACGACGTTGTTCTTACGCAAGAAATAGTGCAGTAATAATATTTATCATGTAAAATTTGTTAACCCGTCCAAACCCGGGTTTTCACGGCGGTCAAACCCGAAACCCGGGTTTCGAAAAAAGACCGTCGGGTTTGCATTGGACCTAACTGCGACGTTTTCGAGTTCCGGCTTTCACCGATCCAGGGATGTATCGATCAAAGGTGACATCGATGCGGTGGTACATCTTGCTGTAATTTGTCAAGGACTTGATGAAGTTGTCCAGCAAGGTCACCGACCGTGATTGCATCTGTTGGTTTTCCAACAGATACAATTAGTGCTTGACCGTCGATGATCAACTGCGGGGATGCTCTCTCAACTTGAAGATCTTGCTTCTCATTGATTCCTTCTGTTAAAAAGTTCAAGAACACCGATTTGTATCGTGTACGCAGAGAACCATCAGTTTCTGTCAGCGAGAGAGGGACGGAAACAAGTTCATGTTTGAGAACATTGTTCAGATACACCGGTCTTCCTGCTTCATACGCCACAATAAGTCTGCATGACATGATGATCCATCTGTGCTACCTTCTTTCGAACATCTTGAACCTTGGTAAAATAATAACCCAAATGAAACAATATTTGGCTGAGTTATGACCTTTTTGCCTTGATTTTGACATTTTGACCTTGAATTGACCTTGGGTCATGTTAGCCTTTAAGTACTATGTAAATGTAGCCCTTGTCGGCCCGAGCAAAAGGGTAAAAGAATCACTCAAATGGAACAATATTTGGCTGAGTTATGGCCTTTTCCTTTTGAGTTTGACCTTGAATTGACCTAGTCACTATTTCTTTCACTGAGGTTAAACTGAAGCTGAATGTCTGACGAAACCCTTGATCACCTTCTTTCTTACGCTCCAATACAAATTTGACAGTGGACTTGCTGATGCTGATCATTATTTTCATGAGTAATCAGAGTAACTGGTTTAATTACTAAGTCAATTGAACTGAATTGCATGATGCATCGTTGTTTGCATTAGCAACAGTTACTGTCTTCATTATTTTCTGGTAGAACTATAGTAGGACTATTTTAGTCTAGTACACATTATATAGCTTGAAAGTGAAACTATCGTTGACCCTCTCTACATTATTACAGGACACTTGACCTCTGTTATTGTGAATATGTTTCACGTTGTTAAAAAGTTTATTAAAAGTTAGAAAAAGTTCAATTGAAAATTTTAATTTGGGTAACTTATTTACAAAATCAACTTTTAGTGAAACTTTTTTATTTAAGTTGAAAAATATAGTTATAGTTTAACTATGTGCCGATACATTGCAACAGTTGAGTCAGTACTGTCAACTGTACAGCAAAATCCATTATACTGGGGGGGGGGTCCCCTGGGACAAATTGGAAGCAGTCTGCTTCCATACCCCCTACGTAGTAGGCCCTGAACTGAGCAACAGATGTGCACTGTCGAACTGGAAGTTGGAAGACAGTTCCATTCTGAGGGTCCTGAGACAGAGAGAGCACGGTTTCCAAACTTCCGGTTTGTGCGAAGTACGGTGAAACCCCTCGCGTCTATGATCGGAGTCCTCTCGTACTATATATATATATATCTTCGTTTAATAAAACAGACTGACAAACCGCAGTGAGTTACATGATTATATTTTAAGTTAACGTAATTTATTATCGAAACAATATCTGATATTTAGCTTTCTGTAAACATCTATTGTTCTCATAGGCGTAAACTCCTGTAGGCCGCCAGGCTCGAGCCCCCAATAATTGAGGCGCCAGGCCTGCCCAGGCATTGAGCCCCCAATAGTAATATATTTTTTCGCTTAAACTCAGGGCTTAAAGTGTGAATGGACGGTCATGGACGGGGTCTAGGCACTTATTTTCAAGGCTGAACACCGTCCTGCAGGCCCTGCCACTTATTAGAATACCACAGCCTGGAAGCCGTCCATGCAGCAGCCTTGGGCGGGTCAAGTTATATTCCCGCCCCCTCATTAGCATTCAGCGACTCAAGGTATCATGATTTTCGCCTGCATCCAAATATTTCCAACATGCATGTGTTCGCCCGTGGACCATAATGGGCTACGCCGTTATCTTCTGGGTCAACGGTTATAGCCCCAGCATCTTCCGAACAAAGAATCGTCTTTCCGGTACATATAAATATATGTATATATACATATATACACATACATACCTACATATACGTATATATATACCCGTATCAATGTCTCATATATCGCTGCCGCAGTTTTATTTCTGTATATCTCTGCTATACACTTGCAGCATCACGGCTTTTATCAATAATAATTATTGTCACGTAAAATGAGTTTACCTAAGAGTTGATTTTCGCGCAAAAAGCGATTTGATGATAGAGAAGAACGTGATGAAGAAACTGAAACTGCGACAACTAAAATGATGTGACCGTGAAGCTGAGAAGGTTGATGAATCAGAAGCTGGTAAGTGTGAATGAGAAATTTCGTAGGCCTAGGCCTACTGACCGATATTGTAGTAGACTGTAGATTAGAATATGCTATAGGCCTATTCAAGAGAGTGATGGTGCAGTGTTAGGAATCAGAGTGTGAAAGCAATGTTTAAAAGGAACAGGTTGATCGTTTCATCTGTAAGTCATTTACAATTTTACAGTGTAAATGACTTATTACTAATGATTGGCATAAATGGTCCACCCCTCGCACTATGGAATGCCGAGAAGTATGTTATTAGTTGGTTGAAGTCGGCCAAACACGGAGCCCTGGAAGCTACAGGCCAGCCAAGGACAGCTGAAGACATAGTTCGAAATTATTTGCATAATTAACGAAAACTATTGCTTTGTTCTTTCTGTTTGCATTCATACTACTTCAGTGTTGGTTGGAGTCACAAATATTTGCTATAGGTAGCCTAGTAATCTACTGAAATAAACCTCGAGTTTTCCAATAAGTACTGTCTCCATTGTTAGACTTTGACACAGCTTTTGACACAGATACATGTAAGTAGCTGTGCACTGCCATGCGTGTGCATTTGAGGATCACTGGAGGGCAACAACGCCAGTGGAACGCTCAGACAGACTATAGCTTTGTCTGCCCGACCTTTAACCCTACAAATGGACGCTCAAGGCGCTGGGGCTGACATGCCTGGGGTGCAGGGCTGCAGGCTGGACCTGGCTGGTGCACAAGACCTGAAATGTGAGGTCATGACCTGAGAAATATTGTTGGCAGACTCTAAACGGTGGACTGGACCTATATAGCAATACTCGAAATTTTAAAATAATAATATCAACATTATCTCATTATCGCTGTTAGACCCATGTATTGAAAACGGCACCATGGTTTAAAACCAAAATAGGGCCTACCATGTTGAGACCACGGGGATACGGAAATACAGAATACCATGTTGAGACCAAGAGGTCTTGTTACTTTGAAACGTAACAATACTCTGTGTGATCTAATAATATATGCTGACTGAACAGTCTAAAGAGAAATCGTAATCATATTCGTAATCTTGTTCGCTACCTGTGTAGCATAAAGTGCATTAGTGGCGTAGCTAGCTTTTCATGGGCCCGGATGCAGGGGTCCTGTTTGACCCTGTAACCGTGCGTTCTTGGCTATGGTCTTACCACTATATATATATATATATATATATATATATATATATATATATATATATATATATAAATCGTCATGGTCCTCATGAGAAGGGTAGGGGGTAATGAGCCCCCAATATTTTCGACAAGTTTACGCCTATGATTATTTCAGTCCGCCAAGTCCGCCATTACCACTGGTTCACTGTCTTGACTCTGGTTCCCTACTATACTACAGTTACATAATGGAAAGTCAGACAAAATCTAATATAATTTTATGGGGTACAGTACCGTACAGTTGCTGAAGGTTCTTTACCGTTCATTGAAAAGCCTAAACTATGTATATGCTACCGTAATTTATAAAGAATTCTAGGTACGAAATTTCTGTCGTCTTTTATGGGAAGTTGGAAGAGGTGAGACCTAGGGCGCATGTTGTAATGGCGCTGCTCCAACGTCTTAACCAAAACAAGAAACGATCACTCGTGGACTTCTGAAAACAGAACATGGCACGACCATGGATGCCATGTATGCGGGAGAGGTTCCAGAGTGAATGTGATAGGCTACATGAGGAGGCAGATTTTGAAGGCGATACGTAAGAGCAGGGGAGGAGAGCAGAGCAGAGCAGAGCAGAGCAGAGCAGAGCAGAGCAGAGCAGAGGAAAGCAGTGTGATTCTCGTTAACGATAACGATAACGAAAATGTTCGTTAACGAAAATAAAACGATTTCGTTAACGATAACTTATCATAACTATAACTATAACTAAAAAATATCATTAACTATATATAGCTATAACGAAAATAACAATAGCAAAAATTCATCTTTATTTTCGTTAATACAACAAATAAAAATAGGAAGTGCAATATGGACGATTGGACATAAATGAGAACGAAAATTTCGATATTTTTATTCTGCAATTTAACAGTTACTTTGGAAACTCGTATATTCAAGAAGCTGAATGCACCCATGCTTCAAAGGCTTTCAAAGCTCTGAGCAAATTGTAAAACAGCGTGTTAATACGCACAATTTTGCTCAGAGCCTTAATTATTGTAACTAAGTAGTAACAAAAATTAACTAAAATAAAAATCCATTAACTTTAGCTATAACTAAAAAATAATACTAACTATAACTATAACCAGTGATGTGGTCTCGAGACCGCGGTCTTGGTCTCGAGACTGTCTCGAGACCGAAAAAATGCGGTCTTGGTCTCGGTCTCGAATGTACCGGTCTTGGTCTTGGTCTTGGTCTTGAAAGGTGCGGTCTTGGTCTTGGTCTTGGTCTTAAAGGTTTAGTCTTGGTCTTGGGCGTCTGGTCTCGGTCATTCACCTTTGGTCATGGCCGTGCGCCTTTTTGGCCTTTGGTGGGAACGAGAGTGGAGTATTTGTTAAATGTTGTCGATATTTTCGGTTATTCAGGGATTTCTGAGATAGCTTCGAATTCATGCCACGATCCGTTAAAGACAAAGCGAGAGATGACCTCATCATCAGAAGCGACAAGAAATCGTTAAGGCACAGTTAACCCTGACTGCTGGTGCTTTAGTGACTAGCTAGGCTTACAATAAAAGGCAAAATCAGTAGTCGGACAAGCGTTGCAAATCAGGTATTTGGTGGGAAATTTTTTCTACTGTTTTTTTATTCCGCAAGACCTGCGCCTGTTGAGAATGTGTTTAGCTGTAGTGTGCTCTCCATGAGACCTCACAGACTTTGGGACAAAAACTAAAACTATCTAAATATAAAATAAGCATCTGATTTGAATTAGCCTATATATGTACATGTAACTGAGAATTGCGTTTATGGTCTTGAGGCTTAGGTCTTGGTCCTGAACAATGCGGTCTCGGTTTCGGTCTTGGTCTTGGACCACGCGGTCTTGGTCTCGGTCTTGGTCTTGGACCACGCGGTCTTGGTCTCGGTCTTGGTCTTGGACCTTTTGGTCTCGTGCACAACACTGACTATAACTAACATAAAAAACTATTAACTATACCTGTACCTATAACTAAAATAAAATCTGTAAGGAGAATCACACTGCGATTATTAGAGTTGCGATCGCGCGGAATTTTCGTTCAACCCATCAGTGAAATTGTGATTAGGCCTATTATACAATAAGCTGACATAATTATACGCAACTTATAGGCATACATTGGTGTTCGAAATTGCCATGTTATTATTATTCGTAGGTGTTCGAAATTGCCGTGTTATTAAATTTTGTTGGTTGGTGTTCGAAATTTCCGTAGCCGCAGATGGCAAAGTGGATTCTTTCGAAAAAGATTAATGGAATCGTTAACTTAGTTCGTGAAATTTGTGTCGCGAATCGCGATGAAAAGATTCAAGGATTCTTTCTTCATTGTGTATGCAGATTGTAAACGTCTTATTCAATTCTTTTTTGAATAGGCCTATTATAGGCCTATACATTTTTGTTTATTTGTTTGAATGTATTAATTTTGCCATGTAGGCTACAGTGCTGTGCGTTTGCTAGTGCTTCTCAATAAAGGATATACGTACTTACTTGCTTAGGGCTGTCCTGTTGATGGCATCAGCAGATTAACTTTGAAAATGACTGATTGTTAATAATTATTTCCTGTAAGTCTTCTGTTGTTGTTGAATCAATAAATGGCTGATTGATGATTTGTCATTTGTGAGAAAGCCGAACTAGTAGAGGTCTACATACCTACTCAAATCAGCGCTAGATAAACTTTTGAGAATGGAATCTGATTTCGATCTTGATCGCAATTTCATCGTATCTGCTCTTTTCCGGTGTGCGAAAGACTCGCTGTGTTTTTGACGGAGACATTTTTATATTTTAATCTGCTTCAGTCTAAAGAAGATAAATCTGAAATTTAATTAACCAAGTCTGGTTTACATTTGCAATTGTTGCAGAATTTTTAGGTAAAATAATTTTGTTGCCTGTTGAACGTGATTGGGTTATTGATTAAACTTTCCACGTGAGCAAAATGGCAGATTCATCGTTAACTAATGTAAATTCATCAGAGCTAAGTGAAGTGCTGTCAAACATAGTTAAATGTCAAGAAAGTCAAAGGGTAATTTTGCATCAATTTGTAGATTTGGCCGTAACCTATATACTCCATGTCCCATTTAATGACGACGCTAATTTTTTCAATTTGTTTAAAAATGAAGTAAAATACAAAGTCACTGGCCTACTTGAACATTGGGTCATTCCAGTTCAACTCAGCCAATTTTGAGGAAGGTTCCCACCCGACCATTTCCGAAATGACTGAAATTTTAAAGCATTGGTTGAGTTGAGCTGGAATGACCCAACTTATTTTTATTGATATCGTAACAGTTGCCGGGGTTTGGCCTCGTGGTCCCATTTTTTTCGATCGTCACTGCAGTGTATTACAGACACAATGACACATCTTGCTTATTTTCAGTCTTGAAAAATGGAGGAACAGTCCGAACAAGTTCAAGCGCAAGGAGTCTCATCTAATATAGTAGATGACATTAGAAGCCTTGCCAGCAAGCTCGATGGAGTTCGGGAACAGCTAAACAGTATGGCTTCCCAGATTGAAGAGAATTTCAACTTTGGAGCCGACATGACAAAAGATGAAGAAACAGGATCAGGATACATGGCTTGTTCTGAAGACGGGCTGGATAGTCCGCGAGAGGACTTCACAAAGGGGCGATTTGGAGAAAGTAAGAATGCCGATCATTTATTGCCCTACGAGCTCAGAAATGTATTTAGATTACGATTATGAAAAACATAGATGAAAATTGTTTAAAGGCTAAGTACAAAATTCACTAATTCAGATTCATCTTAGACACTTTGACACATGTATGCACAGGGCTTTGAGAGGTCACTAAAAGGAACTATATATCATATTTTATATATTTCAATTTCATTCTTACGCTCTCCAAAACGACCTTGAGTGAAGTGTTTTCAATTTTACTTTACATTGATATGTATTGTAATCATAAACTCCAAATTACTAAGTGCTGTTAAGAAGCTATTAAAGCACAGGGCATCATCTATTCATGAAATCTGCACAGTGGCAGATGGGTTGTCCAGAGCTACCAATTAACGATCCAAGTGCAGTTGCCAGAAAAACCAAATAAATTACAAATTCTACAATATAATAAAGTATTTTAAGTATTAATTTTGTTAAATAATAGCTTTTTAAATACCAGTAGTTCATTTCTGATCTACAGGGAAGCGCAAGCGACATAATGAGAAGCTGTCACCTTTCCAGTTTTTTCTGGTTCTGAAGTCCTTTAATCCTGATCGTCTCCAATCCTTGGCTGACTATACTGATGGTTTGGTGCAAGAGTGGAATTCGAAGACGGATGAAGAGAGAACGCTGTACCGAAACCAGGTGACAGCATTCTATGCGAAGAAACGCCGGGAAATTGAAAAGCAGTGACTATCTTCTGAACTATGAGAAGTTACATCGATGGATGCTGGTTATGTTGGCCTCCAGTGTTTAGGTGTTTAGAAGATCATTTGCATTTATAGAAGATGGATGTTTCGTTTGTTTTTCCTGCCCTACCTATGTTAAAACTGTAGATTTTTCTCAACTATAATTTTCTTACTTTTCATGATAAATTAGAAGTACATGTACTAGTACAGGCTGTTGTACAAATTGTGTCCAGATATAGTACAACAGTGGACGTTAATGTTTAGTAGTGACAACACTGAATTTCTAAAAGTGTTTGCAATGACTGCTGGTGTTGAACTAGCAACAAAGACTGTGACAATCGCAGAAGTACACAGCTGTGTGGATTTCTTCTTATTTGAAAAGAAGTCTTCTCTGACATTGTTCAGAAGCATTGGGACAATCCATCGGTCATTGTGGTGGTCTATGATGTCACAAGCGAAACATCCTTTAGCAGTTGTGAGAAATGGCTCGAACGAGTTAAATCCCATGCAAACGGAATGAAAATCCCAGGGGTTTTTGTGGCCAACAAGATTGACCAGGATGAGCCCCGTGTTATTAGTCAAAAAGCTGGTCAGGATTTTGCTCAGTCCAAGGGTCTCGAATACTTTGAATGTTCTGCGAAGGAAATGCAGAATGTCGACCAGCCATTTATGTACTTGGCCAATGCATTCTACAAGAAGTATAAAAATGAAGTGGAGACAATAAAAACTCTTGCCTAAATGACAAGAAAATTGCATTGTGTAAAACAAGTTGACTGCACTGGAATTCTGGGTCCATTCAAGGGTTTTAAGTAATAAATTTTTCGATTTAAAAAATGGTACATTTGTAAAGATCTTAATGATGTAGAAATGTTGTTCATATGCTGTTGAATGTGCAGTTACCCTAACTACCTGTAATCCAGGCAAAACACTCAGTTCATGTAATATATGCTGTTCCAAAATGTAAGGCAAGACAATTATAGTAACTGGACATCTGAAAATTATTGAGCCACCTTTTCATTACATGTGATTCTGAATAATAGTTTTTTGTTCTGGTCTTTAATTGACTATTGTTTCAGTTTCTTTGATTTGGGAAGTGTGTGCTACATGCTAGCGGTTGACGTGCTGGACGTGAGGTCAGAGGTTCAGATCTCGACTAGGGAGACTATGGGCTCCTATGTATGAGGTTGTTATATAGGGATCCTTGGCAAAACCTGCCTGTATTTAAAGATTTGTGTTCTTCGACCATCCCCGTCTATCCAGCTTAACTGTATGGCATGACTAATGTCGGTGGGAGGGTAAGGCAGCAAGGGAGAGGAATGCCTGACCGCAGTCTTCCTAGCAACCTCTGGGGATTGTCTTAAGAGACTGGTCTTTCCTTGTTAAGCATGATCTTCTGCTCATTTGGCCTGTCAAGTTTATGGGTGCTGATCCAAAATATGAGGTATGGGGATGAGTGCCAGGCAAAAATAATTGCTGTGTGCATGCCAGCGCCGTTTCGCCAAGCTGATGAGTGTCACGCCCTTTACAAATCCAGATTGCCGTATTGAGTTATTTTTATTATCAAGAATGCGTCCAGTTTTATTGTTTTGGGTCACTGCAATCACTACTGTTGACATCTCACGAATGCCTGAAATTGACTATGCCTTTTGCCAATTCCGATTTGTCGTGATACAGTATATATATTCACTCAATAAGATGTGAAAGCGAACTATCGTCATAACTGATGCCGTATATGCCGGAATTTTGAATGTGCCTGTTATTGAAAATGCATTCACTTCCAATACAATAGTTTGAATTTTGCATGTTGGTGATGGATGGGGAAAAGCTGAATTTTTATCGGGACAGAAAGCTGACTGAAAATTTTTGGGCTGGTCTTCAGCTAAACCACTATAGATGACATGTATGTATGTATGCATGTATGTGTGTATGTACACATATATGTGTATGTATGTATATATGTGTGCATATATGTATGTATGTGATTGTGTGTGTATGGTTGTATATATCAGAGATGGGTACGATTAGCTAGAATTGCTAATCGATTAGAATTAGAATTAGCTCCTGAAATTTGCTAATTGATTAGAATTAGAATTAGCAAAAGCTTCTAGCTAATCGATTAGAATTAGAATTATCAGCAGCTAATCGATTAGCAATTAGAATTAGATATCGATAGTTTGATACAGTGTATATATTTCCTTCATGAATTTGTCAAATTTTAATCAAAGCACAGCAAGTTACTACAGCTAGTTGCTGTAGCCTATTAAAATACATAAAGCTGCAGCCTATTACAATGCCTAAATCTGTAGCTTATTACAATACCTAATGCTGCACAACTGCTATATGTGAGAACAGTCCACATACCGACAGGCAACACCACATCGGTCAATACATGCTGCAGTTATTGACATTGCTACTGCATGAGCTCACTATTGCATTTTGCAATTATCATATCTTGAATCAATGCATCACTTAGCCTATTGCGCCTAGCGTTTACGACGTAGCCAGCAGAACTAGGTAAATACAAGTTCCATGGCAGCTGAGACTGCAGAAACACAGTGATGATTGAGATGAAGAACATGAAAACGTGAAAAATTTTCAGTGTTACATGAGCAGAATGGACATAGAGCCATGACCAGATAATTGAAGTTTGAAACAGCCTTCAGATAAGTAAGTAAGTAAGTATATTCTTCAAACTCAATATTACTAAACTCATTCTTAATGAATGCTTAATTTTCAGACAGCTAATCGATCAGCTAATCGATTTTCGATTAGCAATTAGCTGCAATTGCTAATCAATTAGAATTAGAATTAGCTTCAGATGACAGCTAATCGATTAGAATTAGAATTAGCTGTTTGTCTAATCGATTAGCATCTAATCGATTAGTTACCCATCTCTGGTATATATGTGTGTATGTTGCATGTGAGGGGGCCTGATAGCGCATTGGATAACACACTGGCATAGAGAGCGAGAGGTACCGAGTTCGAGTCCCATAGGGTGGACATGCTGTGTATACGCTGCTATTAGCGCCGTGCATTGCAGGCTGTCTGTTCTGTTAGTAGTTTAAGATTTCAATTGCATAACATGTAAATGTACAGCGCAGTGCGTTTGTCAGGCGCTTCAATAAAAAGAAAAGATTATTATTATTATTATTATTATTATAATTATTATTATTATTATTATTATTATTATTATTATTATTATAATAGAACTATAATAGTTATCATTACCGCGGTTTTATCGCCGGATCATTCTCCATTACCGCGGTATTACCTCGACAGTAAACCCCAGTAGGCCGACCGCGGTAAAGCCGAAATTGTTGTCACCATTGCCGCGTTATTTACCACGGGAAAAATTACCGCGTCACTCTCTAGTCATCATATACATACTACTGACAAATTTCGCTTTCCAGCTAATAACTTCGTTCCGATAAGTTCATTCTTATTAGCATGGGCGGAGACTTGGTCCTGGGTTGGGGGGCAGATGAAGTAGCGGCCGAAATATTGGGATATAAGCAGTTCCATCCCCTCCACCTCAAGTATTGGGGGACTGTCCCCCTATAAGTCTCCGCCCATGCTTATTAGAAATATTTAGCAACCTAACTAACGCTAACACGACATACATAAAAATGACCGGAAGCCACCGGATATCGAAAAACAAGAATAATCTGGTCCAACAAAGCTTAACCCTTTCATTACCCATGGGACTTTGCAGTCCCGTTGGTAAAAACCGCAATAAAACAATTGTTTAATTGTTTTTGTAGGGTTGTTTACCATTGGGACTTTAAAGTCTCTTTATAAGGTATCAGGTTTAATCGCTAGATGGGGTAATAATAACAACTTTATTTGATATTTTGCCCCATCAGAACTTTATAACTTAGTGTTCCTTAGAAGTCCCGTGGGTAAACAACCATGTGGCAGCGTGGTGTGTCTATTGAGCGACGTTGTTTGTTGGGTTTCATCTACATATTCGCTTAGGTTTTAGAATGTATACATTATTAAACATCACATGATAAAAATATATACATAGATAAGTTTGTGTGATTGATAACTACAGTATGCCTTAGCCGAATTTCAGTACCGTTGCCTACCAACGGGACTGCAAAGTCCCATTTCGTTATTTAAAAAATATATTGAATTTAATTATATTTTTAGTCTTTCCTGCTCCATTTAAGTTATTTCATTATAGATCTGCTCTGTAGTTGATTATTTTTAATTTTAACCTTATGTGGTAAGCAAAGGGTTAAAGTCTTAAGACAACGAGAAAAGGCCGAAATACCCTCTGTTAGGATCACAGATCGAATCGTAGTGGGAAGGTCATTCCAGAGCATAGGACCAACAGATGCATATAAGCGCGATGCTGGGCAGTAGCAGTCCGCGATCGAGGTACGAGAAGGTCACGCCGGTCTAAAGAGCGGAGTGAGGGGCCAGAGGCAGCCGAATGGGGTATGCTATAATTGAATCACAAAGATAGTGGGACCAGACCTAAGAGCACGTTGGATGTAAGAAATAGAATTTTAAACCGAATTCGGGCAATGAAAGGAAGCCAATGTAAATGCTCAGTCATGAAGGTCGAAATGTGAGAGATGCGAGGAAGACGAGCTATCAAGCGGGCAGCTGCATTAAGCACTGATTGGAGTGAAGAGACAACCGACATATCGGAAGACCAGCAAGTAGAGAATTACAGTAGTCAATGCGTGTACAAATTAACGCATGAACCATAGTAGTAAAACTGGAGGAGGAAACCGATCGCCTAATCTATCCATCCATCCATCCATCCATCCATCCATCCATCCATCCATCCATCCATCCATCCATCCATCCATCCATCCATCCATCCATCCATCCATCCATCATCATCATCATCATCATCATCATCATCATCATCATCATCAACAGCATCATTACCATTATCGTCATTAACAACAACAGCAACAACAACAGCTTATCTTATTTCTCCTCCTCCTCCTCCTCCTCCTCCTCCTCCTCCTCCTCCTCCTCCTCCTCCTCCTCCTCCTCCTCCTCCTCCTCCTCCTCCTCCTCACTCCAACTGCCTCGCCATCACGACTTATTCTTCTTCGATCTCTTCTTCCGTGTATTATATCCGGTTGATATGAGTAAAAGTGCATTATTGTTGTTTGGTTCGTTGCGCGCAGTAGTGGGCTACTAAGACACTTTCTTCAGATGATTATTACCTAGGTCAGTAGGCCATAAATAGAATTAATCAAGTTTCGGTGAAATGGAGATGTCCTAGAAGTACGGTAGGCTAAAGA
This sequence comes from Aporrectodea caliginosa, assembly GCA_020284085.1. Classification (NCBI taxonomy): domain Eukaryota; kingdom Metazoa; phylum Annelida; class Clitellata; order Crassiclitellata; family Lumbricidae; genus Aporrectodea; species Aporrectodea caliginosa. The sequence continues at coordinate 59,656 of JACEVL010000734.1, forward strand.
TCAGAGGTTATACGAGCGAATAAAATTATAGGCCTTGGCCCCTACAGCTATAGGCGGATAATAGGCCTACAAATGTACGCCGACGGCAGTGACCAGTGTGACCTAAGATTATATCAATAGGATTATACAAGTTACAAAATCACTGATTAAAAAGATTTGGAGTTCTATTTAGGTCTATCTTTCCTCGGAGAAGTTGCAGAACCAACGAGTTTCGATAGACTACAGCTTATTAATTTACTGACCTTCTTTAATTGCTCCTTAACTGGGTGTGTGATGCTGGACTGTCAACCGAGAGGTCGGGGGTTCAAATCCCAGCCAAGTTGAGCCAACCAGGACAAAAATTAGTTTCGAGATTTCCACCTACAGCGCCCCCTAGCCATCTCAGTTATAGTGAGTACACTGACCGTAATACCCTGTCGACGGCGAGGGAGAGAGGACTGGCCACCCGTCCATACATGCCGAATCTGAGAAAATGAAGCCGTGGCTGCCTGAGCTTGCCTCTCAGGCTAGGTTAAGAGACTACTCTTCCTCTGTTCTAACTGCTCCTTATTTTGTTGTGTGTTATAATTATGAAATAGCAATGCCATCGAGTCGGGTTGACTTGTAGGTTTCTGACAGCGTAGGCCTATACGGACCTACAGCCCTACATAAATCTGTAGCTAAATATAACATATAGGCCTATGTGCGCGCTCATATCAAATAGATTTAATACTTCCTGATCAAATCATCAGATGTTAAGAGCGCTAAATTAGGATCATGATCTAATGAGTCACACAATTGCTTACAATCTACAGAATTCGAAATACCCAACTTAATTGGTTCAAAAGCAATCTTGAGGATAAAACGCAATTAGGCCTAGTCAGCTGTAATGGCGTGCACTTCGTCCTAAAACTAATAGTTTAGTTATTAGTTAGGCTACTATAGCTAAGCTAACCATCACTTTATTTCTTTATTCACAGTTGGCCATAATTACACTGTAGGCACTGCATAACTGTTCTCAGATAGCCTGGGTAGCGGGACCTTCGGCCCCTTATAGATCCTGTGCAACCTTTACTATTTCGCGCCAATCAGATGGAATTGTTAGTTTGTTACCTGTGATATTTTGGTTACCGCATAAAAAAACGATGAAACGAAACGATGAAACTATGAGTAGGCCTAATAATTTATTTTATGCCCATTTAATACAATAGACCTGCGTATGTAGGCCTATTCCACAGATTCATCTCTTTATTAATTTAGTTAGGCCCTACTTAATAATTAATTTTATGTCCATTTAATAGGACAGGCCTACGTTTGAATGTTACAGATTTACCAATGAAGCCACGAGAGCCACGTTTAACTACAGTACATTTATAGCCTACTAGTTTGTGCGAAGCCTCCTACTTTAGGCTAAGGCATAGGCCTACTACACATATGTTAGGCCTATATGAAATAGCTAAATTGGCATATTATTTGTTAAATTTACTAATAAAATATTTCTGCTTTCTGTCCTCAATCATAGTTTTAAGTAAGTTTTAAGTCGCATTCTAAGTCTGTAACGCTAGGAGTGGACGTTGGAGATAATTTCTGAAGGTTCTTGGAATGTGTTTGAAGCCGGGTCGTTTGTCTGGCAAGCTGCATTCGGAGCCTCTGAACCGTTCTTAGCAGTTCCTGTCTTCTTAGCATTAACAGCTGTTTATTTAGCGCCTTTGTATGCTGCTGTCTTTCGGCGAAACTCCTCCGAGCGTGGCCGATCTTTTCTTCGACGACGCTCATGTCTTGCCGCAGTCTCAGGACTTTATCTTCTAGTGTCTGACCGCCAACAAAGTCAAAGTCACCGGAATATGTGGCAAAACGAACCGAATCGGACGAAATGTGACCTAGTGAGCAAAGGTCAACCACACCATGGTGCTCAGATTCGTGGGAATGAGACTCAGTTTTGTTTGAAAGCGTTCCTGCACCAGCAGTGACGTCACTATGATGCGTCCTAATTCCATTCTCGGCGCAACCAATCAGATTCCGTTTATCTGGGTCAACAAGAGAAGGTGACCTAATTCCTTGGTCGTGCGCAGAAGCTGTTAAAATGTCAGCACGAGCGAGCGAAGGATCGTCGAAAGGCACTTGCTCTCTGCTTTGATAATTCGAATGATACAACTGACTGCGAATCGATGCTGACTCCTGGGTTTCGTCGCCTGCGGAGAGAGGCGGGAATGAGATATCGTCTGAGCTGCATGCGCAGGAACACCCGCTGCTGCTACTTCGATAGTCGCCGCCAGTCGCGGCGTCAGATAATAGCTGATCGTTTGAAGCCGACGACTCGAAACTGTTCGCTTCCATAGCAGTATACTTCCTCAAGTCGGCGAATTGGCGAAAGGGCGGAGACAGGTTGCTCGCGGTGTAGCCCTAAGTGGAAGAATCGCAACAAAGACAAAATTTATGAAGTTTTTTAAGGCTCCATGTCCTAAATTTGACCACGTCTCAGGTTATATGCTGTATGTGCTTCATTGACTCACTCTACTGCAGCGGATCTCGTATAGGATCATCGCTTTGGTCTGGCGGTCCTTGCTGGACCTAGCCCCTGCCTATCTACGCGGCCTCTGCTGCCCTACCTTGGGTGCTCCGAGTCGTCGCTTTCTCCGCTCTACTGAGCGCCGTGAGCGGGGCGTACTCATGGTCCCTTTTGCCCGCACAGCTGCTAAGCAGAATCGGGCCTTCTCAGTGGTTGGCCCCTCCCTCTGGAACGGGCTTCCTTTGATGCTGCGCTTGCATCCCAGAATCCTCTCTGAATCTTTCTATACTTGCCTCAAAACTGTCCTTTTCAGCCGTGCTGTGGTCGGGAGCGCTCCTGAGTAGTAACCTTGAAGGGGCGCTATATAAAACTTCGTAATGAATGAATGAATGAATACACACAAATTACAGAGACTTAATTATTGCTTACGCGCTATGTTCAAATATAGGAAATCCGCTTAGGCTTACATTACATGTAGGCCTAGGCCTATTTGGCCTATGCCTACTTTACTTTCTGTTTAATACTGTTTGATTTCGGAAATTGGGAGTACCATCAGCTGATGCATGAATTCCCTAATTTCCCTGTCAGAAGCGTATCGTATCTAATAATTTTTAAAGCGCCTCTCCCAGAATAACTAGGCAATTCAGAGGGAAGCCCCGTGGAAAAAAGAAACGCCTTTAAAGAGCGAAAGACCGATGAGGAAAAACCAGTCATTATAGTTTAGCCCTTAGTGATGGCCCTTTAGCTTGCAGCCTATCTGGGGCTTAATTCCCATATGGGACCCGTGTAGAGGCTTAAATCATGGGTCTCATGCATCTGATGCCGTTGTATATGCTGGAAGGTTTGTGCTTTAGATATCGGTGCCATAGAAGCTTGTAACGATCAACTGGTTTTGATCGGTGTCGTCGAAGTTCAGACTCACCTGTGTGGCCCTTAGACTCCAGGGATGAGACTTCTCTTTCCGAAATGAGACCACGAACTATATTTAGACTCTGTCGCTCAGTTCAGATGTTACCATTCCAGATGAAACCCGATTCCTGCGAGTTTTTCCAGTTGGGAGCGAAATCCGGGCATTTGCTCCCTTCAGCAGTTAAATGAAAGACCATGGTAGGGACCGGCCTACCATGTTCTTGGACTAGGCGAATAAAACAGACAGCCGTCCACAAGTGCATCATCCATCTACGGTCGCTTGCAAGTGCCAACATCCATGCAGCGTACACCTCAGCATTAGGGAAAGAAAGATCGTAGACACGTATAGGCGACCGTAGCCATCAACTCTGAGACTGTGAAGAAATACTGCTACTGAGGCCAAGCAGAGGCAGAGATCGGTCTTAGGCCTGTGATAGGCCATAGACTATGGATAGGCTATCCTCTACGGCCCACAAGTAGGGCATGCCATACGTTACTGACTGGCAGAGAAGGGCATACACATTATACAACGGTATACGATGGATCATAGGCCGTGTGCGCTCAGTGCATGCAGCCTTCTCGCGAAGTCGAAGGCATAAGATTGACTTCGATGAACCTCTGGCAGATGTCGTTTATCACAGGAATACTGCTACTAATGCGATTTCAGTTCACCAGGCTCTCCATATAGCATAGCTGTTGCACGGCTCAGCGTCTTTCATGCGCTCAGTTTATTAAACCAATTGAGTTTAGGGCCTACAACTTAGAACCGCTGAGCGAACATGAATGTAGGTAGTAGTAGTAGGCCTAGTAGTAGTAGTGGTAGTGGTAGTGGTAGTGGTAGTAGCAGTAGCGTAGCCTGGAAACAATCTCTGTGGTTTCCATTGGACATGGCCGCAAACCTAAGTTTGTTTGTATTTTGCATATAAAAGCATATAAAAATTGGCAATTTATTTGAGGGTTGAACCCGTACCCCCATAAATGCACCCATGGGTGGCAGTAGCATCAGCAACAACAGCAGCATCAGTGGTGGTAGTGGTGGTGTAGTAGTGGTGTAGTAGTGGTAGTAGTGCC
>JACEVL010000735.1:0-54024 GCA_020284085.1 Aporrectodea caliginosa
ATTCAAATATTGAATTGTAAAAATTGATAATATGTATTATTATTATTTTGTCTGTACATAGTATTTATTATAAATTTAAATTCAAATACTGAATTGTAAAAAATTGTTCAGCTTCAATCTGTGTGCAGTTTTGTTTTCATTTTCTAATTCGCAAGTGAAGTTTTTAAGTGTTTAAAGGCTCAAATTTACTGAACACTTTCACGATGAGTTGCATTGATTTCAGCTTCAATCTGTGTGCAGTTTTGTCCCAGTCACTTTTAGTACATTCTTGTAATTAAAGTGTTAAGGTATACATAATTATACCAAGCCAGTCCTCAAAGATTGGGCCATGGTTCTATCATTCTATGAGGTGTGATTTATTCTAATGCAAAGGTATGCCAATTAAACCCAAATTTGAGACATGTCAAGTAGCAGTCATTGCAACAAATTACTGATATTTAATGACACAAAAACATAAAATTCCTTTATGTTGTATTATACTACTAATTGGGAAACTTGTATAGCACCATTATCATGATGTACAAGTCATCAGTAAATGGATGGTCATTTTAGACGAGTCACTTTAGTGCTTATAATGAGTCCGGTTAGCATAACATTATGCAATTTGAGTCTGCTAAACAACCAAATTAAATTTTTATATCAAATATTTATGGAAATGAATGCCTGATATGTGCACATCCTGAAACAAAGTAGAATGGGTGTACTGGGCCAATATTTTATGGGACCCTGCTTAAACAATGACGACCTGTATGGACCTACAGTTTCATCACTTCATGGAACTATTTAGTACATTATTGGATCTTTGTTAGTGTGATCAAACTTAATCGGTGTAACAGTTACAGTACACTGGAGGATTGCAGTAATGTGCAAGTAAGCCTACAGGCCTACTTGCACTTGCACAGTGATGTGCAAGTAGGCATACAGGCCTAGTTGCACGTGATGGCGAATGATGTTAGTCATTAGTACAAGGTCAGCTATAGACTGACTTGTGCATTACTCCTCAATAAACAGGTCAATGAAAGCCTGATGTGTGCACATCCTGAAACATAGTCTAGAATGGGCATACTGTCTAATGTTGACTTATCCTATCATCTTATAATCCCTTTCATCGTCCTAATTATTGATGACAAGAGATCTCAACATATTGCATAATGTACTGCTGGTTTAAATACGAAACTATCTGCGCTAGTTGAGGAGCTTGAGCAAAATCTAGAATGGGCATACTGCCTACTGTTGACTTGTCCTATCATCATCTTTCATCATCCTAATTGATGACACACAAGTCAACATTGCATAATGTACTGCTGGTTTAAATACGAAACTATCTGCGCTAGTTGAAGAGTTTTAGCTTATGAGCGCTGGCAAATGCAAGAGAAACAAATTCTCGCAATATATATATTCGTTTAATAAGAAAACAGGTTGTCAAACCGCAACCAAGTACAGGTTATGAAGAAGGAGTGAACTAACGTATATCTCCAGTCGTATGATAATCCCTAACTCGTTCTGAAAGATATTACCAAAAAAATCACGTTAAACGTTTTAGAAAACAGCGTGCGGGCAGCCACTAGGCGCCTAGTATAGCTCATCTATTTTGCGACTCTTACTTTTACAACATAATTATTATAAGCAGTAATCTTAACACAAGAAATAGCGCTACATATTAAAATCTATTTTAACCGGATATCCGGTATCGCTGATCGTGGGCTGGCAGCCGGTGAATTTCCTTCGTGGTCGTCGGCGTAATTTGTTGCATCAGAAATGGCGGACCAAAGAATTGGACAACCACATCTTTCAAAGCAGGATTTAAACACTCTGGTAGAATCTTTAACATTGCTGCGTTCTGATGGTTTATTTTGTCGTCGATTTGTAATTATCCGCGTGCCAGCATCTTGCGTTTAGATGAACATCATGTACGCGCTGGGATGTTGACAGCAACGTTCCTCGGACTATTCACAGTTTTCAGGACTAGATTTATGTTCTTAACTTATGTGCTATCTAGTTAGAGCTATTTTCTGTTTCGGTTCAATTATGCAGTATTCTCAAGCTAACAATCCCTAAATAGTTACGGTGATGCTTTAACATAATTTTCAACGTGTTGGTGTAATTCCCATTTATCGCCCATTTTTATCTTAAGTAGGCCGCCGTTTAATAGATCTATTGGATCTGAAACTGGTCTCATTTGCCGGTGGCTTGTCTACACTGTGTCCACGATAAAGTAGACCCCTAGACTTTGTTAAATATCTTGGTCAATTGTACTACTATAGGTACTAAATTTGGTGCACATGAACTTCAGTCTATTCTATCTAAACCCTGCAAATTTTATTACAATTGATGCAACGGTTACGATGATATACCCTTATGAAATTGGGTGGTTCAGGAACCAAGTTACCAACACGTAAAACGCATAGAATTACGTCATTTTTCTGGCTACCGCAGGGATAGGCTGTTGTTTATAAGCGTCATTTTCGGAAACAATTAGACTACGAGACCTGTTTTACGTAACAGTAACAGTAACAGTAGTTGGTTGTAAAGAAATGGTTTTCAGTGCAGAGGACAAGATTTTAATCAAGGAGTTGAGAGAGACGAAGGGGTATGGCGTAGGAGACTCATTACAGAATTTCCAATGAAAAATTGGTCCCTAGCTGGTGTCAGCAAGCTGTTAAAAAAGATTGCCACAACCGGATCAGTTGCAAGGAAACCACGAGACGCAAACAAAACCATGGACGCAAACAAATATCAATGCTGTCGGAGAACTGGTGCTGAGTCAGGATGATCAGCCGCGCACGCATCTGTCGATGCGTTTTACGTGTTGGTAACTTGGTTCCTGAACCACCCAATTTCATAAAAGGGTATATCATCGTAACCGTTGCATCAATTGTAATAAAATTTGCAGGGTTTAGATAGAATAGACTGAAGTTCATGTGCACCAAATTTAGTACCTATAGTAGTACAATTGACCAAGATATTTAACAAAGTCTAGGGGTCTACTTTATCGTGGACACAGTGTATATGCATAATTATGTCGATTTGTTAATCAATGCCAGTGTTCATTGTTTCCATCGTCCTAATTGATGACACCTAATTGAAGTCAACCCTATGTGAAATGCGTTTAGCTGAAATAGTGAATATTATACTTGATGGCAGCTTAGTGCTGTGGATTTGATGTGCACATTCAGATGCAATTCCTTGGCTTTGACCTGTGACAGTGGATGAGGTGAATTTTGAAGATCATGCATTTGCACTGATCTATGCATTTATAACCATCAGTGATACTCATGTGTCATGCGACCAGGTAGGAGCTTTATGGTTGGTTGTTTCCTAACCTTGGGGAGCCGACATTTTTCCTTAATTTAAAACAATTACTGCCAACTCAGGCCCTAAATATCTCAGTTCTTTCAACCTTCCAAGCCATGAGTGAAAGACTGTGACTTGTGTAAAGTCATCCCAGTTGCTCAAACCAACTATAGTTGTTTTTAGCAGTCCATAATAAGACACTAAGTCAAGCTCCAGCAATACGTGCATGTTTTTTCCTGTAATCAGACCCTTAGCCAGCCATCTGTCCACCTGCCCTTTGACATTTTTTGGGACAGGCATAAATTGGACGTGATTTGACACTTTCGGAGAAAACACAGTTCATCATTAATATTGAAAAAGTTTGTGTTAAATGTGATATAATGTAGAATTTCATTCCTTCCTTCAAATGAAGTTAACAGATTGTTGTCTGTATCATTGTATGTAAACAACTTCAAAGTTCAAATGCTTTTGGACACCCTACTCTTTATTTCTGGCTAAGGGCTTGGCTGTAATGTTGAGCCTGTCTAGTATTTAGATTGAAAACAATTAATGAAACACTGGGCTTGCTCAGTCATCCAGACTTTTGGGTTTGCATGCAGGTATACCAGTAAGCTGAGATTTGGAAAGAGCTGTTTGATTGATTTTCATTGCCAGTTTTATATTGACGCCTCTGTGCCTTGCTTGGAGGTATGGCAGACTACTTTATCTTAGTTGTTTTTCAAATTTTAGAATGTCAGAGAGCTGACTCCTCTAACGGCTGAGGTCATTAGTAGACAAGCCACAATAAATATCGGTAAGCATTGCTGTTCTTGACACAGTTAGATAATTTATATTTAAATTGAGTTCCACAGCAGCACTTTGTAATATAATGTAACTAATTCCACAGCAGCACTTTGTAATATAATGTAACAAAGCATTTATGTTGCACCCATCACACACCTCCCAAAAACGCTGCTTACAGAGCTATCAAACTAATCTCACAAAGGTGTCACGCTTAAATATTGTGTTGTATTGAATTTGATCATTTATAAAGTGTTTCTCACAGCAGAAGCCTTTTAGAAGGTCTCCCAGTGTGAGAGGCACCCCAAGAGAAAAGGAAGGTTTAAAGGTGAGAGAAAGAGGCAGAGATGCCACCAGAGTGGATGGTAGTCTGCCGTAGTTTATTTTATGTGGAGTTGTTTCTGAAGCATGGGATGACAGACATTGAAACTTTGTACCATTGCTATCACATTTTCTTTAATGTATCTTGACCTTTCTTGTGTCATTCTGTGCAGGTACTATTGGCCATGTGGCTCACGGAAAATCAACACTCGTAAAAGCCATCTCAGGTGTACAGGTATTTACAGGAATTGGTGTGTTTCTAGGCTAGGTATAATGCATTTGTGCCTCAGTAAAATTAGAGAATGAGGTTAATTTTGAAGTACTTATCAAAATGAAAGCTTATAGTAACAGAACCTGTAACTAGCAGTACAGTGAAAAAGTTCAGCAAATTGTATTGATCATTGTTTTTTTACTAATATTGAATCCCTTTAAGTTGACACGTCATGATGACAATTCAGGATGACTCAAAAGAGTACTAATCTATGCCATTTAGTTATTCACGATAAAAATGATGCGACAAATTCTGTGACCAGTGTTGGATCTATTGAATCACACCAGGACCTGTGCTGATTACATGCATTTTTAGGTTTGTGGTAACAGTTCCTTTTATGAATCTCACAAGGACACTAAGAAAATCGCTAAGGTAGTAGAACCTGTGAATATGTAGCAGTTTTTACAGCCGGTTATTGTGTATTATAAAGAAGCCTCTAGATTAGGCCATTGTTTGGATTCTGATTGTTATTTTTGTGTTACTTTCTTTGACAGACTGTTCGTTTCAAAAACGAATTGGAAAGAAACATCACAATCAAACTTGGGTATGCCAATGCAAAGGTATGACTAGATTTTTGTAGTTCTTTGTATGGCATTTATTAATATTTCTTTCATTTAGCATAAAAATTTTATTTATTCATATTCAGAGGACTTATATAGCTTCCCTCCAAGATAAGCTACTGAGAGGGCGCTCCGAGCCAAACTCCAGCTATAACGAACAGTTTTCAGATTCTTGTAAAAGGTGTGGAGAGTTAATAATTAATTAATAGATATGTTTGAATAATATTCAAGTTAAATTTGTTTGTTCATTATGATTTTTGCATTAAATTACTTGAATGAATAATTTTCAACTAGTAGACTGATATATTTTATTCATTACCATAATTTCTGGACTGCAGGTTGTACAGGTCTTTATTTAAGGCACAGTAACAAAAATGTCAGATTGCTTTGGTTTTAACAGATCTATAAATGTGATGACCCTGCGGTGGCTCGACCTCAGTGCTACACTTCAAGAGGGAGTGCCCATCCTGACGAATTCCCATGTGAATTCTCCAACAAGGGCAAATACAAACTTATCAGGTAAGCATTTTTATCTCATCTATCAGATTCTGCAGTACCTGTTTTCAAATGCACAAGGCAATTTCTAAGTGGTTTTGTGTTTGCTGTTATGGGCATGCATGATAGTGTAGTGATTAGCATGCTAGACGGTTAGCCAGGACGTTGAGGTTCAAATCCACAGTAATTCACCAAGATATTTTAAGGTTTCTTCTTTAAAAAGGGTGCTATGACTGTACGGTCAGTGGGAAGATCATTCTTAGGGAGAGGACTGTTTACTGACTCTCAAATTCAGAGGCTATGAAAACGAACTCCCCAAGAATAAATGCCTCAGTTGCTGCTTCTTGGAAAAAGCTTCAGAGGAGTCTTGTCTTCTTTGAAACTCCTAAAGAGGTTCTTAGCCTGAGTTTGAACACAAACACAACCATGGCAAATGTGTTGAAACCAATCTAACAGTTTCTGCAGCATCTTTTTTTAAATGTACACAGCTATCCAACAATGGGACACTGCCTTTGTTACACCTTTCTTAATTGTGCAGGACGGTTGTTTTTTAGCGGTAGTGCACTTTATAATCCAACGATTGAAGATTGGAGTCTGCTGTGCGAACTCATTGCAAGGACCTTGGATAAATTGTCTTGCGTGTTAAAATTTACTGACCTTGAGCGAGTATGAATAAATAATACCTTCCTTTTATGTGAGAGAGTGGACTCCTTCTGATTGAGAATGACAAAAGAAGTTCAATTGAAGGCTGTTTTTTGTTAGCACTTTCTAATAACCAGTCGGTAAAACCGAGGTTTGTCATGGATTTGTTTGGTTTAAATTTGTAGACATGTGTCTTTTGTTGATTGTCCTGGCCACGACATTCTCATGGCAACCATGTTGAACGGTGCGGCCGTCATGGACGCCGCTCTTCTTCTTATTGGTAAGCACCTTGGTTTCATTTCAAGGATCATGACAGATCTTTGTTGTTGATGTGGGTGCCTTGGGATCTCATTAAGTTGAGAAGGATGCGTATGGAATGTTGAATAGAGAAAAATAGAGATCAGGAGAAAAGGAATACTCTGCTTTTTAGTGCTGCTTTGGACTAGCTATGTAAGTAAGTAAGTAAGAGTAAGTAAGAATATCCTTTAATAAACCAATTGCTAACCACATTTTGGTGTACACACATATTGCTTGATAGTCTAGTGGTTAGAATGCTGGACTGTCAGCCCAGAGGTCAGGGGTTCAAATCTCTGCCAGGGCAGAGGAATGAGTTAATGTTTCTGCTACTCTCAACCAGGCAGTGAAGGAGAGGACTTGCCACCTGCCACATGTGCTGAGGCTAAGAAAGTGAAGTAACCAGCATTGCTTACTCATGGCTGAATCACAAGTCTAGCTTAGGCCTTAGGGGCTACTTTTCTCTTAGAGTAGATGTTGGTGGGTTACTGTACAAGCACTGTTTCTTTAATATAAATGAGAAAGTAAGTCAAGTGGTATTCTGTAGAGAGAAAAAAGGTTTCTATAGATAATTGTGATACAAGCTTGGGAGTTTCATTGAAAAAGAAATTAAACAAGATCAAGGATCCTATGTCCTTAATTTGATGATTCTGTGTATAATGTAACCTCAGATTAGAGCTGTACCGATATCGCTTTTTGCCGATTATGCCGATACCGCGTATAGCCGATTATTAAATTGCCGATACCGATACCGCGTATTGCCGATTATTACACTGCCAATACCCAATTTATGAGACCGAATATTTCATTATTTGTTTAGTCAAAATGCTCGGTTTCGAAACATAAACCAGTAATCTATCGCCACAACTATAAGGATGGACGTTTAAATTAAGTTGGGAAGTTGTTAACGATAATGTTTTAATGCGTAAATAATAATGGACGTAAAACGATAGATTAAAATCGATGAAAAACTTGGAATATGCAATAATTCAAGTAAAACTATTAAATTATAACACAATTTTGACATCGGCACCGATTAACCGATTATTTCTGCCGATACCCGATTATGCCGATTGTTCTAATAATCGGCCCGATTACGCGTATGGCCGTTTAATCGGTACAGCTCTACCTCAGATTTATGTGTAAGGAATGTCACAGACCAGAGCCTATCATATCCATGACTGTGAACTTGATAATTAATGATCTTAGGGTTCTTTTCTTGTTCTTGCTTGTGATCAGCGGGCAATGAATCTTGCCCCCAGCCACAGACCTCTGAGCATCTGGCTGCGATCGAGATCATGCAGTTGAAGCACATTTTGATCATGCAGAACAAGATCGACTTGGTGAAGGAGAGTCAGGCCAAAGATCAACAAGACCAGATCGTCAAGTTCATACAAGGTGAGCTCTGCTTACTTACAGATCTGCTGAGCAAATGAGGCATGCCTCCAATCATGGAACATAATCCCACACAACTTGAGACATGATCTTATTTTAGAAAAGTCCAAGTTCTGTGGGAACATCTCTGTTTTTCAGAAAATGCTTGTTTAGAACTACTTGAAATTATAAGTGCCCAGTATCTGTGATATGCACACTTTAACTACCAGTGTAGTAGCATCGTGTCTTTACTATATATGATCCAAGGTTCGGCCATTGTTATAGTAATGACGAAGCTGTATGGGAAAATCTCATTATATGTAAAATAGCACTATTTTTATACAGTGTTATTTTAAATTGCCAAAATCTTTTGCTCATGTTTCATGGGGTCATTTGCATTTGAGTGAAAGGGATTGAATCCCAAAGTCCTGTATTGTATATGGAAATTATGACTTAAATAGATACTTATGCTTCCTTTATTTGCATTCATACATTTGTGCATTGCCCTGTCATACATATATATACACATTATATGTACATACACACTTGCACAGGTACATATGCTCTGCCACTTCTTCACTACTGGTAATCATGATTTTATGTAATAGTGTTGAACCATGCAACCAATGTGGTAATGTTGTCCTGTTGCTGTTGTATTTGTACTTTGTGATAAAGCTCAACTCAAGTTTACAAATCACCAGAAAGAATTGTATTTTTAAATGCATCAGATTCTTCAAATGATGTAAAAAAAACTCTGATTCAGTGTCAGCGCTGTAGTCTGGAGCGCCTCTGAGTAGAAATCTTGAAGGGGCGCTATAACAAGTGCTCATACATACATACATACATACATTCATACATACATATGTTGTTATATATTTTCATTTAAAGATTGAATTGGCTAAATTTGATGCACGCATTACATATATATATATCTGTATGACTATGAGTGTGTTGTGTTACAGGGACAATTGCTGATGGAGCTCCAATTATTCCCATCTCAGCCCAGCTGAAGTACAACATTGATGCCGTTTGCGAGTATATTGTTAAAAAAATTCCAATTCCTGTGCGCGATTTCACCTCTGAACCCCGTCTCATAGGTAAGTGGCACTTACCACAGCTTTTGTTTCCTGTATTATATTTTACCACTATTTATTATCTTTTCTTTTGAAAAATGTAAGGCCTGAAAAACCTGGAAAAAAAGGTGTTTTCCAAAAATAGCTAGGTCATGGAAAGCCATGGAAAATGGAAAAATCTTTAATAACCATATTTTAAAATTTTGATAAATATTACATTGATAAAACAATTAGAAATTAGGTATTTTTCGTCTAAAATAAGTCTTAAAATTCATTCGAAAAGGTCATGGAAAGCCATGGATTTTTGTTTTACTAACTTTGTGACAACCCTGATTGAAATACCCTGTATAAAAATGAGACCTGCCAACTTCTATGCACTGAGGTGAATTATGCACTTATCTATTATGCACTTAAGTGACATTGACTGTACTATTATTACAGACTTTCAGTAGTCCAATTAAATGAGTTTTGAATCTGACTTAATATTGCTATGACTGTCACTGTGGTGAAATCGGATGTTGGTAACAAACATGCTACGTCTATTATTGTTAGCAGATGTCCTCATTATAAGAATAAGATTTTTGTACTCAGAGACTACAACAGCTGAGCCTGATTGATTTCGTGGATGACTGATTTTTTAGTGATTGAATGACTGGTGATCCTGTTGTATGCAGGCCAATTACAGATTGGTTGGAATGCTGGATTGTGTAATTGATTCAATGGATGGACAATGGATGTTTGATTGCCAATGTTTGCTGCTGTGGGTTGGATGTCTTTAATTTACTGCTGTGATTCATTTTCTATATAAGTGATTGGCTTATTGATTTTGTTGTTTTTCTCCAGTCATTCGTTCTTTCGATGTAAACAAGCCGGGTTGTGAAGTTGAAGACCTAAAAGGCGGCGTCGCTGGTGGCAGTATACTGAAAGGAGTGCTTAAGGTAGTGTCACTTGTTATTGAACGATCTACTTTCGCAATTATTTATCTCCCATAATATTATGTCAACATTGCATTTAGGTCATCACCTCAATTTTCGACCTTGGAAAGGGACAGTCCATGACCCATGTATAAGTCGATGCATATTTTGTGGAATAACTGGTAAACATGGGTTGATGGTCCAAGATGGTAAATGGTTACCGTTAAACTGAACAAGCCATTGTGTCTCACAGGTTTGTTTGTTTTCTAGGTTGGCCAGGAGATCGAAGTCCGACCGGGCATTGTCTCAAAGGACACGGAAGGCAAACTGACCTGCATCCCAATCTTCTCTCGAATAGTCTCCTTATTCGCTGAGCAGAACGACCTCCAGTATGCAGTTCCAGGAGGACTTATTGGTATGTATGCAACAGAACCTGTGAGAGGCACTTTATAAATTTTTAAATACAATACAGTACAATAACCTGTTCATTATATTCTTCTCGTTATTACGAGAATGCTGATATAGGACAGTTGGAAACATCGATAGAAATCTCATTAAACTTTAGTCATGTTTCTTGTAATTACAGATTTATATAATGTCTTTCCAAGAGAAAATCATCACAGTTGCTATTGAGAGTTGTAATGACACTTCATCTTAGCATGATAATTTGAAGCGTTATCTTTTTGACATTTTCATCTACACTTAGCACAATTTGCACTGTACTTGCAGTTTCATGATTGTAACCTAAAATCTGTTCTGTGCAATAAGCAAATTCAATTTATATAATGGTATCTGACATTATCTTCTGAAATTGCTACATTTTAGAACTTAGGAGTTTGAGTTCTAAATGTACTTGTGTTTATGACATCCAGGTTTGTTCATTTCAGTTTTTGAGTTTTGATTTTGTATTTTGTGTCTAGGTGTTGGAACCAAAATTGACCCAACCTTGTGCCGAGCGGATCGTATGGTTGGCCAGGTGCTTGGCGCTGTTGGAGCTCTTCCAGAGATCTTTGTGGAACTGGAAATCTCCTACTTCCTTCTGAGGCGTCTGCTTGGTGTACGCACAGAGGGAGACAAAAAGGGTGCCAAGGTAACTACTCACTTTATGCAGAGTTTATCCGGTATATAAGCCATGGGAGATCAGTCCCTTTAGCCAACTGTTGGACTTAACTGTCTTAGCTTATACAAGACTGGGTGGATGGTCCACTTTCTTGCCATATGTGCATGTTGTAAACTAAAGTACAGAGTGTACAGAAAGGTACCAAAGCGGCTAGTTAATTTTCTGTAGTGTGGATAAATAATAATAGTAGCTTCTTAGCTTATACAAGACGGGGTGGATGGTCTGCTTCCTTGCCATAATTATGTGCTTGCTGTCGACAAGAGTAAAGAGTGTACAGAAGGATGCCAAGCTGGCAAGTTAATTTTCTATAGTCTGGATAAATAATAATAGTGGATCAGTCATTCCAATATATTCAGCATTATTTCTTGTTGCAATTGACCTGACAAATTACTGTATTGTTTGTGTGTGTATAGGTCCAGAAGTTGTCTAAGAACGAGGTGCTTATGGTGAACATTGGGTCCTTGTCCAGCGGAGGACGTGTTTTGGCAGTCAAGGCCGATTTGGCAAAGATATTTCTTACGAGTCCGGTCTGCACGGAGATTGGAGAAAAGATTGCTCTCAGCAGACGTATTGAAAAGCACTGGAGGTAAGCAGGAGAAATTCAGTCATAGAGGGCATACAATGTGTTTACCCAATACAATGCAACTGTATTTGATATTGCCCTCGTAAAGTTCAGAATTGCAAAAGACCATATATCTCAGAACATCGATGGCGCTGAGCAATTGCGAGCGTGAAGGACTTGCTCAAGGTCCCTACACAGTAGCTGCCTCAGATGAGGCTCAAACCCATGCTCTCCATGTTACAGGTCGATCACTCTAACCAATTGTCCACCGAATCATTGATACAACTGGGTGTCAACACAAAGTGTTAAGTTAGAATTCTTGAATGTGTGGCTCAGTAGTGACATCTGCTTCTGAACGTAGTATATACGGTTGCTTTGGTACAGCCTGTACCTCAAACCAATCAGTCAGACAGCAGTCTGTACTGCATTGGATCTAATTAAGTCCTTTTTGCTGAGTGGGACATGTTGAAGTGCCCAATCCGATAGCACAGCCAGCCCTGCATGATCAACAGGGTAGCCTACTCTAGTCAATAGTACTCTGCGGGAGTGTTGACGTGTAATTTGGGGAAGAGAATTGGGGAGATTTGGATAAGGGAGAGGGTGGGGTCCAAAGTAGGTCATTTTTTGTGGATGCTGTTTACAGGCAACACAAAATGGTTTTATCCATCACTAATAATCTTCGTTTATTATATCAAACTGACACACCAGCAGTATGATTACAATTCATAGTATAAACGGATGATCACAAGTTATTACAGGAGTCGAATTTAACTGTTTGGCAGACATGCAAGGCGCCCATCATGTCCTGCTGCTGATTTTACCAACGCCATCTGGCGAATGAAAGGCTGAGTCGACCTTTGGGAGGGTAGCGGGAAGTGATCCTGCATCCATGCTGATCTTCTGCTCTTCGTGCCAGAGTGTTACCATTACCCTAACCCCCGTAATCATTGGTTGATTTCATATGGTTCAGGTCAGTTTTGCAGAACTATAAGAAGAATCTTATTCTTAACTGCAGTTTTACATTCAGTACTTCATCTGTTTCATTTAAATTTTTTTTCTGGTTGGTAGGTTGATTGGTTGGGGTCAGATTCGAAGAGGCACACCTGTTCCACCTGTTGTAACTCAGCGTTAAGAGCCAACAAGCCTTGTCACGTTAATCCGTTGTTCGGTCCAGGAACAAGACGTCGGGAAAAGTTTATGCATGCGTGCATGAGAATATCTGGCTATCCGTTATTTTTCAATCTGTATTTATGTGCAGTTGTTTGCAAAGTGAATTTCTCATGACATACTCCGTAAGACCTTTCTTGGACAGCTTAGAAAAAGGTTTTCGAATTTCGATCGGTAAAGAATTAAATACTGACAAATATTTGGAAAAAGTAATTTTTGTGCAAATATATACGAACGGTGTGTAGTGACCTGTGCGCAGAAATCTAGAGTTGATGCCTTTGTTGCACGTTGAATAAACTTAACTCGTGAAACTTGCCTTGTGCTTCGCTTTATTATTGCCCTGCTGTGTCCAGTACATGATGCACAGGCATTGGTATAAATACTATACAGCATTTTAAACTTTTGGTGTGAAGTGTTTGGCATATTTAATGATCAGGTGAGTTATCATTTCCTGAATATGTATAATTCAGCTGATCACAATATGCAAGTCAGTTTATTATGTGAATAATCATGTACTATATTATGTACATTACGATATGCAAGAATGTGTTGCTTGATTGATGTATGATTGGTTTTGCCGTCAATCGTAATGGTAATCTCCAAATTCCTATAGCACTATAAAGCTAAGGGCATGGTAACCTCCAAATTTCTAAAGAATAAGCAGGGTATTCATGAATGCTGTGTCATATCAGAGGGGTCAAGTACAAACCACACTATTGTTGGGTTTGTAAAGTTTACTGCAGCTGTGTGTCACAGTCCAGGCATGTAGATAAAACGTAGCTATTAACTTTCCTTTTCTATCTGCACGTATATGTGACGCCAGGGGTCAAAACCCGTCGCTTCCTAGATACTGAGCTAGAAGCTGAAATAGGCGAGAGGTGTCAAATATGTAGAATATTCTTCAGTTCAGCAGTTGCATGTGAATTTGCTATAACTTGCAAAGTAGTAATCCGATTTTGATGCCGTTTGCTTTATTCGACACAGAATAGAGCCCTTTATTGCCCAGCAAAATTGCAAATAATCAAGTAATGATTGCCGAGGACTTTAATGACATGAATATTCCGAAACTTTTTATTCGATTTTTTCACTCTGCCAATGAAAGAATCACGCGCACATAACTTCACTTAGAAAACAGATATTTTCATTCTGTGAAAAGTATTTTGAAGCAGATTAATTGTAGAATATGACTGAATAAAAAGGTCAGTAACCGACATGTGACAGGTTTTGACCCCTGGCGTCACATATGTTTCTTGACACTTCTGCATAGAGAGATTGCCAAGCACAAACATCTCATTATGATATTTCTCCTTATAGTGATGTGTGACAGGGAACCAAAATGAGTCGGATGTCGGCAACTTACATTGCTAGGAAAACAGCAAAATATGATCAGAAGTCACTTTTGTTCATTTTCAGATTTAATAGAAATGGGTGAAAACATTTTTTTTAATACATTTCTGATATCTCACATTTGATGAAATTCATTGTGTTAATGTGTATTTTCTGGATTTTGGACAGGGTGTAGTTTTAGTTTTTGTGATTATCAAATTTAAAAAAATCCAAAACTTGGACACAATCATTTCCAAACTGTTTGTGTCATTTTAAAGCAAAAATGTGGTCTTTAAGAATATGTAAAATACTCGTATTCTAATTTTCCGACATGTGACGCATATTGATCCCTTGGTTCACGTATAATTATCATGACTGGGGACAAGGATTCCAAGTATAATCCAGCTGCACAAAATGGTTCATTGCAAGACAATTCTGTTACAATGCAGTTCTTGATATGGCTTACAAAGACAGTGTTAATGAGACTCCTCTGTATGTATGTAAACTGAATATGCAAATGAGTGAGATGCATGTTGACTTATGCCAAGACTTAAGACCACACATTTTTTCCTTGACAATTGTTGGGATTTATGATCATTAAGTTCAAACCAATTTGTGCCAGGGATATGAAGTGCTAACGACTTGGTTTTTTCTTAGCCTTGGCACGTGATGGTGGGTGGCCAAGCCTCTCCCTCGTAGCCTAATCTGCCCACTTACTGTGTATGATCTGTGTGCTCATTATAGCCGAGTTTGGATAGGTGTCATGTATTGCAGTCGGAACTGAAATTTCAAAACAATTTTCTGCAAAATTGTTTATAACAGTTTTAAAAATAGGAGTTTATAATGGCATGGATAAACTTCTAGGGTTATGCTATCGCTGTTATAGGTAGGAATTGGTACTGATGGACCTGAATACATGTATTTCATACTATGTAAGTACAATGTAGAAGAGTTATGGTGCCTATATAAAATTGGCCATAAAGCGACCAATCCGAAATAAGTGGGTCAAGAAAACAACCAATCAAAACAAAGCATTTGGTTTAGGCATTTTCTTGATAACCGATAATAAAGATCCGATTATTGGGTTCAGATGAATGTAAATTGAAGAATTTAGTTAGTGTGGCCTATTGATCTGCCGCTCGTTTCTGTAGCGAATAGTAATTGTCTTCAGCGGCGGCGGCGGCGGCGTCACCATGTGTCTTGCTCACTGAGTGGCGAATTGGTTGCGCATCGACCCTGCGTTCGATGTCGTCCAACTGCAAAAATAAAACACCTCTAACGTCAATTGCTGCTTCTTTTGAAAGTACCATTGTCTATGGCTCTATGCAATAGCATAAAAATTATGTGCATTTAATCTTGGACGCCTAGGCGCGATCCACGTAGAAAGGCGACAACGCCGGCCAATTTGCGCGCAGATCACAGAGATAGACCAGTTGTTTATTTTGGGTATACATAATTAACCACTACAGCTACTCTGTCCTCTCTGATCCTCTGGAAATCGGGCTCGGACAACCCTTCTGACTAGACGCTGCGCTCGTGAATAAGCTGGTGCCCTGCGCTTGGCTTTCGAGTGGCGCTTTAGAAGTTTGGGGATTAGGGCCTACATGCATGTAGAAATAAAGAGAAGAATAGCTATGGGAAAAGATGCTTTCTATAAAAGAAAGGAATTAATGAGAGGAAAGCTAAATAAGAATCTGAAGAAACGAATGATCAAGTCTATGATATGGAGCGTGGTGCTATACGGCTCTGAAACATGGACTCTGAGGAAGGAAGACATCGGAAGATTAGAGGCCTTTGAGATGTGGATATGGCGAAGGATGGAAAGAGTCAGCTGGATGGAACACGGTACAAATGAAGAGATACTACGAATGGTGGACGCAAAAAGATCCCTGTTAGGATTCTTAGGAATAATCAAGAAGCCGACAGAGAAAATGGTTGGGCCACATAATGAGGAGAGACTCCCTCCTAAGAACTATAATTGAGGGAAGAATGGAGGGCAGGAAGACAAGAGGAAGACCGAGAATGATGTTGTTGGACTGGATGATCAAGGAGGATTACAGCAAGTTGAAGGAGAGAGCCAGACAACGTGACGAATGGCGACATTGGACGTACGAACCTGCCTAGGAAGGCAGAGAACCAAAAGAAGGCCTATCAAAGTAGTAGGCCTACAGTGCGTTTTTGAGTACTTCTCAAATGATGCAGAAAAAGAACAAGTTTTATCATTCATTTTTATCCAAGATAGGGCCTAGAAATTTTTCATCAGGAACATAAATCTTAATGGGGACGAGTCATACATAAATAGATTAGCCTACTGGAAATCAGGCCTAGTTATAACATCTAAGTAATATTAGTAATAATACAGGGCAGGACAAGGTGTTATTGTGAACCCCGTCCCGAACTTCTGCAGTGCAACATTTTAGCATCGTCGTGACTTCATTCTGGAACAGACTGCTTGCAACATAATTAGCTACTTTCTCTTTCTCTGTCTTTATTTTGCCAGTGATTTCATCGTCAACAACATCAACTTCTGCATTTTTTTACTTGCGTTATATCAGTTCGGAACCGCCTGTAGGCTAAGTATTTTCCCCTTCTACAGGTATGCACATTTGCTAATTTGATTACGATTACGAAAAAATCTGTGAGCAGTCGAGGCTTCCTCGAAATTATATGTCCTCATTATGACTTGCCGAAGTATAATTGAGAAGGCGACAATAATAATAATTATTATTATTATTGGCTGCTATTAGCGCCGTTGTATTGCAGGCTGTCTGTTTTGTTAGTAGTTAAGATTTAAATTGCATAACAATGTAAATGTACAACGCAGTGCGTTTGTCTGACATCGCCATTTTAGCCTCAATTATAGTTCTTAGGAACAAGTGCTTGCCTCATTATAGTGGCCCTAAAGAAAAGATATTATTATTATTATTATTATTATGTATTATTATTATTATTATTATTATTATTATTATTATTATTATTATTATTATTATTATTATTATTATTATTATTATTATTATTATTATTATTATTATTTATTATTATTATTATTATTATTATTATTGTATATTCTGACAAATCCGGGTTATCCTGAGGTTATAGAAAAATATTCGAAAAGGATTTAGAATTTTATATTGTATAAGCAGCTAATCTGTGCTGTTGTTTGTTGGTGAAGTAAAGCTGTTGTTGCTGTTTGTTGTGTCTACGCACATGCATACATACTCTCCTGTTTATAATTGCTTTGAAGCTGTTGTTGTTGTTGATGTTATTTGTTATTGAAAAGGATAGGTCTGCTTACGATTCTTCTCATCATCGTCAGACTGTCTTTGACGATGTAGCGCCTGTCTGTGTCAGTGCTGCTGCGTCTCCCTGGTTCTTCCTCCTGCCACTGTTCCTCCTTCTCATCCTTACCCTCTCGGTCGTCGACATCTAGCGCCGTCTTCCTGAGCAGAGACCTCAGTCGACCGAGCGCAGATTCAAGAGGAGCCGAGCGAGGAAGATGGCGACTGTTGCCGTTGTTGGGCAACTGTCTTTCCTCCGACAGCTGTCTAAGGTCACTGAACTCTGACCTCAGGTCATCACCTTCTCTGGCGCCTCGAAATCCATCGCTGTCTCTCCCTCCGTCTCCTCTTCTCTCTCCTCCTCTTGCTTCCTGTCTGTCTGGCCTTTCTACGGCTGGTCCTAAGTCGACCGCCTGCACCAAATCATCGATGTCAGATCGCTTTCCGTTCCCTAGAAGACCAAAGAAGAGAAACATGCGCAGTTGAACGACGACGATGGCAACGACAATGAGGATAACAACAATGACGATGATTACTTTGACGATGATGATGATCATGACAACTGTGATGATGATGATCGAGGTGGTTGTTGATGCAGTGGACGAAGGGCGAAAGGAGAAAAGGAGAAAACAGGCGCAAGATATATAACAGCACTGACCAAATGGGAGGAGGTGGAGGAGGAAAAGGAGACGGAAGAGGAGACAGTTGTGGGGCATGGAAATTTAGAGTGTGTAGGGGAAAAGGAGGATGAGATACAGAGAAAACTGGGGAGGAGTGGTGTGGCAGAGGCGGCTTGAGAAAGTTGAGAGGAATTCCGAAGTAGACCAATAATTCATCCGACGATGATCGATTGAATTTTGCTGTGCGATGGTTTAAACACAGACACAGCGCATAATGTCTCCTCAACCAATCGGCGGCTTTTCCTCCTCAGCAGCAACTAACGGAAGCCGCAACACAAGTAACTACAAATGTAGCAGTTGTGGCTGAAAGTGAGGATGCCGCAAGACAAGTAGCAACATAAGCAGCAGTTGTGGTTGCAACAGAGGAACCACAACAGAACAATTTACAAAAGTAGATAAAGTAGGCCTAACAAAAAATTAGCCAATGAAACAACAACTGTCAGTTTTGCCGTATGGCGTCAAATTTTTGTCGCTAATCGGAGTTATGGCCAAATAGATTATTCACCAGTGTTATTAATTAAGGCGAGTCATTTTAAAATAAGGTATGTATGCGTTTGAATATGTATGTACATATATGTTGGCCCTACGTATGTAGGCCTATGTATGAAGGCATTTATAATAGCGTGTTTTAAGTACCTTAATATACATTATAGCAGGGTATGGTAACGTCGGGTACTAGGTTCTATAAGCCAAGGCAAGGTAAAGCAATAGCAAAGCTCGAGGGTACGTACCATACGTAGCCTATTCTATTTTTTGAAAGGTACGAACGTTTTTTAACGTACCATATTTTAGGGTACGTAAACAATTAATACAAAAATACGTTAACCACGTCATTGCTCATTATAAGAATGTTCAATTTAATTTAAGCAAACAATCACAACCCAGTATACAGCGTAGTAAATTGTTGCAATGCTATATTGTAGGCCTATGTTTATCCAGCATACATTGCATTATACGTAGGCTATGAGTCACCGAGTAAACCATGAATAAAATTTTCGTGTATGATAGCCTACGTATCATGCGCGTATTCTATTTTTTTTAAAGGTACGTAGTATTTTAACGTATTCTATTTTAGGGTACGCGTACCCTCGAGCTCTGAGCAATAGCCTAGGTAAAGAAATCAGACAAAAATTAGACAGTATAAGATGGCGTAAGGTAATGTAATGTAGGTCAGACAAGGCAAAGTTAGAAGGATAATAGTTGATATGGTAGGGTAAGGTATTTGACTAAGCTAATACGACGACTTCTATAGATCCGTTGCAAAAGGGCGACCCCAGTGTAACCATAGAAACGGATGCTTACCTCCAGCGCAGGCGTGAATGGCCCATTGTCCGGAACATTTGCCACCGAAAAACAACAGAAGACACAAAATATCGTTGAATGCAACCGAAATCTATTAAACATCTAATTGTAATGATTGTAATTGCTGCCAAGGGCATTTGTATAGCGGCTCTCAAGGCTCTAAGAAGCACTCCAAATAGTCAGATAAGTCCATATATATATATATATATATATATATATATATATATATATATATATATATATATATATGTATGTATGTGTGTATGCCTATATGTTCGTGTATACATATGTATGTATGTATGTATGTATGTATGTCTATATGTTCGTATGTATGTATGTATGTATGTATGTAGGCCTATGCATAAAATTATGTTCGTATCTATGTATGTACATGTAGCCTATGTATGCATAAATGTGTAGGTTTGACTTCTCTGGCAACAATGAGTTGGTGAAAGGAGGTACACAGGCATGTTGTCGTGCGCAAACCGACACGTGCATTGAGAAAGGCCAATTTCTCCTACTCGATCAACGACGCTGACGTAGACAACAGAGAGAAATAGACAGAGATGGATAAAGACAGGTGAGTATAATTTAACAGAATATCTTGCCAAACCAGGTCTTGTTGACTGCATCAGTAGCTAAGCCCACAGCCGATTCTTCTAATATTAATAATGTTCGTTTATTAATTCAAACTGACAAGTAGGCCTACGCAGTAAGGTTACATGATATGGTAGTAACAGATGAGAACAAGTTTAACAGGAGTCGAATTTAACTTCATTGCGTTCTGCAAGGCGCCCATCTGTCATACTGCTCATTTTACAGTCGCCCCTACCACGGAGTTGAAAGCTGAGTCAATCGTATGGGTCTAGCGGGTATCGAACCCGCGTCCTTCCGATCTTCGTGCCAGCGTGTTACCATTCAGCCATCTCCCCATCCTGATCTGTCTATGAAAGCTAATCTTAAACATGCAAGGGTCGTTCGCTAAGAGTTATAGCATCGAAATAATACGAGAGGGTAGTCTTGGTGTACACTGCACTCCGTCGTATATAGTCTTCTACTACTCGCTCAGTTAGCTATATTGGTTAGAGCGTAAGCTGCCTCCCATACTCGTCGGTGTTAGAGAGCGTGCTGTTTGCTTTCTGATGCTGACTTTTTCAGAGATTTAAATCTGGCTAGCACGGTTCGTACATTGGGACCTCAAATGGCGTGGCGTCCATTCAATGAATTGATTGGGCTAGTACCGGGTGAAGGATCTTACCCGATCAATTAACTGTAAAATGAGCAGGGTCGAGGTCGTACGGTTGCTATAATGAAATCGAGTGCATTTAGATTTACGGAGCGTCTTCGATGGATATGGGGGCCTACGCTGAGCCTATCTATCGGCCGACCGACCGACCGACCGACCGACCGACCGACCGGCCTGCCGTCTGTCCGGTTCGAGCGATCATCTTACCGGACTTGGGCGTAACCGCAGCGATGCGAACCGCCTGCTATTATAGTATACATTACAAACATAATGTCCATGCATGCTATTTTATGTTACAACCAAGTAGGCCCACCATCCAATCGCTTGGAGTACATATATATCTATGTATTCTATGAGTGTAAGTATGTATTTATGTATGTATGATCTGATTGATTCATTGATTGATTGAACCATTTATTGAATTTCAAGCTTCTATAGACTTATTAATCTACCTTATAGGGACTTCACAACTAGCAAATATTACGGTATGAAAGATATGAAAAAGAAGATTGTTGCAAAAGTCTAATGATATGACTGAGTAACTGGGGTGAAATGCAGGATAGTATACTGATGTTTTTGTGATTTTTTTAATAACAGGCCCCTCCTATACGAATTATTCGTTCCACGTTATGTGTTGCTGCCATTCTGTCTCGTCTCACAGTGGTCGCAGCCTCCGCTCCGCCGACAAGGGCGACCTGGCTGTTCCTTTTGCTCGCGCAGTTACTATACAGCGCCGGGCATTTTCCGTGATCAGCCCATCGACATGGAACGGACTTCCTCTGGAGATGTGTCTCTTTCCCAGGTCTTATCCTCTCCGTTCCATCAGTTGCTCAAGACTGCTCTCTTCCGCCTGGCCTGGGTCTGAGTAGAGATCTTGAAGGGGCGCTATATAAATTCAAATAAATTGATTAATTGAGTGATAATCTATACATCGAGAACTGTAGAGAATAGAGAATGCTACCGTCGTAAATAGTAAACTCCAACTTTTTAAATCGCTAATCGAAAGCTAAGCACAGGGCACTAGATTATTGACGAGCGCTGCTTTGTGTCAAAGGGGTTGTTGAGAGATGCCAATGCAAGTTCTGTTCTTATAAGTCCGGTTGCCAGATAGATCACAGCGAGGAATATTTAGATTTAGAATCAGTGTGAGAGACGATTAGGCCTATAGTAATTTTCATGTGATCTATGATTATTAGTCTCATGGCTTCATATAGGCCTACGAAGTGATTAAAACAATATGATTTCTGTCTTATCAAAGTTCTGTGTTAATATTATTATTAGCTTTTAACCACTGTGAAATTTATAATTATATATATTGTTCGTTGCTCGTATTTGGAGGTCTTCAACATCTTGGGCCTATAACACTCAACAATGAATCTGGTAATTTATATAATTTTTGGAACTGCCTAAAGTTATTTCTTCTTCACAATACTAGAAATTATATTGCTGTCAGCGAATATAAATGGATCGAATTTTTCAGAAACCCTTCTATAGAAACTCACTGAAGGCGCTATAAAATGCAATGCGATTTTAACAATAGGTTAATTAAGATAAACGGCGTTATAAAAGATAAGACCTGGAATCGCCTGCTATATATAGCACGCAAACACGAAGATATTGATCTAGGATAGCAATGCATAAAGATAGGCAAATGACAGACAGACAAACAGACAGACAGACAGACAGACGGGAAGGCAGTTCAGCAGGTTGACACCGGCAAGAGGATAAGGTGGAGGAAAGGTAAGTGAAAGAAAGAAGGAGGATAAAAGAGAAATACGAAGAATAACAGAAAGAAGAACAAGATGAAGAGAACAAAGAAGAGAACAACAACAACAACAATAAGAATAAAGCAAGAAAAACAAAAAAGAAGAACAAAAGCAAGAAGAATGCGAAGAATAACAGAAAGAACAAAACGAAAAATAAGAAGAAGATTGCGAAGAAGAAAGAGGCCAAGCAGAAAAGTCGTGTTTTATTGGTGTTGTGGTGGTAGTAAGTAGCAGCAACAGTATCAGTAGCAACGCGCTCTCGTGCAAGACTTGTCATGTTATAGCGCGCTGTAAATTTCTAATTGTATTGTATAGCAGTAGTGGTAGTTATAGCAGCAGTAGTAGTGTTTGTGGTTGAGGTAGTGATAGTAGTAGTATTTGTAAAACAATGACAAGAAGGGGAGTAAAAACAACAACAACAAAACAAGAGAAAGAAAGAAGAAAATTAATCAGAAAATCCTTAAGGAAACTCAAAGAATCATGAATCAGAGGAAAAGAACAGCATGGAAACTAGAGGAACAGAAGATGAAATGACGATTTTGCTAATCTTCTTGAAGCCTCTACATACCTGCAGTTTGCTGAACATGACACCAAAGGCAGTAAATAACCAAAAGCAGAATATTCGTAGCGGAGGACCCGTTTGCTAGTCTCATCTTCGCGTTGCCGTTAAATGTTCTTCTTTGCGAAACTCTCGTGTCCGACCGAATGCCCGAAAACGTCGCCGGATGACAGCACTTGTCCTTCAACGCTGTTTTAACGTCAGTGTTTGTTCTGAACGTCAAAATCAGCGCACCCACAATGATCTGAGTTGGGGTGCTTCTTGCGCAGACTCTTACGCCCTAACCGCGTTGAACTGTCACGAGCGAAGTAGACCAATGGGGGACTCTGTAGAATAGGTGGCACCTGGATGGTATGTGGGTAGGCTACCCGAGGTAAAATTGTATGCATTTTGGTTTGCTGTGTTTATTTACGCAAAATTGATCGAAAGTTTGGTCGATTAGAAACTGCCTACGTAGTGCTGCGTGCCAAAACGCAAAGGAAAAGGAGGTCATAAGTTCCTAAAGATAGCCATTGGAGACGGCAGTGAATTGCAGCAATAAAACGTGATAAATGACACCCTACAAACCACTACGAAACGTGTTGAGGCCTCGGCTGTCCCAAATCAGTTTGCTTGGACTCCACAACCTTCTGTTCAAGCCTTGTTTAGAACAACGCGACTAAAGACTCGATGCAATAAAATAGGGGAGAAAATCACTTGAAGTTTCTGACAGTAAAACAACAATCTTAGCATGGATAATGAATTAACTGTTAGATTGGCAGTGGAAGTAGTTTCAGAGTCTACACTTTCTAGCAGCAAACAGCTGATCGATACCGAGGCTCAGACAGTGGAAGAAGCCGTACAAACAGCTCATGCATCTGTCCAAACTTCAGGCATCACTAGGGTTGGTGTCACCCAGTGCGGTAACTCAAAGTGTCACCACATGGACCTTCTCCCTTGACAGACAGAATCCTTAGCAATGTTTTTTGTACTGTTGTTACTCGTAAATCGTAATTCCCTTATATAACAGAATGTAATTGTTATAACTAGTGACATAAACAACTAGCAGAATTAAAATTTACAAATGCATATTTTTATTTGATTTTCTATTTTAATCATTTAACATCAGATCAGCAGTTGCATCATTACAAATCAAATTAGCAAATATAAATATAATGTTTTACCTATGGAGGGCAATGAAGGGGCCTGCAGCTTATACAGGCATCATTGTAAAATAATGTTAAAAGAATACCGAAATTTATTTAACAACTACAGATATACGACAAACTTTGAACTGAGCATGATGTTTGGTGTGTGTGAAAGTCAGATTTATAATGTATTTTGTACGTGGGATTCACTTCAGTGATGGGAGCTGAATTTGTGGCCCTCACATGATTTGGTGAATTTTGTTATGCCTTCCGATTTCCGGAGAAAGTTCCCAAAACACGTTGTATTAGATGGAACTGAAAGCCCTGTAAAAGCTCCCCTTAGCTCAGCAAGCAACATTCTCAACTTATAAAATCAGAGTAGTGTATGTGCAGAGTATTGGTTGGTGCCACACCATCAGGTCTTGTGTCGTTTGTTTCACCTGCATAAAAATTATGGTGGATCTACAAGTGACAGCCAAATAGTAGAACGCAGTGGCTTGCCGAGTTTATGTGAATCAGGGGACTCGATTATGGCAAATAAGGGATTTGTTGTACAGGACATGTTTGCACCATTCAACGTGCAGGTTAAAATTCCCACCATCTTTAGAAATAAAAATAAAATGCAAAGTAATGCAATCCTATATGACCGCAAAGTAAACAGTAAGGGAGTTCACGTTGAATTGGCCTGGGAAAAACATACAAAATTTTAACTCAACCAATGAACCATTCAGAAACACAATTGGCATCAGATTAATATTTGTTTGTTACATGCCATGTAATTTTTGCAGCTGCATTGTTTCAAAAATGCTTAGAATGTGTCCGACATTTTTCAAGTAGTGCAAATCAGGTTACTATGTTACTGTCGGACCTACATTAAATACTGTCAAAGTTGTTAAATATTTTCAGTTGCTCAGTGCATGTTCCTATAAAGGTTACCCACTTTTGTAAATTGCATTAAACAATACACTATGCAAATGACGTGTTTACAATGAGCATCTGGAACAAGCCCAGGACAACATTCACACTGTACTTCCAGGACAATTCCACAATGACATTCACATTATACGTGATTGATTTCTTTATTTCTGCAAAACAGCGTGCAGGAACAAGCACCTGATTGTCCTGGAAACTGTTCGCGTGCCAATCAGGAATCTTTCTTTGTACAGTTTCTTGTCAAATTGCACCAAGTGTGCGTTAACTGTACTTTCTGGAATCTGCAAAAATAAATAAATATCTTTACATTGATACCTGTTACTGACATCTTTTTAAAGGAAGGAAGTGGATTTGAGCTATGAAGAGAATGGCAGTTGATTCCATTACATGGGGACAGAGGCATGGAATGCACACAAGCCCACAACTGTTCTGCATTGTGGCTCAGCAAAGAGACCCGTACTTGATGCTTGCAGGCAACGAAGAGGGATGTAAGGACTTAGTAGTGATTGAAGTTAGGGTGGTGTGCTGGTGCTGAAGGTTTTGTAAATCAAACATGCCAGTTTAAATGTAGCCTCCAAGTACGAGTTAATGAGGTGACTGCTTACACAGACAAAACTTCACTCACACACACGCACACGCACACCACTTAGGCTGTAAATATTACAGGAAAACCCTAATCGGAATTTTTCTGATGTAGTCAAGAGGTGCTACATTTAGTGTCTTGATACAGACAGACAAAGGAACAAATTTAGTTTAGTACATACATTACTTAAACAATTTCAAGATTTTATTAATTGTCCATGGTGTGAAGCAGTAGGCCAACATTTTCCCTCTGAAAAAGGTTGGTACCTTATGCAGAAACACACAGCACACTTGCTGATATTGCTGATCTATGTTGCTGCTCATGGGTCAGAAACTAAGTAAGTAAGTAGCCTATATTTGCATCCGACAAGCACAATGCAAATAAGGCTCTAAGAATCAATGTAGGTAATGCATAGGCCTACCTTTGTCGATTGGTAGATGTCACTGTACAAATTGAAGTACTGTATGATCCAGTTCGACATCCATCTTACTAGGATCTTTAAAACCGAAGTTGCGGTCATATGCTTAAAACACAAGAAACGGAAACATGTGTACGAAATGTAAAAATGACCGCATTTTTTGATTAATTCCTGTACAATGTCATGATAATTTATGGTTTTTCATCCCGAATTATTTGACCCATTAATCTTTGGAATTTTAACATAAAACTTTACAATAACAGGTGTACATGCAGTTCGTGAACTAGTTTACCCGTAATGTTTTAGAATCCGAAATTCTTTTGTAAAGAAGAGAAATCAATTTCAGTTTTGGACGAGTTAAGTTTTGTAGCTTTGCTCTAAAGTCAGTTGCGTTAGTTCTTTCGTTGTCTTACCGCTCAAGAAGTTCGTGTTTTCATCCAGAAATCTTGGCTCCTCTTTGTCTAAATTCGGCTTTCAACATGTCTATCGTCCAATTTACGTATTTATCCATGATGGAATTAAATTTTACTTCAAACGCCAAGCAATCAATCATAATGACATAAACACTGAACGTAGGTATACGGCTGACAACAACAGAACTGTTTAGACCCCATCACATACTGGCGACGCCTGTCGCCACTTAAAGGAACTGCTCACAGAGTCCCCCATTGCAGCCCAGTCGCTGGCACTTATAGCTCCACTCCTACGCCCGAATCTCTGACCCTCAGGCCGCAGTTTGAACTGAGCTTGGCATCTGACAGCGCGCGCTGACAGCTGCTTCTTTTATTGAATGATGCCAATTGTAACTATGCAGACGACGCAGCAATGCGAGCGCAGGCTTACACACATAAGGACGTGTACACTAGTCTAATAAGTACATTCCTCTGCGATAGACAAGTAGACAACGCTGCTTCGTGTTAATTTGTTTATAATTATGATCTCATAGTAGCATGTGTTAAAGACCAGTTGCTTTGTCTTGTCATAATTATCTAGTCAGTTATAATAGGCCTACTTTATTATAATTGGAGATGAAATTCGATGCCCAGTTCAGTTCGCTCTATCAATTCCTCGCCGTCATTCATAATAATTATGATCCAGACTTAATACTCACTCTTCAACTTGCATACCAACCATAGCAGCCTGGATTCTGGTTCCCTGATCTATCGGTTCTGTTTTCTTCGGTGAATTATGATTTTGAATAGTTTTAGGCCTAAATGAATTGGTTCGCCTGAGTAAGTGCAAATGAGTAGGCACAGATTAAGAAGTGCTAATGAATTGATGCAAAGTAAAGGGTGCAAATGAATTAGGACTGTTCTAGGATAACTCTGTCAATGATTATAAACCGTACCTTTTAGTTTATTTATTCTATTGCGTATAGGATTATCTATTATATTATTATAATTATTAATTAAATTTGCAATGCGCGCACGGTCACACGGAAATTGAATCTAAGGCACGGATAGTCAGGCGCCAGGAGAAGATGCAGTTAGATATTCAAGTGTTTGAAAGCCACGGAGAAATAGTGAGTTTTGAGTCGCTTTTTGAAGGAAGTGAATATGAAGAGAGAAAGTGGCAGTCGATTCCATTCCGTGCCGGGGGGGGCAGAGGCATGGTATGCACGTGATCCCATAATTGTTCTGCATCGGGTCTCAGCTAAAGACCAGTACTTGATGATCGCCGGCAACGAGGAGGTATGTAGCCTACAAGGCGTTAGTTGTGATTGAAGGTAGGGACTAGGGAGGTGTACTATGTTGAGGGCTTTGTAGTTAAAACCGGCCAATTTAAATTGTATTATGAATGGATAAATCTGAAAGCTATAAAGCAATGAACGTCCTAAGAGATACAAAGCCACAAAGAACAAATAATTCGAGGTTTCAGAAAAACTCAAGTTACGAAGAAGACGAAGTGTAGCGACTGGTAATTTGTTAAACACGACAAATACCGTCTGTCGAGTGGAAAGGTATAGAATTTGCAATGTCTTGAAGAAAGAAATGAACGAACCCTTGGATAATTCACACAGAAAAACCTCGATTTCTGATCAAGAAAATGACTAAAGTAGCATAACATAACAAAAATAAAAGTATTTGCAAGGAGCAACTTCAAGGATAAACTTATCAGTAGCGCTCCCACCAAACAAGAACCTTCGTTAAAAAAAGGAAAAATAGAATGGTTAAAATGCTGGTAAACAAACTGAAATAAAAGAAGATGTCTTCCGGAGAAAGACTGAAAGCTGGATTTGAGTATGCCTAACAGGCAATTAAAAGATAGAGTTACCAACACCCTGTGTGGCTGGAACACAGCGAACGATTCAACAGGAAGCCATCGCAGCTGATGGAGTAGGACTGAGGAGCTTGTTCGTGCGTGGTCTAACACGCAGCACTACGCGAGCTACGGAGTTTTGGATGCGTTGCAGCCTGTTGAGCTCAAGTTCTACTACGCAAACCGAATTATAGCATAATCAAGGCGAAAGGAGAACAAAAGAACAGCAGTCAGTATCGCGTCCAAAAAGAACCGAAACGTAAGTTTCAGGCGCCATGTTAATCTAGAGATTTTACCGGTACGACGTTCCGGTCGTAAAAAGGACCGGAACGCCGTTCCGGTCGTAAAAAGAACCGGAACGCCGTTCCGGTGCGTTCCGGTCCCAACCGACCTCTGGGGAACAGGTTATGGTTTGCAACATATTCTTAGTCAGCGCCGTCCTGATGTGACGTATTGTCCTGATGCAACAGAAACAGGATTTGCAAAGGTTTGTTGTGTGTGGTCGGAATGTGAGCTTACTGTCCAGCGTTACCCGCAGTGTTTTCGCTCTCTAGCATCAGCCTCACAGTTCCTGCATACAAAGCGAAGGAAGAGAACGCAGGCGTTAGCGTGTACCGAACAAAATTGCCTCAGACTCGTATGGGTTTATGGTTAAATCATACATACATACATACATACATACATACATACATACATACATACATACATACATACATACATACATACATACATACATACATACATACATACATACATACATACATACATACATACATACATACATACATACATACATACATACATACATACATACATACATACATACATACATACATACATACATACATACATACATACATACATACATACATACATACATACATACATACATACATACATATATACATACATACTTACATGCATACATACAAACATAGATACATACATACATAAACTAGCTAATTATGTATGCAGGGCTCAAAAATCAACACGCTGTTCAACTGGTGTATCAAATAGCCTATGCTTATAATTGGCCTACAGATTCCGATATATATATATATATATATATATAAGTTTAGGTTTGAGTACTATTATATAAAATTGTGTTTAGGACTTCCTGGTTTGTTCATTATAGATTTTAACTTATGATTAAAGGAATTGAATTTTCTATTTGGGTGTTGCAACTAAAATCAGCGGCAGCTCGAATGGTCGGCCAAGTGTCTCGTGCACTGTTGGAGCTCTTCCAGAGATCGTTGTGGAACTGGAAATCTCTTACTTCCTTCTGATGCATCTGCTTGGTGTGCGTGCAGAGGAAGACAAAGAGGGTGCCGAGTTAGGCTGACTGTTTACTTCTGACTAAGTTTGTGTTGGCTGTGGTGATCACTCTCAATAGCCAACTGTTGGAGTTTTTTTAGCTCTGAAATACGCAACCGGATGGTTGGCCTTCTTTATTGAAGTATTTGTCAGCTGCCAATCAAAATGTCAGTACAGAGAATATACGGTACAGAAGGGCACCAAGGTTAAATATTGTTATAGTTTGGATAAATAGGCTAGATCACTCATTCCGATTTGTTCAACAGTATTTTTCTTGCACAGTTCTACTAGCAGTTGGGCAAATGACTGAAATTGTTTCTGTATAATTATAGTCCCACAAGCTCGATATCAGTCATATTCCGCAAGTGTAGCTGAAGTCTTGAAACAAATTCTGCACAGATGTTTGCATCAGTTTAAAACAAAAGAATTTTAAATGAGTTTATTATAACATCAAAAACTTGTACAGTTATGTTATCACTCATATTGGTGGGAATTGATATTGAAGGATCCTGAATATCTCGAAATATAAAGTCAAAGAATAATGGTGCCTGTATAAAAAAATCGGTCATAAGCGACCAATCCGAAATAAATAGGTCAAGAATCGACCAATCAAAACAAAGTACAGTTACAAATGATAGCTAAGGCAATCTCTTACTAGGTGACAATCGGATCCGATTACTGGTTCAGACGAATTTAAATCGAGAATTTAGTAAGGCCTAAGTGTTGCTCATTGATCTGTCGCTCGTTTCTCTAGCGAATTGTCATTGCTTACAGCGTCGTCGGCGTAACCTTGTTTCTTACTCACTGAATCGGAAACTGGTTGCGAATCGAGTCTTCGTTCGATTTCGTCTAACTGCAAAAATAAACCAGCTCTAACGTCAATTAATACTTCTTTTACAAGTACCATCATCCTTGTAATAATACATTATTCACAAGTTATTAGTACATTGTAAAAGGCCACAAAGTCCAGTATATGTTTGCAAAAAGAAAGACCAACTTGATCTGTTTAGCCAAAGGATTCTTTTTCTTCCGTTGATTACCCTAATTATATTTATAAATTGTTTTGCAGAACCGTAAGTAGTTTAAGTGCGTATGATTTTTCCAAAGCCATCTCCCGTAATGGTGTATTTTTGTATGTACGTGTGTGTGTGTGTGTGTGTGTGTGTGTGTGTGTGTGTGTGTGTGTGTGTATGTATATGTAACACATTGCACTTTAACGCTTTAACGTGTATAGTGTACTAAAAGCGACTGGGAAACCAATGAAGCTCGTCATTGGATTGATAAGTACCTGCCACAGGTAAAACGCTGCATATATGACTAACTGATTTTTGTTAGCGAATGCATTTTATACAGTGTGAAAATGTTTACTGAACAAAGTCAAATGCAACACAAGTGATAATGAAGACGACTCAAAACGATGTTATTACTGTTGTTGCTGTTTGTTGCCGTTTAATGTTTCTTTGTTGTTGTTGATGATGTTATTGTTATTTGTTATTGAAAAGGATAGGTCTGCTTACGATTCTTCTCATCATCGTCAGACTGTCTTTGACGATGTAGCGCCTGTCTGTGTCAGTGCTGCTGCGTCTCCCTGGTTCTTCCTCCTGCCACTGTCCTCCTCCTCCTCCTCATCCTTATCCTCCACTCGGTCGTCGACATCAAGTTCCGTCTTCCTGAGCAGAGACCTCAACCGATCGAGCGCAGGGTCAAGGGGAGCCGTACGTGGAGAATTTTGACTGTTACCGTTGTTGGGCAACTGTCTTTCCTCCGACAGCTGTCTAAGGTCACTGAACTCTGACCTCAGGTCATCACCTTCTCTGGCGCCTCGAAATCCATCGCTTTCTCTCTCTCCATCTTCTCTTCTTTCGCCTTCTCTTGCTTCCTGTCTGTCTGGCCTTTCTACGTCTGCTCCTAAATCGGTCGTCTTCGCCAAATCATCGATGTCACCTCTCTTTCTATTGCCTAGAAGATCGAAGACAAAGTTTTGCTGTGCAATAGTTTAAACACAGACACAGCAGATTATCTCCTCTCCAGATCGGCGGCGTTTCCTTCTGTGGAGCAACTAACGGAAGCCGCAATATAAGCAGTAACATAAGTAACAGTTGTGGTTACAATAGAGGAAGCCGCAACAGAAACAGCGGCAGAAGTAGAAAAGTAACAACGAAATTAGTAAGATATTGTATAATTTGTATTTGATCATTTATAAAGCGCTTCTCATAGCATAAGCCTTTCAGAAGCGCTCCCAGTGCGAGGTACTCCGAGGAAAAAGGAAGGTTTTAAGGTGAGAAAAGAGGTAGAGATGCTACGAGAGAGGATTGTAGAGCGTAAAGAAGGAGGAATTCGATTCCATAGAGAGGGAACTATGCACGCAAAGGACCTGGATTGAACCATTGTGGTCCTAACACGGGGAACAAAAAGTCAAGCCGGTCAAAGGATCTGAGAGGACGCTTTGACGTGGCAGAGGGAGGCGAATTTGGTGACAAAGATAGTTTGGAGCAAGACCCAGTTGAGATTTGAGCATGAGAATGAGCACTTTGAATTGGTTGTTCAGCCATAAATGTAGAGATGTGAGAGAATCGAGGGAGGCGAGCTATAAGTCTGGCAGCAGAGTATAGACTGAAGAGGAGATAGACGAACCTTGAGTAAGCCAACAAGGTGAGAATTACAATAGTCAATTCGAGAACAGACAAAAGCATGGACAATTGAGATGAAGGTAGAGGATGAAACAGATATGCGAATAGCTCTAAGACGCCTAAGTTGGAAGTAAGAAGAGCGGGTAAGCTTGGATATGTGTTCAGTGAAGGTAAGAGAGTGACACCCAAGTCACGGACACTAGATGAGAATGTGAAATGCGGAAACTTGTCAGAGAGCAAGGTATAGTCGAGTTTCAGGAGTTGCTGTGGTGTACCAAACCAAACAAGTTGGGTTTTTGGAGGAATTTAAAGAAAGGCGATTAGAGAACATCCACGGATGGAGATCATGGGAAAGAGCGTCAATGTGTCTAGCAAGAAAGATTTGAGCAGAAGGGGGGGGCCACAGACATATGCTTGGACATCATCAGTAAAAAGATGGCCGATAGCCGAATGATTTGGGAAAAGGGAAGGAATACCAGCCGTGCATAAAATAAATAAGAGGGGTCCAAGGACAGAACCCTGAGAAACACCCAATTTAACAGGAACCCACTGAGTTCTGGAGTCACCAGAAATGATCATTTGAGTGCGATCAGACAAGTAGTATATGATGTGTAGAAGTAGAAGATATGTATGTATGCATGCACGTGTGTATGGATGTATGTATGTATGTATTTACGTTGTTTCAGGCACCTCACGGAGACCCGAAGATACAGTTAAGTAAGGTAAAATAGCGTAACGTGGGCACTTTATATGCCGAGGCAAGGTATGGCTAGGTAAGGTAACGTAAGAAATAGAAGCGAGCAAATATAGGCCTAAGCTGATGTAAGACTGCGCTAGGTGAGGCATTGTATGCTAGCAGGGCATATAGATAATGTTTGATGTGGCATATGTAGGGTAAATTTTATTAATTTATCTTATGCGTCCTATAATGCACAATGATCGCGTGGATGACCAGGTCTCACTGAAGCAGTTGCTGTGGCACTGAGATAAAATCCAACAATTAAAATCCAACAATCTAATGTCAATAATTAGAATCCAGCAAATAAAATCCAGGAATTAAAATCCAAGAATTAAAATCCAACAATAAAAATCCAACAACTAAAATCCAACAATTAAAATTTAACAATTTTAATCCAACAATTAAAATCCAAGAAGAAAATCCAACAATTAAAATCAAACAATTAAAATCAACAATTAAAAAACAACACTTAAAATCCAACAATTAAAACTCAACCATTAAAATCCCGTATTTAAAATCCAGCAGTTAAAATCCAACAATCTAATTCTAGTGATTAGAATCCAAGAATTAATATAATAGAATATAATCTAACAATTAAAATTCCGCAATTAAAATTCCGCAATTAAAATCCAACAACTAAAACTCAACAATTAAAATCCAATAATTAAAATTCAATAATTAAAATCCAGGAATTACATTCCAAGAATTAATATCCCAGGAATTAAAATCCAACAATGAAAATCCAACAATTAAAATTCAATCGCATTACACGGTAATGTAATTGAATATAAAAGAGGAACCCAACGTAACCATAGCAACGGATGCTTACCTCCAGCGCAGGCGTGAGCATAAATTCCGAAACATTTGGGACCTAAAAACAACAGAAGACACAAAGTATCGTTGAATGCAACCGAAATCTAGGAGGCATCCAACTTTAATGATTGTAGGCCTAATAGCTGCCAAAGGCATTTGTAAACAATCTCTCAAGGCTGTAAGAAGCACTCATATAAGTCAAATGTAAGTAGGCTATATAAGCGACTAAGTAAGTAAGCAAATAAAAAAGAAATATGTACGGTGTGTATGTATGCATGTATGTATGTATGTATGCATATATGTATGTATGTATGTATGTATGTATGTATGTATGTATGTATGTATGTATGTATGTATGTATGTATGTATGTATGTATGTATGTATGTATGTATATGTATATGTGTACAACTGTACATGTATGTATATCAGTATCTATTATATAATATATAATTATGTGTATGCATGTCTGAGTCGAATTATGTATGTACGTCAGTGTGATCCGATTAATTTTTTATGTATGTGTGTAGGTACGATCTCATTACTTCTTGAGTCATTTATTATATCACCAAAACAGAGAACTGCAGTGATTGGAATTTGTACATTCATTCATTCATTTCAGATATTTATATAGCGCCCTTCAAGATTTCTACTCAGAGGCGCTCCCGACTACAGCGCGGACACTGAATCGGAGTTTCACACCGAAGCGCATGAGCAATTGCGAGTGAAGGACTTGCCCAGGGTCCCTACGCGGCGGCTTGAGGTGGATTCGAACCCGCAACCCTCCGGCTGCAAGGCAACGAACATACCCTACGCCACCGCGCCCCACACGATTGAAACTTACATGCTACTGCTAAAGGATAAACCTGGATAATGAAGGGGTCGTTAGCCCCGCTTGATTCAGTCACTGTGAACGGAACGTTCACAGTGACTAAAATGTTAAGTTACGTGAGCTAAAACCCTCCGTGGTCAAGAAATCACCGTGCCGTTGTGTATAAAATCTCCCAACGCTCTAAGAAGCACTCAAATCAGTCAAATATAAGTATGTAAGCGACTAAGTAAGAAAGTAAATAAATATACACGCGTAAGGGAGACTGGGTCAGGATGTAAAAATGTGTACACATTTATGTGACTTTTGACCGAACTATTTCTCCATTTACGATAAACAGTAAAATTCACTTGAAACATCTACATACGTGCAGCAGTTGGCTGAAGATGACACCAAAGGCAGAAAATGACCAAAAGCAGAATTTTCATAGCAGATCTTCTCATCTTCACGTAGCTGAGAAATGTTCTTCTTGCGAAACTCCCGTGTCCAACCGAATGCCTGAAAACGTCACCAGATGACAGCACTTGTCCCTTAAAGCTGTTTTAACGTCAGTCTTTGTTCTGGACTTCAAAATCAGAGCACCCTCAATGATCTGGGTTGGGGTGCTTCTTGCGCAGACTTTCTCGACCTAATCGCGTTGAACTGTCAGAAGTGAAGTAGGTTAATCGCAGCCCAGTCTCTAACACTTATAGCCCCCGATCAAGGACTGATTCTCTGGGCCTATATAGGCATGAGTTTCGACTGACTTCCGCTTCTGGCAGCCTACGCTCACGTGCCCCGTTTGAGATTGAGTGATACTGTGTAACTTTCGAGACTACATACTTTCATTTATTAATGTGGGCTGTAGGCTGAATTTGGGGGTCTTTCTTTTCCCGATAAGTGTAAAACTGTTCTTCTCTTTAATCATGCAAACATGCATAGAGCGAATGGCTTGAGCTGCAAGCACACAGTAGCTTATGTCACTCTGTAGGCGGTATACTTGCTAATTTTGTACCACATTATATCGTTTAAAGCAATTAATCGCATGCGTGTGTGGTCACAGTGTTCAGCCTACTCGACATATCACATTGACCGAGTTGTATTTCATATCCTTATTTCGCTTGAAAATGATGTCCAATTAGATTGCTTAATCATCGAAACACACGCTGTTCTTCTACATCCTGAATTGCTAGTTTCACCATTCATTATCAGCGCACATTTAACTGTGTCATCTCTACGCGTTAGTTAAGGTCTTCCGGCCTCTGGGGTATAGTACGGTAAAACCCACACCATGATATGTAGGCCTAACGTGTCCAATGCTGACAACTATTGTATTAAACCAAACTGTATTGCTTCGTTCTCTTCGCTGGACATTTAGCATTGATTGCAGACTTCTCCTCCTAGATATCCACCTTTGTCAACACGCGCCATCAGCCCTTAATTTCGACTTTTCTTGTCAACAGCCTCCTATGAATATATATAACGTTTATTGAAAATAGAAAGTTGACAGACCGCCTTTTCACATAACTTCGACTATTAGTGTAATGTCAGTACGACATGAAGATACAGCGATACGAAAGATGTATACACTTTTCTCAGTTCATGGGTATTTCTGCATTATATTCCATAGCTATACTTAGTGACGTCATCCGAAACAGTTCCAACAAAGAGGTAATGATTGCTCTACAGCAGCGTTTCCCAAAGTGGGGGCTCCGCGGAACCCATGGTCTCGGCGGGGTGAACACAGGGGTTCTGCGAAAAGTTGTGATTAAAAATAAATTTTGTTTGAGAAATTTTATTGGAATAAAACATTTCAAACAGATTAAAAAAACACAAACAGTTTTAAATTAGTTTAAAATTTCCGTCATACGTCTTCTGTGTTTGCCCCCAGTGAACGATATTCCGAACTTTCACTGCCCATTAATTGGTGAATTCCATCAATTAAGAGGAGCATAACTCTTACATAAATGATTATCAATTGATGAATTCCATCAATTAAGAGGAAGCAATCCAGTAACTATTTATTGTATTGTATTGTATTGTATTGTATTTGAACACTTGTATAGCGCCCCAACCAGATTTCCCATTCAGAGGCGCTCCCGACTAGCGAACGCTGAATCGGAGTTTCACAGCGCATGAGCAATTGCGAGTGAAGGACTTGCCCAGGGTCCCTACGCGGCGACTTTGAGGTGGATCCGAACCCGCAACCCTCCAGCTGCAAGGCACCGAACATACCCCTACACCACCGCGCCCCAGTTGTATTGTGATGGTTTGTATTGTGTGTTGTATTGTACTCCACGTTTATAATGCGACCGAGCCACCCGCAGTAAAGATCCGAGATTAATCTCTGATAATCCGACCCGACCGGGAAGCGAACCCGGGGCGCCGGCGCGGCGAGCGGGCACCAACCCACTCGGCCACTCAGGATCCTTATAGACATCACTGCAGGGACCTACGTAAGTCGAAGCTGTAAGTCTGAATAGGGACGTAGCCATCTCGTTATCGTTAAATCGACGAAACTAATACGAACCCGATTAAACGCACAAGTTTAAAACGACCGCCGTACAGCATGCAGTATTAGCAATAAATTATTTTATTTGCTGGTATAAAAATGTGTCAAAATTGAGTAGGCCTAACTGTCAGCCTGTCACGTCAGTCTGTTACATCTAGTGTTGAATCTAGTAGGCCTAATGTGGAATGCTTTCCAACCTTACAAGAGTTTTTGATTGAAATGTTCTCGACGAAAACATTCGTGCAGAAAGTGCAGATCATATTCGCGACCTGAAAGCGAACTTGATCAAATACTTTCTTGATTCAGAGTAGGTCTAGTCGAAAAACAAGCTAACTTTTCTAATAAAGATTACGAACTTCTTATTGACATAACGTCGGACTCGCAAATGAAGCAGAATTCAATTAACTTTCATTGATCGATTTTTGAAGTGGGCTATTTAAAATAACTTCGTTATCGTTAAATCGACGCGAAATGTCGCGATATGTGCAGTTAGTGTGCTTCTGCCATTTGCCACAACGTATTTGTGCGAAACTGGATTCTCATAAAGATATTATTACACTGCAAAAAAAATTTCGAATTCGACTAAATGATGCACTTGGCTAATATTATTATACTGCAACAAAAACAAAATTTAGAAATGGCCTAAAATGATGCAGTTGACAAATATTATTATACTGCAGCAAAAACAAAATTTGGATATCGAGTAAATGATGCACTTGACATACGAATCGAGCTTTCTAGCATCAAGCCAAAGATAAAAGAATTGCACGAGAAGAAACAAAAGCACTGTACACGGTCAAACTTCAAGTACTCCCAATATCGTGAACCATGAGTCGTGGAGTGCACTTTTATTTTTCATACAAGATAATAATTAAGCAAATAAACTGCTAATATGAGTGTGTGTTTAGTTAAGCCAATATTAGTATGCTTCTCATCCGCTATGTATGCTTCAATACGTTTAGTTGAGATTGGGGTTCCG
Source organism: Aporrectodea caliginosa (assembly GCA_020284085.1). Lineage (NCBI taxonomy): Eukaryota > Metazoa > Annelida > Clitellata > Crassiclitellata > Lumbricidae > Aporrectodea > Aporrectodea caliginosa. The sequence continues at coordinate 38,138 of JACEVL010000735.1, forward strand.
CCAGACAATATTCAGATGGGAAGGGTTCCCTCCCAAAAAAAGTTTGGGGAACGCTGCTCTACAGAATGTCGCGAATCATTTTTACTAGGCCTAAATTTGAGTTTCTGCCATTGGTCGAATCTCCAAATCTTCGTCTGGCGACCAAATAGCGTTAGAACAAACGTTTTACATACTTACATACACACGAACGTACATACTAACATACATACATACATACATACATACATACATACATACATACATACATACATACATACATACATACATACATACGTACGTACATGCAATCATACACACATACTGTACATACATGCAATATTCACATACATAGATTACTGCAACTCGCTCCTCATGGTCTCCCCAAGTTGCGACTCTCCCCTCTCCAGTCAGTCTTAAATGCAGCTGTTAGGCTCATAGCACGCCTTCCTCGGTGTACCCATATTTCCACTCATATGGCTGAAGAGCTTCACTGGCTCCCAATCACCTCACGTATCCATTATAAGATCCTCCTCCTGGTCTCCAAATCTCAACTTGTCCTTGCACCAAAATATCTCTCGGGCTTTATGCATAAGCCTCTCTCTGCAACATCTGCTCGCCCTTTGCGCTCAATGACCGTCTGGACCTCTTTGTTCCTCGTGTTAGGACTGCCTTGGCTCAATGCCGGGCATTTGCTGTGGCAGGTCGGACAATTTGGCCTTAGTTGGGTTTAAGGAGAGCCGGTTTGAAGACATCCATGCTTGATGGAATGACCTACCATCGGAGCTGCGTTTGCTGCCTTTGACCAATCAAACTGGGTTTTATAAATCACTTAAGTCTTTTTTCTTTTGCCGTGGCTGGGCTGGGAGCGCTTCTGAGTAGATTTCTTGAAGGGGCGCTATATAAATCTCCAGAATGAATGAATGAATGAATGATGGTCCTGAGAAAGAGCATCATTGCGAGCAATGAGGGAGAGCTGAGCAGTTGAGGAAGCATTGAAAACATGCCTGAACATCATCAGCATAGAGGTGACCACTGCAGTAGCTAGGTGTTTTGCAAAAAGAGAGAAGATGTCTGCTGTATATAGAAGATAGACTGATAGAGGAGAGGGCCAAGTACTGATCCTTCAGGGACACCAAATATATAATCCTAGTGATGAAAGTAGGAATCTTTAAGTGGTCTTCTGATTGATTAATTGATTGATTGATTGATTGATTGATTGATTGATTGAATGATTGATTGATTGATTAGCTATTGATCTTTTGGATATTGATTTGATAACGGCCTGTTCTGGTGCGCCGTCGGTTGGGCAATAGACACCAGGACGGCTGTAGTTACTAATCACAAATACAATTATATTAACATCTGTCATCCTAATAACCATTCTGTCTGAATGAAACTTGACTCAAACCGAGTGACACAATCTTCTTTCATCTCAGATGGAAAACCTCAGTCGTTCTCTTTCTCCATCACTCCCTCTCTCTCTCTCTCTCTTTCTCTGTCTGTCTGTCTCTCTCTGTCTCTCTCTCTCTCTCTGTCTCTGTCTCTCTCTCTCTCTCTGTCTCTGCTCTGTCTATCTGTGTCTGTCTGTCTGTCTGTCTGTCTGTCTGTCTCTCTCTCTCTCTCTCTGTCTCACTCTCTCTCTCTCTCTCACTCTCTCTCTGTTCTCTGTCTCTCTCTGTCTCTGTCCCTCTGTCTATCTGTCTATCTGTCGCTGTCTGTCTGCCTGCCTGTCTGTCTCTCTCTCCTCGGCGAAATGCACTTGGTGGTGGAGTAGCATTTCTTCAAAGTCGACACATGAAACGTGCTCCCTCTAATTCCAACCCCGAAATCATTTGAAAGCCTTATCGCTACTCTGGACCGTGGATGAACTGCACGTTGATTGAGACTGAAGTGGTACATGTAGCTTAGGCACAATTTTTAAGCCCCAACATGTCTTCTTGTGTTGGCCACGTGCTGACCATGTGCAAATCAGTTCTCTTTTGCATGATACTGGTTATTTGAAACTGTTTTAGTGTAACTTGCTAAACTGATTCCAACCGACTAGACTATTGAAACTCACTTCTAATCGGTTTCATCAAGGAAGATATTCACAAACCGCGAATGGTTCAAAATTCTCTAGTCTGACCAGCGACAAAACAAACCCTTGAATGTCAGCACATAGACTAACGCCCATGTTGCACTCGTTACACTGGCTTCACCATTAGCGAATTTTGATTCTCATCGGTGTCTGCGATTCTGTAAACACGGCTTCGTATACGTACGTTTCCGGATCTAGCAGAACAATATCTTTTGGAGGTGGAGAGCTGAACAGGAGGAGGAGGAGGATTAGGAGGAGGAGGCGACCAGGCGGAGGAGGAGAAAAGGAGGTAAGGAGAGAGAGGAGGATTTCGCATTCTTCATTTATGATCGCCCTGACCTTATATAGTGGAGTGCATGCAGTGTCAGAAGCGTGTAGACAAATAGTTTGGGGTTCTGCGCCCATTAATCCTGTACTTAGAGACTAGAAATTAGTTCCTCCCTGTTTCTCTTTGTATGTCTCCCTGTGTTTCTCTCTGTCGTACTCTGTGCGACTGTCTTTCTGTCTTTATACATAAACTCATATAAACACACACACGTCTGTCCGTCTGTCTGTCTGTCGTTGTTGTCTGCCTGACTCTCTGTCTTTGTCTGTCTGTCTGTCTCTGTCTGTCTGTCTGTCTGTTGTCTGTCTGTCTGTCTGTCTGTCTCTCTCTATGTATATATATTTATATGTGTATATATATATTGTAGTCTTTCTCTTTCTCTCTGTCTCTCTTTGTCTCTCTGCCTCTCTCTGTCTGTCTGTCTGCCTGATTCTCTCTCAGTCTCTCTCTGTGCCTGCGTCTCTGTCTCTGTCTATATGTCTGCCTGTCTGTCTGTCTGTCTGTCTGTCTGTCTGTCTCTGTCTGTCTCTCTCTCTCTCTCTGTCTCTCTCTCTCTCTCTCTCTCTCTCTCTCTCTCTCTCTCTCTCTCTATCTATATATATATATATATATATATATATATGTCGTACTTTGTATCCATCTCTGTCAGTCTATCATGTCTATAAAGTGTATTCCTGTATGTCTCCGGCTCTCTATGCCACTAGAAACCTTTCCCGATTTCTACAGCTCATGAAGATAGCTAAGTAGCCAGCTTCTTGCAGACGCTCAGTGAAAACAAAATCGATAGTCAGATGAGGTTGGAATTGGTTCCAGGTCAAGGTCCAAAGGGTTCGGCAGACAGGCAGCCAGACGATTACGGTCGATGGTGCTTAGAAATGAAGCGGCGAAGAGAAGTGGTAACGGGAAGAGAGGGAATCGGGATAAATGATTTGTGAAAGAGGAGTGTTTTCAGTTTTCAGTGAAAGGCCTGTGGAGAGAAATTAGGTGAGGTGAATTTGCAGAATGGATATTGCAGTAAATGAGTTAACGTTAGGGCTGAAGAAGAGCTTGTTGAGCGAAGCATTTAGATTGTGAAGAACTGATGAAGGAGGGTATACTATCTATAGGAGGCTGCGATGATGTTATATGTAAGCGATATAGGATAGGACTTCGTTTTCTATTCGTTCAGATACTTTTAGCCAGTGAGATGAGTTGAGACCGGAGTGATGCAGTCCTCTGAGTCAGTCGCAAAGGAATTATCGACAGACTTAATGAGTTAGCAACTGACTTAACAAAATAGTCAACAAATTCACCTACTTCTTCTTCGTTCAGGGAGATGGTGGCCAAACGTGAACACTGAGAGACGTCGTCAAGGACGGGTTTGGGCCAAAATGTTCAGATATGAATTTCGGGAGGTGGCAAGTGCTCTACCTACGCAAGTACTTTGCCCTTATGTGGGTATGTAGGCCTATACATACATGTATACATAATTTTAATCTCACACAATGACGGTATTATATATATATATATATTATATTATATATGCGTATATTAACCGATATACTATACAAATAGCCATGTACTTGTATAAAACAAATTGCGCGCATGTGCAAGGATAACCCGTACATGGGAGTCATTCATCTTAAGCCAATCCTTACAAGCCCGCATTACAATCGGCTGCTAATTACAATGAACTTTGTATGGCGGATTCAGCAGCAGACCAAGCATCCTATTCCACACCCATCAGCCTCCCCTCCTCCTTCCCTTCCGTTCTGGATAACCTGCCAATCATCCTCCTAAGCTGTCTTTTTGTCTGTCTGATTGTTTGTTATGAACGATGCCTGCTTTCATGCGTCTGTCTTGTCCTTGTGACTGTACGACATGTTTGTCCCTCTGTGGTTTGAAGAATTTCGTTATTTTTAATAGCAGTCACCTGGACAACGTCATAAAGTGATAGCAGAACATAGCATTTCCCTTCTCTCTCCTACCCCTCCTTATGAATTCCTGCTGGTCAATTAAAAACCCATTCCAACCCCTCAATTGTAGACCCATTCCAAACCCTCAATTATAGACCCATTCCAACCCCTTCATAGGAACAGCAGCAACATCCTGGAATCATCCTTGTCGTCTTTGGCGGGAGAGCAGACAGCTGTCTCGGATTCTTCAACATTTGAAATGATGCTCGAAATCGGTGCAACTGTCGCGAGAGGTCACGATAAATGTCACAAGACTAAAATGCTCGTCTTACAGACGAATGTAGGCCTTCGAATGTACATGTATGTAGGTCTATGCAATTATGCACAGTATGTACGACTATGTATGTGACGATTGTATCACATATGTATGTGTACCGTATACCCTAATTTGTTAAACTGTATGTATATTATGCATGCATGCATGTTTGCATGCATGTATGTATCATTTTCAGATATGTATCATGCATATATGCATGCATGTAAGTATGTATTATGTATGCAAGTATGGTTTTTATATGAATATGGTGTGGGGACGCCAAAGAAACCGACGACTTGCGAACAAAAGACGTAGATGTACAGAGTGCTGTTGGGCGTTTGCACGTGAAAGCAACATACGGGTCGATTCGCAGAAGTGTATCTTTCTTCCGGCCACCCACCATCATAACTCAGAAGCGGGACTGAGAGGGGAAAAGCCCCTCCTACGGAGTCACCATACCTACGCACTAATCCTACCACCAACCAACACATGACAGGGTTAGACTCAGTGCATTGCTATTTCCAAGACTACCCAACAGAGATCGTCGAAACTAAAGCTTCGCGCTATTCAGAGGCTCGTATATAAATGCGCTGTATAAAGCTACAGATATATGTATATATAACACGCTGCAAAACTCGTTTTATATTCGTTTTCATTCACACCGTGTATTGTGTGCAATCAATAAACGTTCGTCTGCTTCTTTTAAGCCCCATAAGAATGGCGCGAAGACCGTCGAGCGAGTCAGACGAAAGCATACAGGAGAAGGACAGTTGAATTGACGTCATCATTTCACGAACACAGTAAATTTGTGACGACAGTCAGGCGTTCGGGTGTTTCGCGCAATCCGGGATTTTCCCCAGGGGAGCTTTTACATGAAACCGAAGAAATAGAACCTACTTCTTTGTATAATCACAGCCTCCCTTCGTTCATGCCTTCGCTCGTTCCTTCATTCATTCAGTGACGATCTGTGTTAGGCTAATCCATGGCTTCTGGTCGGCCATAACAGAAGACTTGAACAAGCGAAGGTCAGCGACATTGATGAGACGTTCGGAGAAGATATAAACTTTACAACATGGAGATGTAATTCTTTATTGCCAACGGCACCACGCACTTACACACACGCAGAGAAAAACATGCCTCATACATGTTTTTACATGCTCAAATTTGTATAGGCCTATATATATATATATATATATATATATATATATACATATATATATATATATGATATACATGCTTACGCAATAATACAATATTCTTTAATTCGTGCATGCATTTAGATAGTCTGCACGGTTGATCATTATCGTAATCTCGAATTTCTACAGCGCCCAAAAACGAAGTGGCGGGAACCAGCTCATTCACAGGCGCTTAGTCAAAACATAAACGATAGGCGGGTGAAATCCGTGCCAGGTCAAAAACCAAGCGGGGTCAGGCAAGCGGACAGGCAGACCAAGCTCATCATTGCTCTTAGAGCAGGGGTGTCATCAGTAATCGTATGGGCGTATAGACTGAAATGCGATAATCTCAGCGCTTTTGTGAGGTACTCAAAAGGCGTTGGACAAAATGTAGCTATACATACACATTTAAGATACGAAGTTTAGCTTTATTCAAATTATGGTCCATCCATCCGAGCACATGCAGTTTTCTGCAGAAGGGTTATCATACATATCTGGCAGTACTGAAACCCGTTTCGAGTGTCTCTATGGCACAAATGAATTATTTTTAGGCAATTAAAATTAGCGTGAAAAATTCAGCTGAAACATTTCAAACTTACTTTACTCTTCAAACAACTTAAACCACTTACTTACTCACATAGAAATTGGAGAGCGTAATATCATCTATGATTCTAAAGTTATTAACTTGATACCATTTTGTAAGGGTGCGTTTTATGATTTTACTACAGAATATTGTATCTTCTAAAAAAATTATTATCTTGGCCCATAATTATTAATAATTTGTGCTAGATTGTGCAGTATGACTCAGTACTTCTTCAGATAGTTTTTGTTGGTACTATCTTACTATTACACAGAATTTATGATGGTTTCATCATAAAAAGTTTACTCTTGCCAGAAGGTTGCATCTTGTCAAACTTTGACAAAATTCACCAAATTGTCACGTTATGTGTAAACAATACAATGCATACTTTAATGCATTTTGAAAAGGAGTCTTATTGCTCAGCATTTAGCTAGAAATAATTTTCATTGTTTAAATAAAAAATGCTAAAAAAATTGTTTACAAAAAAATACTGTAACAAAATTTCCGTTTTCTTCGTTTACGAAATGTCAAACTGTTACTCCAGTCTGGCTTAAACCCCTCGCTATGCTGAAATGTGATATCCTCAGCGCTTTTGTGAGGTACTCAAATTACGTTACAAAGAGTCTACATACATACACATATAATAGATACTATGTTTAGCTACTATTCAACTTGCCATCCATCCATCCGAGCCTGCGTGTCATACACAAGGTTTCGGATTGCACATACATGGAACCGTCACATTGACCTCAGCTGAAATGTAGTATACGCCTACATCTCACCATCTCTCTCATAGGCCGACATACACAATTATTTGCAATATATGCTGCTACAAAATTAATAGCCTACATATCAGTTTCGTATATGCTGCTGCCTGCTGCTGTTATACGATATGCTACATTTGCTTATTTGCAATATATGAATGTAATACAAAATGCTATAATAGATCGCACAGGATTCTCTGCTATTCTTAGATGAACTGGCCCGTGATTCTCTTTATGGTAATCCTAATCCGCATAAAATCACAAAGAATCCAGTGCTATATTTCCACGCCTGTACTAATATTCCCATACACTGGTTCTTTCTTTCTGAACTAGTTATCTAATTTGATACTAATTGAATACAATAATAACTACAACAACAGCAACAACAACAACAATACAGCAACAACAGCATCAACAACAATGAGATGATTCCTTTTATCGAAAAAACAATCTGACAAAAACGCAGAAATGATTATTTAGAGATTTAAATTTAAAATAGAGAGATAATATTGAAAGTTGTTAGAATATATTTATCAATTAGTAAGTACATTTTTATAAATCTGGCTAAAGTTGTCTTTGTGTAGGAGAGTGTAGTTGTGTGCTCTAAGTCTTAATTTATGTCATGTCAGCATGTCATATCGCATCGTGTCCTCTTACGTCACTTCATTAATTAATTAATTAAAATAATAATAATAAAATAATTAATAGTAATAATAATAATAATAAACTTTGGGTCCCATAAACAAAAGCGGTCTTACTTTCATATCTGACTTTGGGGCGCAACCTCACTAGTTATAGCTTCTCGAGTCCGGATATACGATCCGGAGACACTCGAGAAGCTAGCTATCTTTTCAGCGGCTCTCAATAATCATCAAGAGCTTGACACCGTCGCGTTCCGCGGTTTCTTCGTTATGCCAGCATTGGAGGAAACGTATGTTACCGTTACAAATGCCAATTTTTCTGTGGTCTGAAAAATTTCACCTCAGGGCTCATACTAAATATCGTTATTACGTCATCATGTCATGTCATGTCTTCATTCAAAGCGGCGACGTCTTGTCATAATCTCATGTCATGCCAAATCATGCCCCGCTGTCATGAAATATCTCGTCACGTCATGTCATGCCCACATGAGACGTTTCGTCATTTCATCTTGTCATTCATGTCATGCCCTGTCATGTCTTTTCATGCCAACGCCAGGTCGTGCCAAATCATGTGATGTGACGCCACATCATGTAGTCTTGTCACGTCACGCCATACGTATCTTACGTCGTCATATCGTCGTCTTATGATACGTCATGCCATGTGTCTTTGTCACAAAGTTTTATCATGTGATGTCACGTCGCGTCATGCCATGTCATATCACGTCATGTCGTCACGTCATGTAATGTCAAGTCATGTCATGAGCCATGTTGTGATGCTAAGTGTCATGACTTGACCAGTTACATGAAGACGACATATGAAGACATGACATGACGTTTTGCCGATTACGTCACGACAATAAGTTTAAGCATGGCGAGAGCGACTGTTTTCCATTGAGTTTCTACAGATTTTGGAAAATTTGTAGAAACTCGCAGGATCGTTAGCGCAAGGTGGGAATAGGCGCATTTCAATGCTTATGGAGCTAGGTATCATCAGATAAAGTTTGGTAACATTTGGCCCTCGTAAGATAATCTACTCCCGTACCGCTCCGGGCATAGAAATGGTTTGGATTCCTACTCGTCTCGCCATTTCATGTGAAGACCGCGACCGACACATAGACCATAATATTATAATTTATATTCATGCACAGGCCTACATAACATGTCATATAAAATATAAGCTAATGCACACATGCCGACATAATCACTATAAGCTGACTGTAATATCCGGAACGTTTATTATGTCTGTGGCATTGTAAAATGTACCGCGCTTTGCCATCTCACATTTCACTAAATCATGTTCGCCTATGTAAGGCAAACCTGTTTATCATCAGTCTAGCTCTAGTTGGTCTAATAGGCCTAGTTTCTGTAAAGCATATATTATTTTTTTATAAGGCATTTGAAGCATAATAGCGCAGTGACACACGAGTAATTTGTGTAGTCCATGGCTGTATAGGTTTGATTCATAAAACAAGTAGGCCTATTATTTTACAAGCTATTTGAAGTAATTACACACAGTGACGCCTTTATCTGTCCTCATTCCCTGAAGGCATGTCAGAGGTTGAATCCATTCTATTTTAATCGCTGCAGGATGGTCAGAAGGAACAGGATATTATAAGATCCCCTTGTTTGAGCCAGTCCATGCATTGGGTCCTGATATGTTTGAGCTCCCCAGTCAATTTTAAGCCTAAACACATTTCCCACAAACGTTGCGGAAAGGACATCTCAAGTACAAATAAATAGGCTGCTCTACAAACTGTTCTCCAGAATTAGAATTTAATGTGTTTCAGTTGAAGCAATATATGGGTCTCTTTTGCTAAATCCATGCAGTCCAGTTGATGCGACCTGCAGTGTCAAGTCTTCGAACTCCAGTCAATTTTACGCCTACACACATTAACACAAAAGTTGAGGAAGCATAAATAGTCTCCTTTTCATAACTATTCTCCAGAATGAGAATTCGATATGCTAATGTGTTTCAGTGGAAAGAAAAATTGTTTAGGTTCCAGAATGCGTCTAGTATAATAGGCCATATAATACGAGGACAAAGTAACATTCACAAGAAGCAAGACAAAGCATCAAAAGCTATAGAATGACTAAAATAGATATATGTATACATTTCTAGATCCACTTGGGAGGATCTACTGAATACGGCAAAGCGTGGACACGACGCCAGATGGCATGGTCTCTCAAGTAGCAGCGAGTCCTCTACTGCTACAATCGGCGCTATAGAAATGACAGCGGCGTCTGCACGTGATCGATGCATGTATGGCGGCAGTTGATAGAAGAAATTGGCGAAACATGACGAAAATACACTAATTTCAATAAAGTAAACTGCCCTTCTGCGAACGCCATATGGCGATTTTTCAAGAACGATTTTAGCTTACACAGAGCGGCCGTTCAGGGACTGTTATGTTCTGCACATCGGTCTTTGGCAAACTGAGTGAAACCGGGCTAATGTAGACGACTGTTGATACGCGGACGTGGTGCAGATATTCTTATGGGATCAGTTTACAATTGCCAATGCCTAAATATTTGGTTTATTGATCTGATGTAGACTCAACCAAAGGCTCACAATTCCTTTGATCTTAATTATCATTAGAAGCTGTAAAGATCTGAAGATCGTTCTTGACGCGGGTTTATTTACTTTTTACAATCTTATAGCATTTTTATTTCGGAGCATTGAGTTACCGGAAATTTTAGCACAAAAGGTTTCTCTCGTCCGTTGGCGTTATTGTCTAGGCCCTATTCAGTGGAACGCTGCCGGTTTCGCATTTCATATCTAATAGCTATAGCTTCCACAGCACCTTCAATCCGGTAGGCTTAAATTTACTTGGGTGATTCAACGGAGCAATAGGTGTCTGTTGAGTGTTGTACACCGGTTGAAGAATGGAAAGCCCCAGGAGTCTGCCGCATATCAACCGAGTTGCTAAGAGCTGGGAGAGTGATAGGAACGAAGTGGCTCACCCGTATATTCAAAGGCGTCTGGAGCCTCGGTACCAAGTGACTGAACCAGAGGAATCATTCTCCTTTTTTACAAGGTCATTTCAAAGTCAAAGGTCAAAATAAAAGAAGAATGACCATTACACAGAATCGCCCAAATAAAAAACATTTGACTGAGCTATAGCCATTTTCTCTTAATTTTGAATTTTAGACCTTGAAGTGACCTTGGATTATCTTATCCCTTCAGTACTATGTCCTCACGAATGTAGCAAACAGGTAACAGAATCATCAAAATAAAGCAACATTTGGCTGAGTTACGGTCTTTTCCCCTTTATTTTGACCTTGACATAATATAGGAATATGTTAGTTTTCTAGAACTGTGTCTTCTCAAATGTTACCCTTATCGGCGCGAGCAAACGACAATATTTGGCTGAATTATAGCCATTTCCGCATTTTCTCTGAAATTTACCTTTCTGACCTTAAAATACCCTTGGAACGTCTTACATTTAGTAACCTTATTTCTTACCACAGGTAGTCGTTTTCAAGACAAAACACAAGAAAGAATTAGCCGATTTCAACAATTTTTTGACCGAGATGTGGCAGTGCATTTGCAGGTGGTTCAATAAGGCACGTACTTACTTACTTAATTAATTTCTGTCTGATTTTTCGTAGATTTAATTTTTTCTGACCTTCAATGACCAAGAATTTAGTGTCAATATTTTCTGAGAATTAGCTTTCGTCGAGACAAACAGAACAAGGAAATTTTCATCAAAACGAACTCTGTTCATTTTTGTGGTAAAAAGAATAAATTGAGAATGGGCCCAAGTTCAAAGTCCCGAGGCTGAGCGTCTAATGTCCTGGTAATTTAAGGGGTCTATGAAACAAACATATGTACATTGATAAATACTTAAAAAAGCATGCATGTTTTTATATGCATACATACAAACATGCATGCATATGTACATACACAAAATAGATGCATACATATACGTACGTATGTGCACAGCATACATACGTATATAGCCTACAGTGCATACGTACATGAGTAGTGGTGTGTAGAATGGCACACAGGAATTTGGGTGAGAGACAGAGAAAGAGAGAGAGAATAGAGATAAGAGATAGATAGATATATATAGATGGATGCATGGATGGATGGATGGATGGATGGATGGATGGATGGATGGATGGATGGATGGATGGATGGATGGATGGACGGACGGATGGACGGATGGACGGACGGACAGACGGACGGACGGACGGACGGATGGATGACGGATGACGGACGGACGGATGGATGGATGGATGGATGGATGGATGGATGGATGAATTAGAGAGAGACAGACAGACAGACAGACAGACAGACAACAGACCGACAGAGACAGACAGAGACAGAGACAGAGACAGAGACAGAGAACGACTGAGGTTTTCTATCCGAGATGAAAGAAGGTGTGTCACTCGGTTTGAGTGAAGTTTCATTTGGGAGTATGGTGATCCGAGACGTAATCTTGAAACGAAGGAGACTTGCTACGGACAGAATGGGTATAGAGATGTTAATATAATTGTATTTGTGATTAGTAGTTACTGTCGTACTGGTGTCTATATATAGTTGCCCAACCGAAGGCGCACCAGAACAAGCCGTTATGAAATCAATATCCAAAAGATCAGAAGTTAATCAATCAATCTATCTATCAATCTATCAATCAGAACGCCAATTCAAGATTCCTACTCAATTAAGGCGCTAAGGGAATACTTCAAAATCAGAAGGTCCTGCATGGTTTTAAGATGACACGAACGGGGATTAAGCTCAATATTGCCAGTGAGAAGCAGAAGAAGAAAACAAATATTTCTGATAAATTTTGGATTTTTATATAGATTTGAAGAATTTGGAATTTTAATGGTGAAGAAAGGGATCGAGTCAAAGATAAGTATCATGCATGTGTGCTTTAGATATTGACCGATGGATAAGACTTAAAGTATAAGCTACAAATGGATGCTCAAATATGACTAACGACTTCGACGACCGTGTATACGGTGTGATGACTGCATGAGAAGGTTGGATATATATATATTTGTCGTTGTGAGCGAGAAATACAATACTATATATATTTAATATATATATATATATATATATATATATATATATATATATATATATATATATATATATATATATAGGCCTCTATATATATGCGATCTAATAAGCCCTTAAAAGCGCTATGAACATGGTGGTCTAAGACTCTAAGGGATATAAACTGGAGCACCCTAATAAAGCCATAGAAAAAGCTATGTTAAGACGCATCATAATAATGATGACTAATGCGACAAATGATTTGCCACCGCCATGCCAGCTTTAAAACCCCTATTGCGGTAACAGCTTGCGGATTATGATGATTAGCTTAATGACCATAAGAAACCAGCTATCTATAATAAATTTAAGCTAGGTATTCATATGAATGTATTCATACATTTATGTGTGTATGTATGTATGTATGTATGTATGTATGTAGGTATGTATGTATGTATGTATGTATGTATGTATGTATGTATGTATGTATGTTTCATGTATTCATATAGGTATGTGCATGCATGCATGTATGTATGAATGCATGTATGTATGAATATATGTATGTATTTATGCATAACGTCGGTTGTAACGCTATTTGTTCGCCCGTAGACGATTCGGGGATGAGAAAGTCATGTCGACCAATGGCAGACACAAAAATTCGAATGTAGTAAAAATGTAGAGCAACAACGACTTCCTTGTAGCTACTGTTTCCGGTGACGTCGCTAAGTCTAGCTCAGGCATATACACAGAAGAACCAACTCGCTGAGAAAAGATGGGTCTACAGTCTACACATCTTTCGTATCGCTACATCTTGATACGATTGATGCAAAATACATGTAGGGTACTTTTTATGTACTTGTGATTATGAATGCAGATGATTCAATAAACTCAAACTAAATACGAGGCTGTCGTCAGCAAAAGTCGAAATTAATATCTGATGGCGGGTGTCACCAACTCTTTTCTTTCTTAGTTGTGACCTACCTCAAGAACTTTCCTTATCTCTACATATAAATTGCTCAACGACTTCTAACTGTTTAAGAATTAAATTGACACAGTTCTTTGAATGTTTCTTTCTTTCTTCAAACACAGTTTAATAACAACAACTCAACTCTTGCCTTACAACAACTGTACTACACTGTATTGTTCAAATTTACTGTCATCAGCAGTTTCTAAGTTTGGCGCGCTAACTGCACGTGTAAAAAGAATCTACCGTCAGCCAATGTTTAGGCTACTTTAGGCCAAGCGCCCACGAGCCGACAGCGCAACTAAGGCCTAAGACTAAAACGCTTAACAATCGATACACATTATATATATATCAACCTAAAGAACACCTGTGCTCATTATATATGCAAAACACTTGTTCACATTACCTCCTTCCCTTTCTTTGGATTGAGCAAATTAAACTTAAAAATTTGCAAAATCATCATGTACTAAATTACGCAATAAACTTAATACTATATAATACAGTAAAATAAACAATCTTATAATCTAAATAAACAATCTGCTACAACATTTAATCGTCCTTTCTTATAATTAACTTCTACATCAAAAGTTTGCAGTGCCAAAGCCCAACGCACCAGTTTAGCAGACTTAGACATAGATTCAGTCAGATAAGTTAAAGGATTGTGATCGGTAAAGATGTGAACTTTAGATCCAATTATTATCTCTTTTAACTTATTTAGAGCCCAAACAATAGCATAGGCTTCTTTCTCTACAGTTGCCCATCTCTTCTGGGTATCAGTCAACTTCTGACTTATAAATGACACAGGGCGCTCTATTCCCTTATCATCCATCTGCGTTAAAACTGCTCCTACTGCAAAATCACTGCTATCACAGTACAAATTAAAAGGTTTTCCAACATCAAAAACATATAAAACAACTTTAGAGCGTACGGCATCTTTAAGTAAATTAAATGCCTGTTGATGTCTATCAGTCCAATCAATCTTATCTGGAACATGTTTGCTTGTCAAATCAGATAGAGGCTTCGCAATCTGTGCAAAATCTTTGATAAACTGTCTATAGTAACCAAAAATCCCAGCAATTGCTTAACTTGTTTCTTCGTTTCTGGGTTTTCAAATTAATTAAACTTTCAATTCTATCTGAATTCATTTGAATCGTTCCAGAACCAACACATGACCGATGAACTTTACCTCACTCTTACCAAAGATACATTTCTTTAAGTTCAGAGTAATGTTATGCAGTCTCATTTGCATTAAATATGCATCTAAATGCTGTAAATGAATCTTCCAATCATCTGAATGCACAGCAATGTCATCTAAGGGCTCAGCAAATTCATAGGGCTGTAAAACCATGTTAATTGTTTTAAATGTTCTTCCTGAGTTGATCATTCCTCAAAAGGGAACACGAGTAAACTCGTACAGTCCATTGTGAGTAACAAAAGCAGTTTTCCATTGATCAGTTTGTTTAACAGGACAAGTCCAGTAAGCACTTCGACAATCAAAAATCGAGATCACATTTGATTTTCCAACTTTGTGCAAAAAACATCTTTCACAATCGGCATCGGATATTTACAATCCACAGTGAACGAGTTAATGTATCTGTAGTCGCAGGCAAGTCTCAGAGAACCGTCTTTCTTTTTAACAATTACCAACGGACTTGCCATTCTGCTCGAAGATGGTTTTATAATGTTGGCTTGAAGCATTTCTTTAATTTGTCGTTCAACTTCTGCTTCGATAGATGAGTGGAATACGGTAAGCCATAAATTCCTTTCACGAAATTCCGGTTTCAGTTCAATTTCATGTTCAACCAATGTACATAGTCCAGGCTTTTCAGAAAATCGATCAGAATATTTGTTCAGTAATTCCAGCAATTGTTTCTTTTGTTGAGATAATGTTAAATGACTAATCTGTTCAGGATCAAGATTCAGTGAATTCTTTTTCATCTTGTAAGTCATTCTTCGTCAGCAGTTCAACTACTGAACCAAAGTCTTCATCTTCTTCGACGATTAGTCCACAACTCATTGTTCTTGTAATGTACTTTCTGATTTTATTTTGCGTGAATTATCTTTCGACACTCGTCACCCATATCAATCAAATAAGAGTACTTGACCTTCGTTGTATAACAGTACATGGACCATGCCATAGCAATACGTAACTGAACGAAGCAATAACAG
>JACEVL010000735.1:54508-69814 GCA_020284085.1 Aporrectodea caliginosa
TTAGTTGTTTATACCATTTTGTAAGGGTGCGTTTTATGATTTTACACCAGAATATTGTATCTTCAGAAAAAAATTATTATCTTGGCCCATAATTATTAATAATTTGTGCTAGATTGTGCAGTATGACTCAGTGTTTCTTCAGATAGTTTTTGTTGGTGGTTATCTTGCAAATTACACAGAATTTATGATGGTTTCATCATAAAAAGTTTTCTCTTGCCAGAAGGTTGCATCTTGTCAAACTTTGACAAAATTCACCAAATTGTCACGTTATGTGTAAACAATACAATGCATACTTTAATGCATTTTGAAAAGGAGTCTTATTGCTCAGCATTTAGCTAGAAATAATTTTCATTGTTTAAATAAAAAATGCTGAAAAAATTTTTTAAAAAAAATACTGTAACAAAATTTCCGTTTTCTTCGTTTATCTCGAAATGTCAAAAAACCTTGTTACTCCCGTCTGGCTTAAACCCCTCGCTATGCTGAAATGTGATATCCTCAGCGCTTTTGTGAGGTACTCAAATGGCGTTGGACAAAGGAGTCTACATACATACACATATAATAGATACTATGTTTAGCTCTATTCAACTTGCCATCCATCCATCCGAGCCTGCGTGTCATACACAAGGTTTCGGATTGCACATACATGGAACCGTCACATTGACCTCAGCTGAAATGTAGTATACGCCTACATCTCACCATCTCTCTCATAGGCCGACATACACAATTATTTGCAATATATAAATGTAATACAAAATTAATAGCCTACATATCAGTTTCGTATATTATGTAATATATACATGTTATACGATATTCATACATTTATAATTATTTGCAATATATGAATGTAATACAAAATGCTATAATAGATCGCACAGGATTCTCTGCTATTCTTAGATGAACTGGCCCGTGATTCTCTTTATGGTAATCCTAATCCGCATAAAATCACAAAGAATCCAGTGCTACCTCGTATTTCCACGCCTGTACTTTATTCCCATACACTGGTTCTTTCTTTCTGATACTAGTTATCTAATTTGATACTAATTGAATACAATAATAACTACAACAACAGCAACAACAACAACAACAACAACAGCAACAACAGCATCAACAACAATGAGATGATTCCTTTTATCGAAAAAAAAACAATCTGACAAAAACGCAGAAATGATTACATAAGAGATTTAAATTTAAAATAAAAAGAGAATATTAAAAGTTGTCAGAATTTATTAATGAATTGCTAAGTATATTTTTATAAGTATCTAGGGCTAAAGTTGTCTTTGGGTAGGAGAGTGTGGTTGTGTGCTCTAAGTCTTAATTTATGTCATGTCAGCATGTCATATCGCATCGTGTCCTCTTACGTCATTTCATTAATTAATAATAAAAAAATAATAATAAAATGTAATACTAATAATCATAATAATAAACTTTGGGTCCCATAAACAAAAGCAACCTTACTTTCATGACTGACTTCTGGCTCAACCTCACTAGATATAGCTTCTCGAGGGTCCGGATATACGATCCGGAGACACTCGAGAAGCTATAGCTATCTTTAACAGCGGCTCTCAATAATCACCCATCGCTTCAACGCCGTCGCGTTCCGCGGTTTCTTTGTTATACCAACCTTGGAGGACAAGTATGCAACCGTTACAGATGGCAATTTTTACTGTCTCAGGACAATTTTCTCACCTGAGGGCTCATACTAAATACCGTTATTACGTCGGCACGTCACGTCATGTCTTCACTCATTGTGACGTCGTCTAGTCATAATCTCATGTCATGCCAAGTCATGCCCCGCTGTTATGAAATATCTCGTCACGTCATGCCACATGTGACGTTTCGTTATTTCATCTTGTCATTCATGTAATGCTCTGTCATGTATTTCCATGCCAACGTCATATTGTGCCATATCATGTGACGTCACGCCACATCATGTAGTCTTGGCACGTCAGGTCATGTCATCATATCATCTAACGTCGTCATATCGTCGTCCCATGTCACGTCATGCCATGTGTCTTGTCACGTAGTTCTATCATGTGATGTCATGTCACGTCATGTCATGTCATATCACGGCATGACTTGACCAATGACATGAAGACGAAGACATAACATGACACTGCCGATTACGTCACGACAATAAGCTTAAACATGGCGAGAGCGACTGTTTTCCATTGAGTTTATACAGATTTTGAAAAATCAGTAGAATCTCGCAGGATCGTTAGCGCAAGATGGGAATAGGCGCATTTGAGTGCTTATTACTGTTAGGTATCATCAGATCAAGTTTGGTAACATTTGGCCCTCGTACGATAATCTACACTCGTACCCCTAAAGGGCATAGAAATGGTTTGGATTCCTACTAGTTTCGCCATTTCATGTGAAGACCGCGACCGACACATAGACCATAATATTATAATTTGTATTCAAGCACAGCCCTGCATAATAATGTAATATAAGTCATAAGCTAATGTATAGGCCTACATGCAGACATAATTGCTATAGGCCCTAGCTGAAATTTCCGGAACGTTTATTTGAAGGTTTGTGACATTATAAAATATGCACCACGTTTACCATCTCACATTACAGTAAGTCATGCTCGTCAATGTAAGGAAAACCTGTTTATCATCAGTCTAGCACTAGTTGGCCTAATAGCCTAGTTTCTGTAAAGCATAGGCTATATTATTTTTATAAGGCATGTGAAGCAGTATAACACAGTGACACACGAGTAATTTGTGTAGTCCATGGCTGTATAGGTTTGATTCATAAAACAAGTAGGCCTATTATTTTACAAGCTATTTGAAGTAATTACACACAGTGACGCCTTTATCTGCCCTCATTCCCTGAAGGCATGTCAGAGGTTGTTGTTGTTGTTGATGATGATGATGATGATGATGATGATGATGATGATGATGATGATGATGATGATGATGATGATGATGAAACCGACAATTTCTACCGAGCCGTAACACAGCACATGCCGTTACAAGGGCGCTTTAATGAATCAAAAACGTCAGTCAGGATACTCTTTGGCGTTGAATCCAATCTATTTAATCGATGCAGGATGGTCAGAAGAAACTAGATATTATAGGCAAGCTTCTCATTCGCTAAATCCAGTCCATGCTATTGCGTTCTTCGTCCTGTGTTTGAGAGCCAGTCAATTTTACGCCTACACACATTTACACAAAAGTTGAGGAAGCATAGATAGTCTCCTTTTCATAGCTATTCTCCAGAATGAGAATACGATATGCTAATGTGTTTCAGTGGAAATAAAAATTGTTTAGGTTCCAGAATGTGTCTAGTATAATAGGCCATATAATACGAGGACAAAGTAACATTCACAAGAAGCAAGACAAAGCATCAAAAGCAATAGAATGACTAAAATAGATATATGTATACATTTCTAGATCCACTTGGGAGGATCTATTGAATACGGCAAAGCGTGGACACGACGCCAGATGGCATGGTCTCTCAAGTAGCAGAGCGTCCTCTATTACTACAATCGGCGCTATAGAAATGACAGCGGCGTCTGCACGTGATCGATACAAGTATGGCGGCAGTTGATAGAAGAAATTGGCGAAACATGACGAAAATACACTAATTTCAATAAAGTAAACTCCCCTTCTGCGAACGCCATATGGCGATTTTTCAAAAACGATTTTAGCTTACACAGAGCGGCCGTTCAGGGACTGTTATGTTCTGGCAGTTCTGCACACCGGTCTTTGGCAAACTGAGTGAAACCGGGCTAATGTAGACGACTGTTGATACGCGGACTTGGTGCAGATATTCTTATGGGATCATTTTACAATTGCCAATGCCTAAATATTTGGTTTATTGATCTGATGTGGACTCAGCCAAAGGCTCACAATTCTTTGATCTTAATTATCATTAGAAGTTGTAAAGATCTGAAGATCGCTCTTGACGCGGGTTTATTTACTTTTTACAATCTTATAGTATTTTTTTATTTCGGAGCATTGAGTTACCGGAAATTTTAGCACAAAAGGTTTCTCTCGTCCGTTGGCGTTATTGTCTAGGCCCTATTCAGTGGAACGCTGCCGGTTTCGCATTTCATATCTAGTAGCTGTAGCTTCTTCAGCACCTTCAATCCGGTAGGCCTAAATTTACTTGGGTGATTCAGCGGAGCAATGGTGTCTACTTGGGTGATTCAACTGAGCAATGGGTGTCGGTTGAAATACACCGGTTGAAGAATGGAAAGCCCCAGGAGTCGGTCGCATAGCAGCCGAGTTGCTTAGAGCTGGAAGAGTGATTGGAACGAAGTGGCTTACCCGTATATTCAAAGGCGTCTGGAGCCTCGGTAGGCCTACCAAGTGAGTCGAGTGACTGAACCAGAGGAATCATTCTCCTTTTTAACAAGATCATTTCAAAGTCAAAGGTCAACATAAAGGAAGAATGACCATAACACAGAATCGCCCAAATAAAACATTTGAGTGAGCTATAACAATTTTTCTCTTGATTTTGAATTTTAGACCTTGTCCCTTGATATGACCTTGGATTATCTTAGCATTTTAGTACTAAGTGTTCTCGAATGTAGCAAACTTGTGAAAGAATCACTTAAATAACGCAATTTTGTGATGAGCCAGGATGCTTTTTCTTTGGTTTTGAACTTTTGACCTTGATATAATTAATATAGGATTATGTTTTCTTACTGTGTCTTCTCTAATGTTGCCCTTATCGGCCCGAGCAAAGAGATAAAAGAATACCCCAAATAAAACAACATTTGGCTGACTTATAGCCATTTCCCCAGATTTCCTCTGAAGTTGACCTTTATGACTTAAAATAACCTTGAATCGTCTTACATTTAGTAGGCTAGTATCTTACCACAGATAGCCGTTTGGAGTACAAGACATTCAAGAAAGAATTAGCCGATTTCAACAATTATTGGCCGAGATCTGTCCAGATCTCTTTGGTTTTTGCTAGATTTCTTTTTTCTGACCTTGCGTGACCTAGAATTTAATGTGAATTCATTTCCCATACGTACAGTAGCTGTAGTCGAAGCAAAATAGAACAAAGAAAATTTCGTCAACATCGGACTCCGTTCAATTTTAGTAGTATTTTTCGTGCACGGTTCAACTGCCATTGGGCAAATTACTTACATTGTCTGTATAGCCTACATAGTACCAGAAGATCGATATTATTCATATTCTGCAAGTGGAGCTGAATTTTTGAAAGAAATTTTGTACAGTTTATTACAACAGTTTAAAAACAAACAAAAAACTTAAGATGAGTTTATTATGACATTAACAAAGTTGTATAGTTATGCTCTTGCTGTTATTGGTATTAATTGGTGCTGAAGGACACTGAATATCTCAAAATATATATGTAAAACAGCTATGGTGCTTGTATAAAATTGGTCAAAAGCGACCAATCCGTAATAAGTAGGTCAAAAATCGACCAATTAAAACAAAGGATTTGGTTTAGGCATTCTCTTAATACGTCATAGTCGTATCTAATTAATGGTACAGACGAATTTAAATCGATAAGTTTATAAGTGTTGGTTATTGGTCTGTCGCTCGTTTCTGTAGCGAATAGTAATTGTCTTCAGCGTCGTAACCTCGTTTCTTGCTCACTGAGTCTGGAACTGGTTGCGAATCGAGCCTGCCTTCGATATCGTCCAACTGCAAAAATAAAACAGCTCTAACGTCAATAATTATTTGATACTTCCGTTACAAGTACCGTGGACTGTTACGGTTAACCATTATCCTTGTAATGATACATGGAAGCATATTTTTGTACATTTTAAAAGGCGACAACACCGGCGATGTCTCGCGAATGATATAAGGACAGAAAAAGTTAGAGAGTTCGCTAAGGGGCGCAACTGAGAATTTTCCATCACAAGGAGCATTTTCCAGAATTTTCCCTTAGGTAATGGGTGGAATATACTGTAGTTATTTATTGTTGAGTGTGTATCAAAGATACTACGCACTAGGCTCACCTGTGAAAAGTTAGAAAAAACGAGCAAGTTACTATTATTTGTTTTTGTACATTTTTACCCTCATAATTGTCGTCGTCGTCATCATAATCGCCATCATCATTATCTATTCCTGATGCCACCATTTTGCGGCGATGAGTACGAATAAATGATCCCCGTTGACCTTGGTCATTTGTCAAGTCCATTTCTCCCCTAGTGTTAGTCCAAGTGGTGTTATGTCCTCATTTAAATTACTACTATCCATAGTACTGTAGTCCTTCGAATCTTGTATTTGTGCATTGTGTGAGATTCGGTCAACTGGCATTCTCTTTAGATGTCCAAACCATCGGAGTCTTCGTTGAACGACTTTGTCTGGCAGAACTGTTTTGGATACCTAATGATTGTCTCACATCATCGTTTCTCATTTTCTGTGGTTCTGATATACCTGCTATCTTCCGCAGCCAACTCATTTCTGCTGTAAGAATTCTTTTTTAATTGTCCAACATTCCGATCCGTAGGTCCATAGGAAATCGGTTGTATCATCGTCTCGTATAGTTTTCTCTGACCGAATCAATCTTCTACTGGTTTCATCAATTGTGTGTGTCTAGAATTAGCCTAGTTGTTGTTCGAAGTGTTCCTTCCATCGTTTCTCTATGCTCTCACTAGTACTTTACCATTTCCGGCTTTGACTGGTGCAACTTAAACTCTGATATCCAATTGTCCACTAAGTAGTTTATCTTATTGTACTTCTTGCATTCTATTTAATTTGAAAGCTTTCTCAGCTTCTTTGCATTGTTGTTCCAACCAGTTGTTTTGTCTCGTTGCAGTTTTCTTCTGATTTGTCTAGTGAGCCAGCTAAATTTTTCCGGTTTGCAGTGTGAGTTTTTTTTTGGGTATGTTTCTTCTTAATTCCACGAGTTTCAACACTTCGTCTAATATCTATTGGTCTTTCGGTTTCTTGCAAGCTCATTCGACTGTGTTGGTGGCTGCTGTTTGCAGTCCTTTTGGTCTTGGACCATTTAGCTTAATTCTGTCCCAATCGTCGATTTGTAAATCTCCCTCTATCTCGTTTTACATACTTACATACATACATAAATGCCTACGCACATGCATACATACTCTCCGTTGATAATTGCCTTGATGTTGACGATGCAATTTTTAAATTGATACGGATAGGCATGCTTGCTTACCATTCTCCTCAGCATCGACAGAGTGTCTTTGACGATGTAGCGCCTGTTTGTGTCAGTGCTGCTGCGTCTCGGTGGTTCTTCCTCCTGCCTCTGTTCCTGCTTCTCCTCCTCCACTTGCTTCTTCTTCTCCTCCTCCTCCTTCTTTTTCTCCTCCTCCCGGTCGTCAACATCAAGCGTCCTAAGCAGAGACCTCAGTCGATCGAGCGCAGGGTCAAGAGGAGCCGTACGAGAAGTATGTCTACGGTTGCCGATGTCGGACAACTGTCTCTCCTCCGACAGCTGTCTAAGGTCACTGAACTCTGACCTCAGGTCATCACCTTCTCTGGCGCCTCGAAATTCATCGATGTCTCTCCCTCCGTCTCCTCTTCTTTCGCCTTCTCTTGCTTCCTGTATGTCTGGCCTTTCTCTTTCTGCTCCTAAATCGGTCGACTGCGCCAAGTCACCGATGTCACCTCTCTTTCTATTGCCTATAGCAGACGGAAGACAAACAGCAGCAGCTGATATACACGACAATTACAACGACAATGAAGATGACGACGATGGCGATAACAACGAGGAGACGATGACAGCAAAAGAGTGAAGGGAGAAGAGAAAGAAACGGGGGGAAAGAAAACACAGAGCACTGAACAAAGATGGATCAGGAAGAGTCGGTTTGTGGGAATGGCAATTGGGAAGCAATAAAGCAATGAAGATGGAAAATTAGAGGTTTGGATGACAAAAGGTCTAAGAGAAGGTAATGTATGCTAAGACAGGGCAAAGCAAGGTAGATAATATTTTATTGGTATGATAGGGTAAGGTAATAATAATAATAATAATAATCTTTTCTTTATTGAAGCGCATGACAAACGCACTGCGCTGTACATTTACATGTTATGCAATTTAAATCTTAACTACTAACAGAACAGACAGCCTGCAATACAATGTATCGTAAGGAATTTGATTAATTTGTCCATGATATAGGCTACAATGATCGCGCGAATGAGCTGATCTCACTGATGTAGCTGCTGAGATTTTACAATTAAAATCCAACAATCTAATTCAAGTAATTAGAATCCAAGAATTGAAATTCAAGAAATAAGATCCTAGATTTACAATCAACAATTAAATCCCGCAATTAAAATCCATCAATTAAAATCCATCAATTAAAATCCAACAATTAAAATCCAGCAATTGAAACTCAACAATTTAAATCCAACAATTAAAATACAATAACTAAAATCCAGGAATTAAATCCAACAATTAAAATCCAACAATTAAAATCCAACAATTAAAATCCAACAATTAAAACCCAACAATAAAGATACATCAATTAAAATTCAATCGCATTACATGGTAATGTAATATAAATGCAATAGAGGAGCCCAGAGTAACCATGGAAACGGATGCTTACCTCCAGCGCAGGCGTGAGCATAAATTCCGGTACATTTGGCACCGAAAAACAACAGAAGACACAAAGTATCGTTGAATGCAAACCAAAATCTATGAAGCAACTAATTGCAGTGATTGTAATTACTGTCAAAGGCATTTATAAAGCACCTATCAAGGCTCTAAGTAGCATCACGCCGATGGCCTACATGGCGTCCGCCTCTGAGCTAGTAGCGGCAGCTGTTTTTTTTAGCTTACGAGGGTTCTAGCTCGACCCTACTACAGACTTTTTCATTGTCCTGTTCTCTGTCCCTGCCCTCTGAAATTTCCAGTCGTTTTAGACGCTCTGCTGAATTTGTCGTTTCATACGTATTTCCAGGAGCCGAGTCTAATCAGGTCTGACTCTATATACTGTGTCTCTAGCAGAGATGGGCAAATTACACAGTAAAATGTAATTGAATTACAAATTACAAATTACTTTGGAAAATGTAATTGAATTACAAATTACTTTAGAAATTTCTTTGAAATTACAAATTACAAATTACGTAATTTCAATTACATCAAATTACAAATTACATGCATAGTGGGATCAGGAAATTCAGTCAGGAAACACATGCTTTATTTCCACTGTTATTTGTATTACACTGTTTGAAACAGTTTATTTAAGTTTCTCTAAGAAGTAGCAACTGTTCGAACAACTTGTCCAATAATCGGCATATGTTTAACCTTACAGTCAGGCTTGCAAAACTATAGGCCTAATGAGTTTGTGTACCAGAGCAGATGAAGGAAGTGCAGAATTAAATTGTATAAATAACATCTTAGCAGTTACGTAGCTATGAAGATTCATTAGTTAGGCCCACATGGGAGTAACCTGTCACTGGATCGATGCATGTACATTTGATCGACGCTCAGTTGTCTTAGCATGCAGACGTTTTGTTGGATGCTAAGACAACTGAGCGTGTGATGATCGAGTAGCGCAACTCATCTATGTAACACGTTATGAGCTCGGTCTGACACATGACAAAATTGTATATCATTTCTGACATTGGCTCCAATTTTGTGAAAGCATTCAAAGAATTCAGTGTTGCTATCAGTGTTGCTATCGTTCATATCCGTGATAGTGATCAAGATAAGGAAAAGATGCTTTCAAAACTGCTCTGGTTGTGGAGTCTCTAGTTTTCTTTTCAAAAGTAATTTGATTTTACAGATGTAATTTGAAATTACAAATTACATGAAAAAATGTAATTCAATTACAAATTACAAATTACTTTGATCCAGAGCAACAAATTACAAATTACCAATTACAATTGTAATTCAAATTACGTAATTTCAATTACATCAATTAAATTACTGCCCATCTCTGGTCTCTAGCACCTCTCCCAGCAATACTGTATTACTGAGCGCTCTACAGTCTAAGCGCACAAATCAACAGGACGCGATGCGATCATTTCCAGCAGCCATTTTGAAGATATCATTGAATTTGAGTCGAAACGTAAACGTGAAGTTCCTAACTCGGGTTATGGCGAAGCATCAGTCACCACAACTATCTAGAAAGCTGGTGACTGATATCTTAAACTTGTCCAAACCTTCTTCCCCTATCTTATACAGTCGTAATACCACTTGGGGTTATCAAATAAAGTTTAAAAAAATTTATTTGAACGCCTTGTCATAGGTTTTTAGAAAAACCAAGCCTCAGCCAATTTCTCGCTGCTGTAGATTTATTAAACTTTTTATTATCGGTATTGATGAATTACCCCATAAAATGTTACAGTATAACAGATATGGAAAATAGACTATGTTGCAAATATTGAAGGGTATGTATGACTGGGTGCCGAATGTGTGTTAGTGTACTGGTGTTTTTTTAAGTTTATTTCGAGAGACTCAACAGTCGCTATTTTAATTCATCGATTTATATAGCGCATATTTAGGACTTCCTCAAACTGTTCCTGATTCAGTTCGCTAGGCATTGAATCGTTGTCAGCGTAAAGCCTAACAAAAGAATATCGATGGATAGACATTTCCCGAAACACGTCCAGATACACTTGCCGTAAAAATAGCTGTCAGCTATTTTTTACGGCAGTGGTGGCAGGGGGAAGTAGTAGTATCAATAGTATAGTATTGCAGTAGTAGTGTTTGCTGGTTGTGATGGTGCTACTAGTACTATTTGTAAAACAAGAACAAGTGGAGGAGGAGGAGGAGGAGGAAGAAGAAGAACAAGAAAAACAAAAATAAGAACCATTTGAAGGCTTAGGAGAGAAAAATAGAAGGAAATAATGAGGAAGCGAATAACATAGAAACTAAAGGAACAAAAGACTAAATGACCATTTTGCTAATCCGCTTGAAACATCTATATACATACCTGCAGTTGGCTGAACATGACACCAAAGGCAGTATATAGCCAAGAGCAGAATATTCGTTGCAGGTATTTTCATTTTCGTGCTGCTGAAAAATGTTCTTTCGAAACTCCCGTGTTCAACCGAATGCCTGAAAACGTCGCCGGATGACAGCACTTTTCCTTCAAAGCTGTTTTAACGTCAGTGTTTGTTCTGGACTTCAAAATCAGAGTACCCTCAATGATCTGAGTTGGATTGCTTCTGATGCAGACTTTCTCGACCTAATCGCGTTGAACTGTCAGAAGTGGAGTAGGCTAATCGCAGCCCAGTCGCTGGCACTTATAACCCCATACGAAGGACGGATTCTCTGGGCCTACTCAGGCATAACTTTGAACTGACCTCCACATCTGGCAGTCACGTACTCTTTGAGTGATACCGCTTAACTTTCGAGACTAAATACTTCTTTATAAATTTGGACTGTAGGCTGGATTTGGTGGGAGAAGTCTTTCTTTTCCCGATAAATGTAAAAACTGTCCTTCTCTTTAATCGTTCAAACAAACATATAGCGAAGGTCTGGCACTGTAAGTACACAGTAGCCTATATCACTCTGTAGCCCGTATACTTGCTAATTTGGTACCACATGATATTATCGTTTAAGGCAATGAATCGCATGCGTGTGGGAAGTCACCGTGTTCTGCCTGCTCGACATATCACATTGGCCGGGTTGTATTTCATATCCTAATTTCCCTTGAAACTAATGTTCAATTAGCTTGCTCAGTCATCGAAACACATGTTATTCTTCTACAATCTACATCCTGATCAATTGCTAATGTCACCATATTATCAGCGCACACTTAACTGCGTCGTCTCAACGCGTTAGTTCAGGTCTTCCGGCTTCTGGAGTAGTATGGTAAAACCCACAGGCCTACCATTTTATGTATACGTGTCCAATGATGGCAAATATCGTTTTAAACCCACATATATTGTTTCTTCCACTTCTCTGGACATATAGTATTGATTGCAGACTTCTCCTACTAGATGTCCACCTTTGTTGTCACCCGCCATCAGATATTAATTTCGACTTTTGCTGACGACAGCCTCGTATTTAGTTTGAGTTTATTGAATCATCTGCATTCATAATCACAAGTACATAAAAAGTACCCTACATGTATTTTGCATCAATCGTATCAAGATGTAGCGATACGAAAGATGTGTAGACTGTAGACCCATCTTTTCTCAGCGAGTTGGTTCTTCTGTGTATATGCCTGAGCTAGACTTAGCGACGTCACCGGAAACAGTAGCTACAAGGAAGTCGTTGTTGCTCTACATTTTTACTACATTCGAATTTTTATGTCTGCCATTGGTCGACATGACTTTCTCATCCCCGAATCGTCTACGGGCGAACAAATAGCGTTACAACCGACGTTATGCATAAATACATACATATATTCATACATACATGCATTCATACATACATGCATGCATGCACATACCTATATGAATACATGAAACATACATACATACATACATACATACATGCCTACATACATACATACATACAATTTACCATACATACATACATACATACATACATACATACATAAAATGTATGAATACATTCATATGAATACCTAGCTTAAATTTATTATAGATAGCTGGTTTCTTATGGTCATTAAGCTAATCATCATAATCCGCAAGCTGTTACCGCAATAGGGGTTTTAAAGCTGGCATGGCGGTGGCAAATCATTTGTCGCATTAGTCATTATTATTATGATGCGTCTTAACATAGCTTTTTCTATGGCTTTATTAGGGTGCTCCAGTTTATATCCCTTAGAGTCTTAGACCACCATGTTCATATAGCGCTTTTAAGGGCTTATTAGATCGCAGCTGTAATATAGAGGCCTATATATATATATATATATATATATATATATATATATATATATTAAAATATATATATATTAAATATATATATAGTATTGTTCTATGCTACAACGACAAATATATATATATCCAACCTTCTCATGCAGTCATCACACCGTATACACGGTCGTCGAAGTCGTTAGTCATATTTGAGCATCCATTTGTAGCTTATACTTTAAGTCTTATCCATCGGTCAATATCTAAAGCACACATGCATGATACTTATCTTTGACTCGATCCCTTTCTTCACCATTAAAATTCCAAATTCTTCAAATCTATATAAAAATCCAAAATTTATCAGAAATATTTGTTTTCTTCTTCTGCTTCTCACTGGCAATATTGAGCTTAATCCCCGTTCGTGTCATCTTAAAACCATGCAGGACCTTCTGATTTTGAAGTATTCCCTTAGCGCCTTAATTGAGTAGGAATCTTGAATTGGCGTTCTGATTGATAGATTGATAGATAGATTGATTGATTAACTTCTGATCTTTTGGATATTGATTTCATAACGGCTTGTTCTGGTGCGCCTTCGGTTGGGCAAATCTATATATAGACACCAGTACGACAGTAACTACTAATCACAAATACAATTATATTAACATCTCTATACCCATTCTGTCCGTAGCAAGTCTCCTTCGTTTCAAGATTACGTCTCGGATCACCATACTCCCAAATGAAACTTCACTCAAACCGAGTGACACACCTTCTTTCATCTCGGATAGAAAACCTCAGTCCGTTCCTCTGTCTCTGTCTCTGTCTCTGTCTCTGTCTGTCTGTCTGTCGGTCTGTTGTCTGTCTGTCTGTCTATGTCTGTCTGATCTCTCTGTCTGTCTCTATCCATCCAATCTATCCATCCATCAATCCATCCAAATCTGTCAAGTCCGTCTGTCAGTCAGATCTGTCCGTCCAGGTCCGTCCGTCCTGATCCAGATCCGTCCGTCCGTCCGTCCGTTCAAGTCCGTCTCGTGACGTCCGTTCGATGACTGTCCGTCATCCATATCATCCATCCATCCATCCTATCCATCCATCCCATCCATTCAATCCATCCATCCATCCATCTATCCATCATCTATAGATAATCTATATGTATATATATATATATATATTTATATATCTCTTTCTGTAAATCTCTCTGTCTTATCTCCTGTCTCTCACCCAAATTCCTGTGTGCCATTCTACACACCACTACTCATGTACGTATGCACTGTAGGCTATATACGTATGTATGCTGTGCACATACATGTACGTATATGTATGCATCTAATTTGTGTATGTACATATGCATGCATGTTTGTATGTATGCATATAAAAACATGCATGCTTTTTTGTCATTTTATCAATGTACATATGTTTGTTTCATAGACTTCCTTAAATTACCAGGACATTAGGACGCTCAGCCTCGGGACTTTGAACTTGGGGTCCATTCTCAATTTATTCTTTTACCACAAAAATGAACAGAGTTCGTTTTGATGAAAATTTCCTTGTTCTGTTTGTCTCGACGAAAGCTAATTCTCAGAAAATATTGACACTAAATTCTTGGTCATTGAAGGTCAGAAAAAATTAAATCTACGAAAAATCAGACAGAAATTAATTAAGTAAGTAAGTACGTGCCTTATTGAACCACCTGCAAATGCACTGCCACATCTCGGTCAAAAAATTGTTGTTTCTCGTCTTGAAAACGACTACCTGTGGTAAGAAATAAGGTTACTAAATGTAAGACGTTCCAATGGTATTTTAAGGTCAGAAAGGTAAATTTAAGAGAAAATGCGGAAATGGCTATAATTCAGCCAAATATTGTCGTTTGCTCGCGCCGATAAGGGTAACATTTGAGAAGACACAGTTCTAGAAAACTAACATATTCCTATATTATGTCAAGGTCAAAATAAAGGGAAAAGACCATAACTCAGCCAAATGTTGCTTTATTTTGATGATTCTGTTACCTGTTTGCTACATTCGTGAGGACATAGTACTGAAGGGATAAGATAATCCAAGGTAACTTCAAGGTCTAAAGGTCAAAATTAAGAGAAAATGGCTATTGCCGAGTCAAATGTTGTTTTATTTGAGTGATTCTGTGCAATGGTCATTCTTCTTTTATTTCGACCTTTGACTTCGAATTGACCTTGTAAATGAGGAGAATGATTCCTCTGGTTCAGTCACTTGGTACCGAGGCTGTAGACGCCTTTGAATATACGGGTGAGCCACTTCGATCCCGCCACTCTCTCAGCTTAAAGCAACTCGGGTGATATGCGGCAGACTCCTGGGGCTTTCCATTCTTCAGCCGGTGTACATCAACGGACACCTATTGCTCCGTTGAATCACCCAAGTAAATTTTGGCCTACATGACTGAAGGTGCTGTAGATAGTAGCTATTAGATATGAAATGCGAAACCGGCAGCGTTCCACTGAATAGGGCCTAGACAATAACGCCAACGGACGAGAGAAACCTTTTGTGCTAAAATTTCCGGTAACTCAATGCCCCGAAATGAAAATGCTATAAGATTGTAAAAAGTAAATAAACCCGCGTCAAGAACGATCTTCAGATCATTACAGCTTCTAATGATAATTAAGATCAGAGG
>JACEVL010000736.1:0-32500 GCA_020284085.1 Aporrectodea caliginosa
TACACTTCTCCGAAGCCTGGTCCCAAAGTTGAGGAGTCATTTGGCTGAGAGATAAACATGATCGCAGCACTTCATAAATAGTACACCGTTAACACATTTCAACAAGCATTGGTGCTCAGATTCGTCCACAAACAAATGAAGCTCAGTCACCTCATGCATGTAAGAACCAGAGCAGTGCCGTCTCATTCAGGTTATAGAGGTGCATGGTGAGTAAAATAATGCTGAATGGAGTCTCAATTAACTTACCTTTAGTGCCTTCTGAAATGTACTGATTGACAGCAGCGCTAGATCCTGCTGCTCCTCGGCAGGCATATCTGGTCAGGTAGACATAAACGAGCTTTTCACCTACGAAAACATAGGAAAATGAGAAAGCACTTTGGCAGTTTCACTTAAACATTCCAAAACTAAGTACACTGTCCTGCTCTTAGATAGCTGCTGCGTTGGAGTGCCTCAGTCAAAATATCATTCAACAACACATCCATGCTTCTGAGGATTGCTGTTGAAAGAGGTATGCAACAATTTTAATAATTACATCACCTCACTTAAGCACCAGCACCTTCAAAGTGAAAAATAGCTAGCACATTGCACTGCCCATTAGTCAGTGAGGGCAAGAGAGTAAAAAGAAGGCTAAAATTGGTT
This sequence comes from Aporrectodea caliginosa, assembly GCA_020284085.1. Lineage (NCBI taxonomy): Eukaryota > Metazoa > Annelida > Clitellata > Crassiclitellata > Lumbricidae > Aporrectodea > Aporrectodea caliginosa. The sequence goes on from JACEVL010000736.1 coordinate 640, forward strand.
TTTACAAAGACTGAATAAAAACTACAAAAGTCTCAAACAGCGGAGCATGGCACAGACAAAGCCATCACCCAAAATGTACAAAAAGCACAAGAAATCTTAGACGTGGAGCTGCATGAGGTTGGTATGGCAACAGGAAGCCTGGCCATGTAAAATGTTACATAAAGTTTTTATTCTTTGTCATTTAAAGTAACTTCAAAAGTTCAATTCAAACCTCTATGTTCTTTGATACAACGTTCTTTACAACAGCCGGGAACAAGTCAGATGCATCTTTTCCTTTTGCGTGCACCATCTACAAAACAGTTTATAACACAACTTAATTCCAACCATATGCTGCTTCAGGTACAATGATGCTAAATGTAGAGTCATAAGATGTGTTTTTGTTACAAGTTTTTGTGGAATGTGTTTTCAAAAAACTGGTTAACAGCATCCACATGTTTTCAGAATAAGGGTGAATCACTTTTAAAAGAAGACTATTATTTTTTTAGTAGCAGTAATAGCAGTAGGCCCTACCGGTAAGTAGTTTTTGCAAGCCCAACGGCATAATGAATTCGTTATTATCACTGTTATTACTGTAACAAAATACAGAACCAATAACACAATATAACCGCATTCATATCACACACATAAAAAATTTATGTAGCCTTCACAAGCAATTAAGTTGAAAATAAAAATATAAAACCTATATCAATTCTGAACCCCTATGAAACCTATCTCAATTCTGAGCTGTTCCTAAAAGGATCAAAAAGCAACCATAAAATTCAAAACTGCACCCCAATAATTCTCTTCATGGCCTCAAGCTTCAGGTTGTCCTTGTTGATGTCCAACATTTACTTCAAGTCATCATGTCTGAGAATAAAAAAAGACAAGGATGACTGCATGCCTGATAGCACAATTAACCATATTAGTCATCATAAAATAACACTGTTGGCTGTGATGAAAGCAGGGCCGGATTAACCACAGTGCTGATTGTGTTGCAGCACAGGGCCTCCAAATTGTAAAAGTAAAAAAAACTTTTAAGTCATTTTTATTTCAGACAATAATAAAGCATAGACTGTGAGCCGCTAGCGTCAATCAAGATTATTAGGCCTATTCAACTTAATTCAAGCTCAATGGATAAGAGAAGTACAATAGTGGAGCAGAGAAGAGAAAAAGAAGGAGCGCAGTGGAAGACGCTGGAGCCTCCTAGAGTCCTTACAGAAGTTGACCACGTTTTTCTCACCGGAAACGACGACGACAGTGACGTCAATTTCGCCAACAAAAGCGGGAGAATGTTCAGAATCTCAGACTGAGGGTGTCGCACGGCCCGCACCCGCTCTACTCGCTCCAATAACAATAGAGTCCGAAGTACTGGGAAACATTCTCACCAATGCAGCAACTACGTGTGTTAATGAAGACGTTATAATACTAACGTTAGTAGCGAACCAGCTAATTGGGTTGTGACTGATGAACTATGCGAGGAAATTATACGGCGACCAGAGATTGTCCAAAACTTGGGTGATTTTTCTAAATCAGAGCGCGCAGGTAAAACTCATAAACGGTATTTACCACCTATAGGCCTACATTATTTCAGCGTACAATGGCAATCTCTGAAACAGTGAGGAGGGAGTGTTTATCATATTACATGTCGACTGGTAACGTCTACTGTGTGCCCTGCAAGCTGTTTAGTCGTAGTAAATCCTTGTTTCGAGACGGGTTCAGCGACTGGAATCATTGCCAGAGTAGAGTTCTTGAGCACGAGAATATATCGCTGAACATAAGAATAGTTTAACAGTTTGGCGCAGTAGAAAGATCACAGCTGGTCGATTGGATTGCAATCTCGTGAAACAAGTCGTTGAAGTCGATTCGTAGCGGAAGTAGCCTATTGGCGAGATGTTTTACAGCGAGCAGTGGAAGTAATTAAATTTCTGGCCGAACGAGGTCTCCATTTCCGTGGTGACGATGGAGTTTTCGGATCTGATAATAATGACAACTATATATGAGAGTCATCGAGTTACTAGCCAAGTTCGATCCTTTTTATGTCAGCATTTACAGAGATATGGTGGCGCAGGTCGGGGTGTCTCATCTTACTTGTCTAAGACAGTTTGTGAGGAATTAATCGTGTTGATGGGGAAGAAAGTTGAGGAAATCATCATACAACGAATCAAGGAAGCGAAATATTACTCGATTCAGTGTTGATTCAACACCCGATCTTTCCCACGTAGAATTATTGTCCTATCTACTTCGTATGTACTGTACAGTATAACAAATTATGTGTCGGGTTATTGTATGTCTGCCTTGCTTCTTAAAATTGTAAGAGGCCCTGTCATTCGATCAGCACAGGGCCCCCAAAACTGTAGATCCGGGCCTGGATGAAAGAGTTGATTCTTATGACAACTTTTTATGACCTTTTAAAATGTAAAAATAGATTTGAACAACTCTGAGAGGTACTTTAAAGTGCAAAATAAAGGTGTAGTTGCACATTCTGTAACACCTTAAGCAAAATTGTAGTTGTAATTAGTACCGGTAACTTCTATTGCCACCAATTTCTAATGCACAAGGCATCAGCCTATAGTTCATTCATTCATTATTCATTACGAAGATTTTATATAGCGCCCCTTCAAGGTTACTACTCAGGAGCGCTCCCGACCCCAGCACGGCTGAAAAGGACAGTTTTTAGTGCACCAAATTCAAGCCACAAACAGGTCAATATCCAGAAGATCAGACTGAGTACTACGACAGAGAGGCAGACAACAGTGGATAAGCAATTCGATTGGTCACCCACAAACACAACTATTTCCAAAGTTCAGAAGCATCAAATCTGCAGAAACAGACTATAATTATAGTCACTTATATAAATTCATCTCAATTACGTGATCACCAAGTAAGACTTCTTGCCCTATCTACTTCACCCTCTCCCTCTCTTAACAGCAAACTGATTTGATTGGATGATAAAAGGTATGCATGTTAATTACTATGGCTATGCTCACTTGTTATTATTCCAATAATATACCCAGTCATACAAGTGTTTTGAAAAAGCTCCACAACATTAAATTAAATTGATCATCCTTGGAAGCAGTGGGGCTGAACATTTTAAAATTAAAAATGAAACCAGGATTGTTTCCAGATGTCAAAAGACATGTTTGACTGCTTGTGCCCATAGCTACCATCAGGTAAAATTTTATGAGATTTGTTGAAAATAGTTCTCAAACTTATTTTCCACAGCATTGTTGCAATTATGAAAATTCATAGAAACTCCTAATTCTGGTAAATTGGAACAGATGCTCAACTATTACTGCTCATAGATAGGGGTTGCGTGCGAAACCCGCGGAGACATCAAGGCCTGCACCGAAGGGTGGCTGGGTTCGGTCAGCGGATCTACGGGGCAATTATCCCGACGACGATTGAGATGAAAGGCCGGGCACAATGGACTTTATAATGTGTTAAATGGTCGGGGTCGGTGCGTTACGCTGATGATTTTATAATGGGTCAATGCCAGACGTCATTAACGCAACGACGATAAACGTCGATTATGTGTACAATGTACATGTGCATTGTGTATAAACCTACACGAAGAACGGATCTGTTTAATAACATAAACGTAGCCTTTTATAGAGCCATGGGTAAAACAAACGGGCCTTCGTAGAAATGGACGCTTCTTCTGTTTTCTATGCACCATTTGCCGTGCTTTTATTAGCAGGTCTATCCAAATTCTAAGTGGCTGTCTGTTTGTTTGTCTGTTTGTATGCCTGCCTGTCTCTCTGTCTGTCTGTATTTATATACCTATTTAAATACGTGTGTGTATACATATAGTTCGGCTTTTTGGCATTAACACAATACGGGTCTATTGTCAATTATTCATGTGAGAAAGTTAATGGTGCATTTCGAGTATGCTATGAATTTCAATAACTCATATATGTTTATTTCTTTTGTGCATACTATGCATGATGGGCGTATTTAGAGGGTGGTTGCGCGGGTTCAACCCACCACCCCCCCCCCAAAAAAAAGTTTCCTAAAAACATTTACATGCTTTTACATGCGAACTACCAAAAAACCTCAATTTTTGCGATCATCTCCAATGGAAACCCCCGAAATCTTAAACCCTCCGAAATTTTTTCATGGCTACGCAGCTGTTTATTTGTAAAGAGAAACATTCTCGTCATACAGAACCAAGAACTTAATAATCATTATTATAATCGGATTTCAAAATCCCTATAGAGGGAAACCTCATTTGGAAAGCAGGGACTAGAGATAAAGAAGATCGTGCAAGAAGATGATGTAATTCGATAACTAAGCTAAAAAGGACCAATATCTAGGCCAAGGTTAGGAGAATGAACAGGAGAAGGAGGAACAGGAGAAAGGGATCAGAAGAATGACGAACGGAAGATGAGGAGGAGGAAGAGGAGGACGAAGAGGAGAGAGTGGAGGAAGCAGAGGCGGGTGGCAGGATGTAAATAATGTAGACGAGAGGAAGAAGAGCAGCCGTTGAATGCGTAGGAGATGCAGGAAACGAGGTGGAGGGGAAGGGGGCAGATAGGATGCATTTTCTGTCTTTGATTCGACACAGCCATTGGCACTCCTCAGAAGCGCACTTCCAAAAACGACTCTTCACACCAGATGAGTACAAAACTCCGGTGTTCTCTGATTTCGGACGATGGTCCGATGGTGTTGCTCTTCGACGGGGAGCCAAAGGAGGCCAAAGGGCAGACGGCAGCCACGCTCACAGGTCGTTAACACCCCGTCCATTACACTCGTTGACGCATAAGCGCATCCCCCTAATAAAACCCAGGTTGAGTTGTTCGTCTCTCTCTTTCTCCGTCCTTCCATCCGCCTGTCTCCTGCTCTGTGCCCTTCTCAGGCAGAGGCGGGCCAGCGCTGCGCCTGACCGGAGGCCTATTATTGGCCGAGACGAAGTCATTAGCGAAGGCCGCGCAACGAGGGAAGAAGTGGGCCTGAAATCGAGTCAAAGAGTGGGACAGACGCAGCGAATTAGAGACGCATCCTTAGGAGCAGCAACAGCAACTTCACTCTTTAGTATTCGATCGCTTCCTAGCAAAGACTAGACCTCTCTTCTCGACGACTACTAACCGTTTACCCGTTCAGTTGACGAAACTCCGTCGGAAATTCGAACTTTATTTCGAGTCGTGCGCTCGACATTGAGATAGTAATTGTAATCGTACGTTTATAGAGACGTCGATCTACGTTGATTTGAGACTGCGCTTCTATTGAGCCGGTCGCTAACGGAAATTTTTAGATAGTAACGATGCCAGCAGTTATGGATGTTTACAATCGGATGATTCAGTGTACACAAGCGAAGACGCGAACGGAATATCGATCAAATTCCGATCTCAAACAAGTCAGTCTCTTCAATGGTCTTTTTTTAAAAATCACCGTATAGTTTTCGTAATCATCACCGCTATCGTTATCGTCACGATAGATGATGACGGTGATGAGAGATGAGGATAATGGAAGTGACGATAGGCTGCTGATGATGATGTAATGATTAGAGATTATGATGTGATGATAAGGACGAGATATATACGAGGCGATGTAGCTGATGATAGATATTGATGATGGTGGTGATAATGATAATGATGATGACTGTTATCATGACAGCGATATAGATGATAATTATTATTATCATAGCGATGATGATCATAGTGATGGTGCCAATGATAAGTGATGACGATGATAGCGGTGATAATGACAATGATGACGATGATGATGCTGTTGATGATGTTGATGATGTTGATGATGATGACGATGATGATATTGATGATATGATGATTGATGATGATGATGATGATGATGATATTGATGATGGTGATGATAATGATGATGATTTTGGTGATGGTGATTATATTGATAATGATATTTGATGATGATGATATTGAGGATGATGATGATTATGATGAGATGTGATGAAAGAAGCTAAGGACATGATTCAGATCAATTCAGATGGCATAAATAATGGCGCTTTATAATGACCTGATACATGCACACATAGTGTAAATCTAAGATTTGAGAAATAGGCCAAATATCTCCAAAGTTGAGGTATTGTAAGGTTAAAAATTTCTTATAACCAAATAACCGTCTTCACTTTTTGTGATATTTGGAGCCAATTGTTATATGGTTAATTGTCGAAATAGATTTTGCGAACTTGTGTATAGCCAAAAACAACAAACATTCTAAAAGCTCGTCAAAAGCCGCACATTTTAAAATTTATTATAGACAACCATTTTTCAGCATGTTTGATATATTTATCACACACTTAGTTTCAGTATATAGGTTTGGAAGGTAATGTAAAGTAACTTAGCTTTACATAGTCCGTGAGTATTCGTATATTAGTCCTAAGATTCTGACAGCTGAATCTAGGCCTGCATTAACTAGTAACCGACTGGCCGTGGGAGGTATACCAGTAATATAGAAGCAGCAGGTCATGGCGTCTACAGAATTAGGATCTGAAAGAAGAGGACACGTGATGACAATGTCTTGATGAAGAATAATTGCTGTAGTCTATCGACTTCTAAAGAGCGCCGGTCTACCGAGAATATCATATATCATTTCGAGGAAGATAATAGATGAACCCCAGATGTTGTATTCAAGAATCGACTGGAAAGGTCATTCATCCACGTGGGCAAGAGTTTCCCATTGGTTAAGTAGAATAGGTAACGTTGACTGAGACCACACCTTCCAGTGGTCTAGGTAATGTCAATCTAGGTACTGACCAATCACAACTATACCTTTACCAAGAGTTTCCGACTGTCTGAGGATCAAGAAGTCAGTATAGATAAAGAGAGTAGACAGAGTAGAGGAGAGCAGTAAGACAGTCGGTTGCGAGTTGGGGATTCTGCATAGACTGCGTCATGTCTAGTGTTAAGTATACACACTAAGAATTATTCTTGAGAAGTCTAGAATAAGTGTTCTTGAAGTTGATGCAATCATCTTAACTATCTCATCATATATTCGTTTAATATTGAATCACTAGGTTGACACACCGCAACCCATTACAGAAAGTGGTATTGCCAGATAAAAAGAAGAATAGAAATAATTAATAGTTTTTAAATATCTGTTCCAGCAAAGGGCGACTTGGTCAACGAGGCAACATCAAACTTCTAAATAAAATCCTAGGGATATAATTCCTGTCATCTTTAAGCGGTAGGACAAAGTCATGTGGTCTGGGTCGAAGGTCATGGTGGCGGACAACAGTTGGAGGGAAAATCGAACGGAGCACATGAGTCCTGCATCGGACAACCGATCGTAGTAGTCCGTCTTCAGCGTCGCCCACCATCGTCGCAGCCCCCCGTGAGTCCAGCGGAAGATAGCCAGATCTTCGCATCCGGGCTAGGAATCTCTCCACGCGGGCCCGATCGTCGGCAGTAGCGAATCCCCACCACGCCGGAGCCGCATAAAGAAGTTTTGCAACAGTTGTCGCACCAGCGACAGTGTGGAGGGCCCGAGTGGGTAGACCATGGGCCTTTAACATTCTCAGGGCGTAGAGAGAACTCGAGCATGCACACAGAACCTCGCCAACATGCGAGGATGCTCGAAGATCATCGGTTATGGTAACCCCTAAGATGTTCAGGGTGGTCACACGTTGGACCCCCGGAGGCGGCGGAGGAGGGTCGACGCACCTGCGGCGGATGATCAGCATCTCCCTAGACTTTGACTGGTTGAGCCGAAGATTGTTAGCTCTGGCCCAGGACGACACATTCTCCATCTCCTCACCAACCGTGTGTCTCATTGAGGCACCAATGAGTAGATATGTGTCGTCGGCGTACTTCCCCATTTTATTGGCCCTCCGTAGAATCATAACATAGCATAAAATAACAGATAATATAACACAACAGTACATAACAATTATGAGATGGCATAACGTGACACGTTACGATATAATGTAACATTATATAACATGATATAAAATAACGTAGGACAACATGATAAAACAGGACATGACATACGTAACATGACATAATATTATTTAACGTGATCACAGAATAGGACAATACCTGGAATGGCCTCCCTCTGGAGCTTCGCCTTGTTCCTAGGACCTTCTCTCCCACGTTCTTTACTCACCTGTTCTTTTTGGCCGTGCTGGAGTCGGGAGTGCCTCTGAGTAGTTTCCTTGAAGGAGCGCTATACAAATGTTCGATATGAATGAATGAATGAATGAATACATCGTATACGACAATACGCTGCATGGGTTTCCGGGCTTTCTAGATCTACCATATGTCGTCCACGTTCAGACTGAGGTCTTGACATTCTCACCTGGATTATCCTCCATTGTGCTTGTCTTCCGGGCTTTGAAGATGCCTCAGATTTTGATTGGTTTTGTCGAACACTGTGTGTGAGTTCGGAATGCGTTTTTGCTCGTGCAACACTCGAACAGCGCTTTAGGAACTTTCCAGATTATGTTAGATAGGATAACAGAACAAAAAATAACAGCAAATACGAAATTATAAAGTGCCATGACATAACGGAACATAGCATAAATAGCATGTTACAGAACGACATTAAATTACACAGCATGGCATGATATTACATGACTTTTAGTGGATCATAATTATAGCTCTTCATCTGATGTTTACATGTATAATTGAAATGTATACGTATGGCATATATATATATATATATATATATATATATATATATATATATATATATATATATATATATATATGACTTCTGATATTCTCCTTAATAAAATCTGAGGCCGTATCTAACGACGTGGTATTGTCTTCCCATTCTTAACCCCTGCCATTACCCTAATAATCAGTGCTTTTTTTCTAGAAAAAAGGTTCCGGAACTGAAAAAATTCAGAACAATTATAGGAGCATATTTTATGCTAATATTTCTATTTCATTTATACCAATATCAATAAACACTGAAAGCACATAAATGAAATTAAAATATCTAAGTAATTTTCAATAATTTTTTATTGAAAATTTAAATAAAATAAATTATTTTAAGAAGCTGAAAAAGGTTCCGGAACGCCGTTCCGGACCGCTCCGGCTGAAAAAAAGCACTGCTAATAATAGATTTTATTTAATTCTGGAGGCTGATATTTCGCGAAGATCCGCATCACGTGGATTGCTAAACATACCCAGGCAACGTCTTCAGTCTATCGCCACTCTAGCACAGACCTCATTACTATACATTCCCGAGGCAACGAAGACAAAGGTTTTATGAATGCCTAAAAAGTTGTCAGGGCTTTTGGATAGGCTGAAGTTTAATCACTTGACATTTTCTGGCTCCTTATTGTGAACTCTTGTAATCGAATTAACTTCGAGGAAAGTTGCGAAAAGAGATTTTTTGAATATCCTGGGCAGTTTATTCGGAAAACACCAGAAACATATTACATGAATGATTCTGAGTTGACAGACCACAATAGTGTCAGGCAGACTGTTGAACAGAACTGCATTGTTTTCTCCTTTGTAGGAATCACGATTTTTGTTGTTGCGTGCTTCTACAATGTTCGTTTCATATTTGTCTTTGACTCTTACTTTGTTTTCGGAATTTTCAAGTGGCCTAATAAACAGATCTTTGCTCAATTAAATGTTTACGCTTATAGTTAATAGTTGAAAGCGCCTTACTCTTGACACTTTAACGAGGAACTGCATTGGCTTCCCAGTAACTTTTAGTATATGCCTTTCGTAGAAGCGTTAAGCATTGTTAATATTATATAGATGGTTGTAATTTTGTGGTGCTTAATTGTTTTAAATAAAGGAGCAGAAATGTTGAGACACTTCGTTTTTGTGAAATATCTGAACAGAGATTTATATGTAGCAAAATGTCTGGAGGTTGGGGCGAAAGTGCATATCTTCCCTTCGTAAATCTGAACACTGCGTGGCCGATATTCAAACGGACAGCGGTGTTGAAGGATCTCACCCGATCAGTTCCTAGAATAGTAGGCAGGGTCCAGGCCATACAAAACTCTTTCATCTACACGTACGGTTTCTTTGGTAAGGAATTGTATATCCGGCTTAAGTACTTGATTGACTTCGTTATACCGTTCTGCAGCTGATTCAGTCGCGAGAAAAGACCGTGATAGTGACTAAAGCTGCTTGGATGATAACTAAGCTTCACGCTGACCAGGCTTTCAAAAGTTTTAATCGTTTCGGTGAAAGTGATCCTGACATTGATTGTTATGATACCCTGTATCCAAGACTGTCTTCGTTGGTCGTGCACTGAAACGTCGTCTTTCGTGCGCTGCGCAGGTGCGTTGGACTGCTGCAGTGCGGCATCGTTGCTACGGTCGAGCATCTGCGAACACCTGTCACAGTGTGTTGCTCTGCGGTGGGATGACAGACGTGATGGTTGCTGCTGCAGTTCGAACGTCCGAGGCATTCGTTGCAATGCCAAGAAGTGTTAGAGTCCAGCTCGACGAAACTCGAATAGCACAGGAACGATGGGTACACGTCGACGAGAGTCACATCCGGTGCCGACTTACTCAATGCTCGAAGCTGAGGCCATGGGCGCTGATGCCTCGGCTGGGATGGACTACAAGGACTCGGTACCACGACTGCGCGCACCGACGCCACGGGTGCTATCTCCACGGGAGAAGTCCACTGGAACACACCGCACTCCTTACTGCCAGGGGGCCGGGTCTTCCCAGAGTCTATCGCCCCGTCATGAGGTTCATTCGGCACCCTCTTATCCGTTTCATCCGTGTCAGGAGGAAGCGAACAAAATTTACACGATACATCCGGTTGCCAGAAGATGGGCGCCATCGCGAAGAGATCGTGGCTCCCTCTGTGACCGGACGTGAAAGAGAAAGCGACTTCTACTTCGTCTTCGTCGCTGTAGTCTCGCGAGGCAAGCAGCTTCCGGCCTTGCCACTCGTCCTCCGGACATATTGCCACGCCGCTGCGGTGATGATTGGGTCGGTCGGCGCCGACGCTGAAGCGTGACGATGAGTTGTGCGTCTTGCCGAGGAAGCGACGCGTGTCGTTGGAGTCGTTCGCTAGGTGGCAGCTCCGTTCCGGTGGGAAGTGCTTGCCACCCGGTCGAGAATTCTCCTGAAGGTTGTTTATGACGACTCGCCACTTGTCCAGCTTCTGATGGTTGCGCCGCCTTCAATGCAGAATGTTATAATACAAGAAATTGTATTATTTTCAGTAGTACTGTCTCACACAGCTTTTAAGAGAAAGCTAAGACGATAATAACGAAGAGATACGTCACGGACGAAAATTGGGTCATTGACCTAGATTATGTTTGTGGCTCTGATTTTAAATCCGGCAGTTTGCAGCTCAGATCAGTTTTAGTCCCGTTTCTTTTGTGGACGATTGTCGTTACGAAACGAAAGCGACTTAATTGAAAAATAATAATTTGCAATGAATGTATCTTGTAAATTACTAAAAACAACGTCGAGAATGATTCATTTGGCTTTGTTTGCCTTTGCTCCGTCAAGAGTTCTCACCCTGCTGAGTGCCCAGATGACAGTGTAAACTAAAAAATAGATGGCCACAGACATCGCCCGCGATGCATCAGAAAAGACAATCTCTGATTGGCTAACACGTTGCCGCTACGTATCTCTTTGTTATTATCGTCTTAGGAGAAAGCTAGCAAAATTGGACTATTAAGTGTTGCATGTTAATTTGCAGTGGTTTTAATAGTCTTCTGAATCGCTTAACAGTGAAAACCCTTGTTATGTTATGCTGTTATTCTAATTGGATACAATAATACACAATATAATTACAGAAGTTTGACATTCTGCCCTTAATGACATTAACGTCATATAGACTGGCGCAGGCAGCCCTTTGTGAGACTCAAACAGGAGTTAGCCTACAGCAAGTACCCAGATACATGCACAATATTACACAGTAGCGATATTACATTGAATGAAGTCATGCACATTTGAGCACAGCGTGTACAATAAGCAAAGACTATCCATGTCTCGAGAAGCATTTTCAACGTATTGTTAGTGCACATTTTTTAATCAGTGACACACGGATAATAAGCAGAGCCTTACAAGAAGGAACGATTAGCCTACTTTTACCAACATAGTCAAGCTGAAGAAATACTTTCTCCTACGTCGAACCCCTTGAGACCTGTTACTTGGTCATGCTCTAGCCCCCTCTGGAGGCTTCTACCGCGTTGCATATACACTGACACGCATACATGCATAGCAATTCAGACTGCATTTACATATACTTGATACACAGAGTATCCTGGCCAATGCCTGAGAAACCACTAGGCCAGAGGTGACGAACCCTTTTAAGGGTGCGTAGGCCTACCTAAGTGCCGCTAAATCAATCTAAAAACATCGTCGCGGGCTCCTCGGAATTGTACGCAGGATATTATTATTTTCTCATAATAGGTTTAAATTGTCAAAGCGTAACAAACAATGAAATAAAAGACATTACTCCAAAGCTGCTTTTAGAATGGTAATAAAATAAAAATTCTTCATATAGGAAAGTGTGGATTCCTAGACTCCCTAGAGTGATTCACGAAGTAGAAATTTTTTGAGGACGCTCTGAATTCCGCTTTACTATTGCCCAAAAACTTTGCACCTTTGCCAGTTTGGGCAGCCGTGCCTTAGGTTGGCCACCCCTTCACTATGAGGACCATGTGGGGGTATTACAAGATGAATAGAATTCAATCAATCAATCACTCATAAAATGTATATAGCGCCTCTTCAAGGGCTCTACTCAGAGGCGCTCCCAAGCCAGGCCTGATCATACAGAAAGTCTTCAATTGGGTGTAGAAGGAAGCCGAGTGAATGCGAGGAGATAACCGAAGGAAAGATGGCAAGACATTCCACGCTGTTGGACCAACAACAGAGAATGCTCGGCGCTGCATAGTAGCAGTGCGGGCATGTGGAACCAAGAAGTCACCCCGAGGAGAGGAACGGAGGGCTGAGCGACCCTTAAGAGAAGAAGAGAGAGTGAAGATGGTGCACAAGTAGCGAGGAGCTGAACCCAAGACGCTTTGCCAGACGAGAGAGCAGAGCCGATATAGGATGCGCTGCCGGAGGGGAAGCCAGTGTAGAGTATGCTGCATGTAGGAGGATACGCTACCACAGCGAGGAATGACGTCATCAGAATTGACGTCATCATCCGTCCGTTTGTCCGTCTGTCCGTCTATATGTTCGTCTGTCATATACATGACCTGCCATCGGAGCTGCGCTTGCTACCTTTGATCAGTCAAACTAGGTTTTATAAATCACTTAAGTCTTTTTACCTTTGCCGTGGCTGGGCTGGGAGCGCCTCTGAGTAGATTTCTTGAAGGGGCGCTATATAAATTTCCAGAATGAATGAATGAATGAATGTCAGTTTGTCTGCATCTGTCTATCTTCCTCGCTGCGACTGTGTCTCTTTGTTCGTCTCCATGTCTCTTTCTGTTCTTCTGTATATCTGTGGATACAATGTCATGCAATGTACGTTTGTATGTGTGTCAGCATGTGTAGGCATAAGCCTACTCTATGTGGCTTATATCTTATATCTTTATATTGGATACATACTGCATTCATATTAGATATATGCGCAGTGCTTATGCAACTTAAATACAATATACATGAATATATGCATATACTGGATACATACTCTACATCAGTACAGAATACATGCTGTGCCCATATATGGGAATACACTCTGCATGTATATATATGTAATTTTTTGTATACAGTGCTTATGCATAGGCATACAACTTAATATAATATAATGAATATAATACGTAGATATTGGATCCATACTCTACGTATAAATTTATACAGAATACATGCAGTGCCTATATACACTGATATAGGTATACAATATGCATGTTTATATTGGATGCATATTGGATGCATACGTAGCATATAATTACGCAATGCTTATGCCATCATGCGGATTGATCGAATGTCATAAACGCCAGTCCACGACGTATTCCTGTCTTGCTGATACGATCAACAATGTTGCTGACTCGATAAATAGCTCCGCACCCCAATCGAGCAGCTGTTTACATCGCACCGCAGCCTGCTTACCCCAAGCCAACTGCGCCCCGCTATACCCTGCTCTCCCGCATGCATCTGTTTAACCCTATAGCCGTCCATTGCCCCTGTGACTTCCGCCGGCGGCCATTTAACCGATTGGCGAGAAAACACTTCCGGTTGGGGGGTGGTTGGTCCGTCTGTTTGTCTGTGCTGAGGAGAATCGAAGGGAGACGTTGAGTGACAGATGTCAGCTGACTCTTGGCAGGTTAAGCGCTGAGAATCGATCAGTGGCACGCAAAAGGAATACATAGACAGACTCAGCAGAGTTACGACATTCACTCAAAGACGTCTTTCGCATGGCGCAATTAAATCTCTACTCTCCTCTCGTCTCCTCCTGTTTTCTTTGGTCTCCTGTCCTGTCCTGCCTTTCCTTCCTGCTCTGTCCTGTTCTGCCCTGTCCTCTTATCTTCAGTCCTATCCTGTCCTTTCCTCTCTTCACCTGCCCTTCCTCTCCTTCCTTTCCTATTCTCTTTTCTCCTTTTCTACCTGTCCTGTCCTGCCCTGTCCTCTTCTTCTTGTTGTGTCCTGTCCTATCCATTCCTGTCATGTCCTGCCCATTCCTGTCATGTCCATTCCTGTCCCGTCCTCTCCATTCCTGTCCTGTACTATATATTCCACTCCTTTCCTCCATGCACTGTCCATTCCTGTCCTGTCCTATCCTGTCCTTTCCTGTCCTGCCCCGTACATTCCTGTTCTGTCCTGTCGATTCCTGTCCTGTCCATTCTTGTCCTATCCATTCCTGTCCTCTCTTTCGGGTCATGTTCATGTCCATTCCTGTCCTGTCCTCTCCGGTCCTGTCCTGTCCTGTACATTCTTGTTCCTGTCCTGTCCTGTCCATTCTTTTCCTGTCCTGTCCATTCTTTTCTTTTCCTGTCCTGTCCATTCCTCTCCACTCTTCCCCTCTCCTCTAATCTTCACTCTTTCTTTTCAGCTACATCATACTGCACTGTTTCTCTTTCCCTTCCCTTTCCATTGATCATCCATCGACGGCTTTCTTCTGTTGTTTCGTGTTCCCTCCACTTTCTCGCAGCTTCTAGCCTTCGCCGTATTCCTAAGTCTGACTAGCACGAAATGCCAAGCAACGTCCTTGTGTTAAACTCCTTTTAGCATGCCATCATTCAGTTTTTTCTACAGACTGTTGCAAGAGTAGGAACGTCGCGAAGCACTGAAGAATATTGATGCACGATATGTAGGGATGTCTGCATGTATGCATGTGTGCATGTAATTTGTTACAGTATGACAAATAGGCGAAAATTTAAGGAATAAAAGAAGTTTTGGAGGATGGTTTTTGTGGATACAGTGATAGTATGCTGGCTATATTTGGCTTTATTCTTACAAATAGGCATAATAAGTAAGCAAAAAAGTAAGTATATTCCTGATTAAACCGGTTGCAGAAGAGCCTCATTCCGGAGTACAAACATCATGTTACAAACACAAATTCAATATATGAGTACAGCATTCTTCCTAAAACTGTTTTCCTCATATTATTGTCAATAAGAGTCAAGACCCTGTCATGAGACCGTGGGCGAAGGGCATAAGTAGTTGATTTCCTTGGTGGGAGCAACTTATGTAAAACATGCCTCGGGTTGTTTAGAACAGCTGCGAAGAGACCGGTATCAGCCTGCCGACAGAGCCGGTCAAAGGCTGTCAACGGGGATGTACCCCGCCGGATCATCCTACTTGTGATAAATTGGAACCTGTTTTTATCCTGATGACAAGCAAAACACAGCCATGCTGGGCTAGCGTACAGCAGGCGTGCCACAGTCGTGACGCGAACCACATCAAAAAGGTTTGGGCTTTGAGGACATGAGCAGTTAAAATGCGCAACGCATACAATACATACGTATTGGTCTAGCCTTGCAACATATCCGAATTACGTGCGCTTCAAAATTATTAAGAGTTTCCGTAAACGCTACCCCTAAGACAGTCAATTTATCTACTCTAGATACCCCTGGTATGACAGGGGCCATCCACTGCCCCACCTTACCGCTCCCCGCCTAATCAACATCTCATGAGTCTTATTCAGTTTAAGGTTACGTGTCCTTTGTGAAGTCCAATGCGATGAGATGAACAAAATGGTTTTCTAGGAGGAGTTCCACAAGGTCCGCTAGTAGCGCAGTAATTGCGCCGTGGTTGAGCCAATTGATCGAAAAGCGTGTTGGTCAGCGAATTCCTGGTTGAGCTAAGGATCGAGTAGGAAAGAATGAAAGAAGCGGCGCACTATGAACTTTTCTAGTATTCGGCATGGAATAGACGTAGCCGAAATTGGACGATAGTCGGCTGGTTCAATTGTTCTGGCGACTTTAGGAACAGGCGCTATTGTGCTGATCTTCCATTGAGGGGGAACGTACGATGAGGGGATGGAGACACCATGCAGATAAGCAACCCGTTCAGTTATCGCCGTTGCAGTTGTCCCGAGGAACCATGATGTTGTGCCATGCGGTCCAGCAGCCGTCCATCCTATTGATGCTAGCAGCCTTTATGTGGTATTTTTGATCAATGACCGTTTTGGTGCCATCCACGGCCGTAGATTTAAATGAGGGCGGCACCTTACTTTCCAAGTGAGGTGCTGGTCCAGATACACTACTAAGCATTTACATAACTCGGCCCGTGTAATCAATTTGCCACCCATTGTAAGTCTGTAACAATTTAGTGACAATTTGTTAGCTCTAAACCAGGAAGAAATGGTGGTTAGCTGGTGACTGGCTCTGACAAAATTTGTTTAATAGTGATTCCACTGATTTATCATAAATGAAGACATTAACGTCATCAGCAAACAATACGTACGGTAGTGAAATATCTCGAAGGTAGTTGCTGGTCATTTATAAATTTTATATAATATTAGAAAAAAATAATGGCCCCACATATAAATTATGTGTTTGTACGTGCGTACGTATGTATGTTTGTATGCATGCATGTGTCTATGTATATATGTATGCATCTATGTATTAGGCCTACATATGTATGCACTCATGAGTCTATTTATGCATGTATGTGTGTATGTATTTATGTATGAATTTATGCATGCATGTATGTATGCACGTATGTATGCATGTTTGTATATGCATATGCAAGTATATGGTCTATGTATTGATGTATGTATTAAGTTTCTGAAGAGTCGTATAGCCGTTTAAAGTACTGCTAATGTTGGCTGTCCTGTATATAGATACAAGCATTCGAGTTAACCGGATTTTTCGTCGGTTCAGACTCGCTTCAGGCAAATCGTCTGTGACAATTGCTCAGCGAGCGCTTTCTAATCAGAAGCAATCAAAGCCAACTGTGTAACAGGAATCGGGAAAGCGCTTACTTAACGTTAATCGCTTTGGGCTGATCTAAGTCGACCACTGAGCTGAAGCCGTTAGCGCTAAGTGATGATATATTAGTTCTCTTTCCCAGTCAGTTGGACTGATGTAGGTCAGGGATTTTAGAGAGCTTTGTTCAGGTTTCTATTAAAAGCGTGCAATTCTCTCGTTTTTCTCAAGACTCACTCCATCAATCTGGCCTACAAAGAACACTTACTCAAAGGCTGATACCTTTACTTCTGCCATGACTACGAGTCTACGAATTCTTATATACTACGGTGTTAATCAGGGCCGTTTTAAGGTCGTCGTAGGCCCTATACTGTAGGCACTGTTGCAATCGTAGGCCCAACTGCCAGCTCTGCATTAAAGCTGAACGCATAATTATTAATGATGCTATCACATTATTTACTGATTTCATGATTAATCATGATTCACGAACACTCCCAGTTTTGATTTGAAATCTCAGTTGTCATTCTGTAATGTTGATAAAAATACTGAATATAATGCAGAAAGGTCTAATGCAACATTTCCAGTTTTATTTTAACTATGATGTCAGGATGCTACGTCAAACAATTACATGCAATTTTAATTGGAATGGGTAGCATCGTATACGTGGGCCTATACGGGACATAATGGAAGCCGCGGCTTTGAATCGGAAAGTCGCGGCTTTGAATCGGAAAGTCGCGGCTTTGAATCGGAAAGTCGCGGCTTTGAATCGGAAAGTCGCGGCTTTGAATCGGAAATTCGCGGCTTTGAATCGGAAATTCGCGGCTTTGAAACGAGAAGCCGCGGCTTTGAAACGAGAAGCCGCGGCTGTGAAACGAGAAGCCGCGGCTGTGAAACGAGAAGCCGCGGCTGTGAAACGAGAAGCCGCGGCTTTGAAACGAGAAGCCGCGGCTGTGAAACGAGAAGCCGCGGCTGTGAAACGAGAAGCCGCGGCTTTGAAACGAAAAGCCGCGGCTTTGAAACGAAAAGCCGCGGCTTTGAAACGAAAAGCCGCGGCTTTGAAACGAAAAGCCGCGGCTTTGAAACGAGAAGCCGCGGCTTTGAAACGAGAAGCCGCGGCTTTGAAACGAGAAGCCGCGGCTTTGAAACGAGAAGCCGCGGCTTTGAAACGAGAAGCCGCGGCTTTGAAACGAGAAGCCGCGGCTTTGAAACGAGAAGCCGCGGCTTTGAAACGAGAAGCCGCGGCTTTGAAACGAGAAGCCGCGGCTTTGAAACGAGAAGCCGCGGCTTTGAAACGAGAAGCCGCGGCTTTGAAACGAGAAGCCGCGGCTTTGAAACGAGAAGCCGCGGCTTTGAAACGAGAAGCCGCGGCTTTGAAACGAGAAGCCGCGGCTTTGAAACGAGAAGCCGCGGCTTTGAAACGAGAAGCCGCGGCTTTGAAACGAGAAGCCGCGGCTTTGAAACGAAAAGCCGCGGCTTTGAAACGAAAAGCCGCGGCTTTGAAACGAAAAGCCGCGGCTTTGAAACGAAAAGCCGCGGCTTTGAAACGAAAAGCCGCGGCTTTGAAACGAAAAGCCGCGGCTTTGAAACGATCACAGGAAATTGTCTGGTGTTGATTAGAACTTGCATAACCTGTAAACTATATAATAATAATATTGTGCACTGTTCATCGTGAATTTGTCAATCACTGAATCGATTCCAATAAATTTGAATTGATTTGTGGTTGACAGAACAGTTTGGAAAGACCTGTGAGCAGAAGCAAAATGTTTGGATATTCATCTTCAATTGACATGCTGAGTGTAATACTAGTTGTCAGGGGCGAAATGTGTGGAGAAAATTCGTGTATAATGGAAGGCAGTTTAGTGAACCAGTGGCGAAAATTTCTCCCTTCCTTCACCCTTACAAATCGCTCTGTGTTTATTAACATCGCGTTTGCCTCACTAGGTAAATGCAGATAATTAGAGTCTTACGTCGCTGAATATGGGTTAAAGGTCAGGCGGTCACATCGGGTCACAGCATAGAACGTCTATGGCGGCTTCAATCAGGTTTAAGAAGATGAAAAGATAAACCCCTGTAGCCAATCCCTAGACTTGGAGCAGCTGTAGGTTTCTTAAAGCGCTGGCTAATTCTCTGTTAAATGGGACGAAGTACCAGGTGTTTTGATGGAACTGCAACCGATGGAATTGATTTACTAAGACGAGGGAGGATAGTTGGATTCGCATGTGGCACCGTGATATTCTACTTTTGGCGAATCTCTAATCATATGCACGCATGGCTTTTCCATTTAATATGCTTTTCCCAATGTACATTATTGCACAGTAAGCAAACTAATAGGACGACTATTGAAAGGTTACCGAAACTCTTGTTCCTCTTTTCATCATTCGGGTATTTAAAAAACTTCAGTTTAAACAATCTGGCTATTGCAAGCAGCTAGTGAAGCTCATAAGCGGCAGGTGTCTGTAAGGAACGTTACACAGCCCATTGGCGTAGAATTGAGAAGCATCACGAAGACTTTCCAGTATTTTCAATCCACTACATCCCTCTATTTAGGTCAAGAATCAACAGTGCAAAGGACTCGAAGGTCGTTATCTAATGCCGTGTCTAGTTTCTGCTTAACCCTCTGACGGACAGGAAAATTCGCGTCTTGCTTGCCAAAAAATCCACTACAATATATATAATTTATAAGAAATATCTATGAGCTATTCTTTGCGCAGAAAAACGGCCTGCGGTCCTCGGAGAATAAACCATCGTAGTTAATACCCGGTGTAAAAATTAATGTGGGGCGACCTCTGTGGGTAAGGATGCAGCCGAAATTATACAATTATTATCACTAGTTTCCATTCCTCTTTATGGCGAACAGGTCTGCTTTGAAGAGAAAATCTCTTCGAGGATTAAGTTGCCCATAACTGATCCAGTTAACTGATTACCAATTGGGGTTACCCAATCCGTTGCAAGCCTCACACTCAAATAATTGGTGGGGTCTAAATCGTTACCTTAGAAAGGAAAACGTCTCTGATTATACTTAGGAACATGTTCACCGCGTCCTCCAATAGAAAATTGGTCACTTTCATCATCAGCCTAAGTTCAGCTTAGTGAATGCAGGATGCTCAAAGAGTACATCAGCTTTCATTCAACAGCAAATCGTTCATTTTTTTAGCAGTTTCACACGCTTAATTATCACCGAATACTAAACAAGAATGTTATAAATCACCACCACCACCACCATTATCATCATCAGTAGTCACTGACATCAGCCATTTGGCCATTGGTGATGCGTGCGAATTATAGATCTCCTTTTCCCGCGGCCATTTATCAAGTCCAAGGCTTCTTTGAAAATGTTGGTTCCAGTCTTGTTATGTCCTCGTTTATATTATATCTGCTTCGTAATAAATAATAATTAATATCATAGTCCTTCACGCGATAGCCAAGCTATCGATAGAGATCTGCTACATTTATTCCTCACTATACCAT
The DNA here is from genome assembly GCA_020284085.1 of Aporrectodea caliginosa. NCBI lineage: Eukaryota > Metazoa > Annelida > Clitellata > Crassiclitellata > Lumbricidae > Aporrectodea > Aporrectodea caliginosa. The sequence continues at coordinate 21,307 of JACEVL010000736.1, forward strand.
TCATCGATTTCTCTTTTTCTCCAACCGTTCCAAGTACATGTTCCGCCTCTCATCTCGGCAAAATTAAGCGATGCGAAACGATACAACAATGGGGCGTTGTACAGTAATTAACAGCAGGCCCACTGGTCTAGAAATGATCGTGGATGCGTGACAAACGACTGTGTCTGCAGCATCAACTGGAATGGCAGAATCAAGCACCACTCGACGCGTAAATTTATAAAGCAAGGTAATAATATTCTGCTGTTAGCAGCAATTTGGTGTTGAAGATAGAGTCTGGTATGAAGTGCGCTGCTGCTGTTAATGAGGCTGGTAATAATGACGATGATGGTGGTGATTATGATGCATCTTTTTCTATTTCTGATAATGGCGATGACGACGAGGAGCTTGATGATAACGAATTATTATTCCCAAAAGGATTAAATACAGAGGGTGTTGAAAACTACCCTAATCAAGGAAGAGTTCATTTATTGTTAATACTACTACTACTACTACTACTACTACTACTACTACTACTACTACTACTATTATTATTAGTATAGTAGTAGTAGTAGTAGTAGTAGTAGTAGTAGTAGTAGTAGTAGTAGTAGTAGTAGTAGTAGTAGTAGTAGTAGTAGTAGTAGTAGTAGTAGTAGTGGTGGTGGTAGTAGTAGCAGCAGCAGCAGCAGCAGCAGCAGCATTATTAGCATAATAATGCTGCTGCTGTTGCTGCTGCTGCTACTACTACTACTACTACTACTGATAATTACTATCATTAGCATTTTTATTATTTTTATTTTTATCATCATCATCATCATACATATCATAATTGCTATGATGATGATGATGATGATGATGATGATGATGATGATGATGATGATGATGATGATGATGATGATGATGATGATGATGATGATGATGATGATGATAATAATAATAATAATAATAATAATAATGATAATTTATATAGCGCCCGTCACAGAGATAATGATTCATGTAAGTCGATTTTACGTGCACACTGTTGACGTGCGTTTGATTTTCTGGCAATTACAAGACGTCATGAAATTATACAAAGACTTTTTCGACGACTGGCGCCACCTGTCAGCAGGACTCAGATGCACGAAATCCATTGAGCTGTTTGAAATCGGAAACGATATGCTATTTGGTTTCAACTCTTTTGATATCAGTAAAAGGTTAAGAAAAACCAACTGCACGCACTCCACTAAGCCAGTGCTTCCCAAACTTTTCAGTGCCATCGACCGGCAGGAATTTTCCACTGTAGTAGGACCGGTGCGTAATTTATAAATTAATTTTATTTTTAGATCACCTAAAATCAATTCCTCAAATATGTATTAAAATTGATTTACAGTAAATGTATGTTTAGCCAAGTGTGTGACACTATTGCCCTTTAAATGCTAGCCTAGTAAGTTTTTGTTATGACTTTTAAAAATATAATAGCGTTTTCTTGATTCCGAGACAATTTGAGCTGCAGTATCTTGACTCAATATGCGGAGTGGCAACTGAGGACTCGCAGACCGGCACTGGTCCGCTGACCACCACTTTGGGAAGCACTGCTCTATGCTATGTGTGGTTTTCTTCTGTCTCATAAATGTGAAAAGACAGTGCGCGATGAATGGAGACAAGTATTTATTGTGATGAAGCTTTCACACTGTAATGAATTTCTTCACTTTAATTTTAGTAATTTATATGTGAATCTACACGATTACTAAATACGGTTTAGTAAACGATTTTATAACGTTTACATTGCCTTACATTGCACTATTACCAAACAAACTGTTAGCAAACTATATAGTTCACAGTAAAAAAATATACAATGATAGACTGTAATGTTGAAGAATGTACCTCAGGCTACAATGAGATTTCTTTAAGTTCATCCCTGTACAATCACGAAATGATGACATCTAGCTGTCATCTCGTCATGAATCTCATGCTATATATGCAATATATATATAATATGTATGTATGTATATTATATATATGTATATATTGTATTGTATATGCACTATGTTTATGGATGCGTGTGTACTGTGTATGGAAAGCGAAGACATGGAGTTCCTTTTCATGCGACGTGTACATCAAAAGCCTCATATGAAAGGCTTATCGCGGAAGAGGCAGATGCAGATCCCGTTGTGTGTCGTCTGCGTTTGTCTTTGTTCTCCAAACGACATCTAGCGACGAAATGTTGACCGTCAATGTCGAGGAATTCCGGGCGAGCAGCGACAAGCAGAAAGGACGGATGCATTATTAACCCCATGGTCCGACGTCCTCCGTGCTCCCCTATATCAGTCCAGACAGCGACAGTTGCTGTAGGACCCTCAATCCCCTCATCTTAAAAGATGTTTGCACCCACATCCGGAGGAATAGGTTTCAACCCGTTCGCCGTTGTACATGTATAGACGTCAATCCTGAGGATTTGTATTTTTTATCTACGCTGTTATCTAGTGCCTTTTTACGACAATGTTTTCTTAAGTCATCGCATCATCGTGAGTTGCCTCATTTGAGACATTGACCTATGCTTGGGTAGTTCTAATTGATCTCAATCAATCAGAATTTATAGAGCGCCCCTTTAAGATCCCTACTCAGAGGCACTCCAGACCCAGGTCAAGCAGAAAAAGCAGTCTTAAGCGGAATGGCAATTGGAAGGCCAGGCCGAAATCGAAATGATCAGGGAAACCAGGAGCCAGGTGAGAATGCCGTTTGAAAGAGACGAGTCTTAATTTACTTTGACTTGAGTGACATCAGTTAAAGATTTGGCAGAACGAACTCTGAACTAGGCAGCGAATTCCAAAGCTTCGGAATAGGGGCCGAAAATGCCCGAGAGCCGAATACTGTTCGGATGCGGGGAAGAGTCACAGTGTGTCCATTGATCGAGTGCAAGTGTCTATTTCAACTATTTGTGTGAGGGATGAGCACAGAACAGAGATATGTGGTCGGCTGCCAAAAATGCAGTGCTTTGTTAACTGAAAGGCAGATTTTGAAATGGACTCTTTGCTCAATGGGTAGCCAGCGCAATGAATGCAGATTGTATGGGTGTAATATGCTGATATTTATAGGTCTTTGTCATGACTATGGCAAGGTACAGATTCCTCAACACACACATTGCGCGCAGTGGCGGCGCCAGACATTTTCTGTAACCAGGGCAGTCATACAAGTATACCCAGTGCATGGGTGATTTTTGGCGAACCGCAAATTCTGGACAGGACAAAAAATTCCGGCAGGGCAACGACCAGGGTAAAGGTTTTTAACCAGTGCATTTTCCCTGCGCATAGGTTGTTTCCTTAACACATACATTGACCTAAACAAATATGGACGTACGATGCTTTATAATTATAATCTGTGAGTCCCAATCTGAAACATATCCTTTGCTCAGCGGACGAACTGAAGAACATTCAGACCGATGGGCTGACGGGCTGACGAAAGAAAAACGATGAACCGACAGACAGAGGAATAGAAAGACTGATGGATTTACATGGTCGAAGTGGAAACTGCATGGCGGTCGAAAGGAAAGGCAGACAGACGAACAGATGGACGGACAGACAAGCGAAAGGACAGACGGACAGACGGAAAGACGGACAAACGATGGACAGATAGACGGACGGATGGACAGACGGACGGATGTAAACCTCGGGAGACGAGCTGTCAATGGGTGAGGCAATTGTCTGCGTCTTACGTCAATCCATCAGCGTCTAATCAGGCCATCCGATCACGTACATCGAGATGTCTGCAGAGTGTGATTTTGACGGCGATGACATGCCCTGGTCATTTGCCTGGTCACCAAGCGAGGTCACAAGAGGACAAATGCAGAACACGATGGACGGCTCTGCAGCGAGAGGGGATGACGGGGGGGGGCTTCATCGTCTGGGATTAACTATTAGGTAATCAGTTGTAGAAAGAGGCACACAGTACACTCACGACACCCCATACATTCCGCCGCGCAGGTGACATAGGCATCCCGCAGGGCTTAACTTGCGCAAGGCAGCGTTTAGGTGGGACACGGTAGTCGATTCGTTAGACCGCTCGTCTTGTAACGTGGAATGTGCAGACGTTTAATGTGTAGGGACCTCAATCAGCAAGTCCTTTACTCACAATTGCTCATCGCAATCGATTGATGCTTGGTCATTAGATAGTGGCGCTTAATAAATCCGTAATAATAATAAGTCTCGATACGGTCAACCCATGGATCAATCCGAATACGCAATCAACTTAATTTTTCTGTTGTATCTATTCGGTCGGTGATCGAGTATCGTGCTCTTCCATTCGCAGTGTTTGTCATCACATCAAGATCGTCCCTATGGAGTTTTCTTTAAGGGTCCTCACGCGAGAGTACGATAACGATTGCAATTACGTAATAGCTGTTTGTTCATTTAGTAACATGCACTGCTAAGCCCAGTCCTGACATGGCACAACATCGAATCGTACAGACAGGGCCGCATTATCCATTAGGCACAGTAGGCAGGGACCCACGCAAGTCTGGGAATGAGGTAATATTGAGAAAAATAAGTTTAATGATTGAATTTGACTCGAAAACGAAAAATAGGAAATTTCAAATTCTAATTTAATAATTTTTGTTCTTGTACTGAAATAGTTAAACTTTAGGATATTAACTTAAAGTTTAGTTATCAAAACTGTGTGTGTTCGTGAATCATGATTAAACATGATCTCAATAGATAATGTGAATGCGTAATCATGTGTTTAGCTTTGATGCAGAGCTGGCGTTTGGGGTCTACGAATGCAAGAGTGCCTAGGGCCTACGACGTCTTCAAAACGGCCGTGCCTACAAACAGTTCCCAGCGATTCATAATTGCTGTTATTATTCATTTATCATAACATACTGTTGTTAATCTTTGGCCGTGAGCAAAAAGTAGTGCTGGTTAAACTGTGGTCCGCGGCCCGGTATCGGTCCGCGAGCGATTGGCTACCGGAATAAATGGAATCACAAATTTGATCATACTCAAACAAGTATTAGATTGTAAACAATGTATAACATAAAAAATTGAACAATAAGCAGTTTTAAACATGCAGCAGTAGCAGAAGTATAGTGGAAATAAACACCGACAATATTATGAAATTTAAATATTGATATAACATGTCATATGGGCCCTATGTCAGTTAATGCCGAAGAGCAGCTGTCCGGGCTTATAAGGCTTGTTAAACAATTTTTACCAGTCCGCAACATCAGAAATGTTTAGAAGCAGTTGCTCATGGCGCCGCGTGCCGTTTTTGTTGCCTTTGATCTCTGACTTATACTGTTGCATATCGTTTTTATAGTTCTATTATCTGTAGCTTTATGCTTTTACACAGTTCAGCCTTCGGTAACATACTGCTTTACTTTTCGGTTGTCTAAAAAGGCTTCACTATTCAACTATCCGAAGCATATTGCATTCTCTTTGCGCATGACAGCAGCAGGTTGCTTCGACTGTTTTGCTGTCCTTTCATAAAGTTATTACTTTTACATTGTGTCCATCGGCTGCGTACAGCTTTCACAATCTCACTCTAACGGCTGTCGAAATATAGCTCAGTTTACATTTTCGTCAAACCCTCGGCTCTCCGTCACTGCTCATATGCGACGTTTCATTCTCACCTTTTGGCTTTCATAGAATTTATTGGATTCCAAAGCGAACTCTAGTTTTTAACACTCGACTGGAAGAAACGAAATAGAATGCTACAGTTTTGTTGGACACGGTAGCCGACTGGTTAGAGCGTTCGCCCTATAACGCTGAGACTATGGGTTAGAGCCTTCTCCTCTGAGACGGTTGCTGTGTAGGGACCTTGAGCAAGTCCTTCATTCGCAATTGCTGGCCCAGCGCCATCGATTGATGCTTGGTCATTAGATAGTGGCGCTTACTAAATACGCAATAATAATAATAATAATAATAATAATAATAATAATAATAATAATAATAATAATAATAATAATAATAATAATGATGATGATGATGATGATGATGATGATGATAATAATAATAATAATAATAATAATAATAATAATAATAATAATAATAATAATAATAATAATAATAATTAATTTTAGTACAATTCATAGTGAAGTATCAAGTCTTTACGTCTCCACAAACTCAACGATTTTATCATTCAACTGGAAGAAGCGAAATAGAATGCTACCACTACCACTACCACTACCACTACTACTACTATTACAACAACTACTACTACTACCACCACCACCACTACCACTCTACTGCTGCTGCTGCTGCTGCTGCTGCTACTGCCATGACACCATAACTACTACCACTTCCACTGCAACTATCACTAGAATATTACTATTTAATATTGCTTATAAGGTCAATGTTACTTTGATATGAAATCGTGGCTATAATAGCTGAAGTGCTTACCGTTTGTAGCAGTAGATTGCTAGTAAGGAGGCGAGTAGGACAACAAGAACGGATGATACGAGCGTCAGAGCAATACCTATTCACAGATACCAACAACAGATTGAAAAGAGCAATACCTATTCACAGATACCAACAACAGATTGAAATTCTATTAATTAGTTTTTGTTAATTAGTTGCTTCTTTGTTTATTGCAGTTAGTACGCTCACAATGTCAGTCAACCTGTCCACTTTGTCCAGTGCCATGCAGGGAGTTAAATAATAATAATAATAATAATAATAATAATAATAATAATAATAATAATATCTTTTCTTTAATCAAGCGCCTGACAAACGCACTGCGCTGTACATTTACATGTTACGACAATTAAACAATTCACAAGAACACCGTTAAATGACAGAATACATAAATCTTAACTACTAACAGAACAGACAGCCTGCAATACACGGCGCTAATAGCAGCCTACAAAGCATGTCCGCCCTACAGGACTCGAACTCGGTACCTCTCGCTCTCTATACCAGTGTGCTATCCAATGCGTTATCGGGCCCCCGTTCGCCAGGTATACGGTCGAACTTCCAATCGCTGTATACAAGCGAAGCGCCACCGAAAACATTACGAGCATTATTACATTTATGCCCTAACGCGGAGTGGTTTCATAATGATTGTCGTATTTCTTCTGTGTTTCTGGTATTGTATGGTAATATCTGGTGAAGAAATGAAGCAAAGAAGGAACAATGGACAGCAGTGGTGTAGTCCTAAAAAATGAAGTGGGGGAACGCCTGGAAATTGAAGTAGCAACTGTAGCAAAAAGTGCAATCTTGCAAGAATTTTGCATAGTGCGAGCGCTGCTATTTTTGAAACTGTTGAATGAAAAAAAAAATTTTTAAATTAAGAAATGTAATAATGTAAATTTATACATAGGAATTTGTTATTTGTAACATATTGTATTAAGTATTCAAACAGTTTCCATACCTGTACAGATAGTACAGGCTTAATTCTAAAGTACAGTGACTGTCAGTCTGTCAGTGAGTCAGTAGCTATAGTCAGAGGAATTGCCACAGTGGATCTTCAGTCTTGTCTTCTGATGGATTCAGTGAAGCCACTCTTGTTTGTGTATCCATCGCAGACCGATGTTTCCGCAGCCACGATGGTGACTGTGCCTTTGACTTCTTGCTGAAGAAGCTTGTAAGTTTACTTTCCTGTGGCATCTGTTTCCGCTTCATATTAGGCTTGCAAATTTTTTTCTCAATTATTAATTTATTGTTATTACAGTATACTGTACTATTTTCATTTATCATCAGCTTTTATTTACAAAATTACAGCATACAGACGCTGAGACGCCATTTACATAGACTATTTAGTATAGAGCCAACACATATATAAATATATCTGCGAAACTGCGAAAAGGCTCCAGTAAGTAAGCAGTTGAAACTTGAAACTGTGAGTCTTGAAGTCTTCTTTGTTCATTTATTTCAGCAGAAATGCTGCAAAATAGTGAGGGATCGCGTTCCCCCCCTGGAAAAAAGTGGGGGAACGGCGTTCCCCGCGTTCCCCCCCACTACACCACTGATGGACAGACGTAAACAATAAAAACGAAGACAACGCAATGATGACGATATGAAGATGATGCTGATGAGGAATACGACAACTATGATGATGATGAAAAAGAAAATATGATGATGATGATGATCAAGCATGCAGACGATCAGACGAAATGATGATCATCATCATCTTCTTCATCAGTTCCTGACGCCAGCCATTTTGCGGCGATGGGTACAAATAAATAAACTCCATTGTCTTCGGTCATTTGTCATGTCCAGTGCTCCTCCCAGTGTTCGTTCAAGTCTTGTTATATCATCATTTACGTTGTCTATCCAGCGTTGTCTTGGTCTGCCTTTGTTTCTTTTTCTCATAGAATCTTGCATTTAGTGCAATGTAATATATCTATACTATAATTAAAAGTTTGTCCTTCTTTTGCATGTAGTACATTGTTGGGTATATACGGTAAGTCCACGTTATATTGTCCACTGTTAATGTTCATGGCATTCATTTCTCGTGTCGTTCATTTATACTTGTTTACATTTACATTATAGGCTACAGTAAGATTGTATTTTAATTCTCTGTGAGTCGCTAGGTCAATTTTTTCATGTATTTGTTGGCAAGTTAGAAATATTCTCAGCTAACTGCAGGGTCAACAGATGGAACGAGAACGACAATGACATCGACAAAAGGTATGGCAATAAAAACGACGAAGTAGATGACTACAACGAGGCGATCTCCATCTCGAAGTGACCTCGAATCTCGACCACAGTGAGAACATTCGAATACAAAAGGCGTATACAGTATATCAAAGAGACGAAAGGTCACTCGACAATAACATTCGACTCAACGGAGTATACTTCGTCAAGCGACCCAAACGCATATTCCTGGCGCCATCTGGCAATCGCCGAGAGAAATAACTTCGTCCGACGCGTTCATTTTTGTAGCGCCGGTTGGCGGTTATTTTTATTGGGTGGTTGTCATAGCAGCGTCTTTGTCGTCTGCTAACGAGTTTCGCGCCATCAACGCTTCGAATGATTCGATTTCTTTGGTTGGAAAGAGGAACACTTCGGAAAGAATGGGAGCGCAGAGGTCGTACCTTTACCTCAAATACCCAATTCTAATCTCACGACTTCTATACTGCCGTAATCACAATCACAAGGACTCAATTGGTGATAGTTTCAAGTGAAACCGTTTAGTCAGAACTCATATTTCGACGGGGAAGCTCGACCGAATTTGAAAGGGCTGAGAAATGAAGCCAAGTCACGGTGGATAAGCAGGTTGAAAGAGAGGAGCCTTAAGTTGAAACCTGTATGTATGTATGTATGTATGTATGTATGTATGTATGTATGTATGTATGTATGTATGTATGTATGTATGTATGTAGGCTATGTATGCATGTATGTATGTACGTACGTACGTACGTACGTATGTACGTATGTATGTATGTATGTATGTATGTCTGTATGTATGTATGTATGTATGTACGTATGTATGTATGACATGTATGTATGTATGTATGTATGTATGTATGTATGTATGTATGTATGTATGCATTCATGAAAAACTTAATAGAGCGCACTTTAAGTAACTCACAAAGGGAACTGTTAGAGAACTGTCAGAATGCACAGAACTGATCAGTGAATTAGAAATCTTCGGACCTGTCATCGAGAACGCCGCAAGCATCCAGAACAATAGAATTTTATTTTACCCGACATCAAAGAATCTAAGGAAGCAATGGAATACAATGGAATACAAGGCAACTCAATACAATACAATTCAATACAATACAGTGCAATACTGGATGTATACAGTATATTTCCAGTTTCGCTCCAAATTCTCCTATATATATATATCTTCGTTTATTGATCATTCTGAATGTCACAACGCACCCAGGTACAAGTTACATAGATTGTGAGTTTGTTATGTGGGTCCGACCACATAACTTTAACCTTCCTGACAAGAACTCACGAAATTTTATATCTCGTATGTTATTCCTGAACTCTTACTAAGCAATTATTAATTCATACTATAATATCTAAATGTATTTTTTTCTATGTACACCTACAGCGTTATGTCTGTTGTTAACACATTAAACGAATATACGATGATGATCATTGTTCTCATGTGAAAGGTTTGTTTGCTATTTCCTAAATAGAACTCTTGGTACATAGTTTTTGTCGTTAGTCTCCTGGACTATAGTTCCCGGTTCGAACCGCTTGCGTTTAGCCAGGGAAGTGCTGCCACTGATCCGCTAAGCCCTCTTGGACTGGAATTGGAAATGGAGGCAGTCCGGCGGCCATCTTTTGATATGTCAGCGCTGTCAGCAAATAAGCGCATCGGCCGCTTAATCTCGTGTCGATTTGAAGTGGATTGTGCGACTGCTACCGTCTGCTATAATATATCGGCTGGCCATACTGATCGACGTGTCATAAGCATGGCTATCATCCGTCCGATAATCCAGCAGGCGCGACGTCTATGGACAGCCGTTTGTACACGAATTATTCCAGAAAAGCAAGCCCTGTATGCAAGTGCTTTGGACCTATCGTCGCACCAAGATGATATAGCGTGGATGATTGCAAGGGGTTGATAAACGACAACCTGCTAAGTTCAGAGGACATGCAAGAGAGGTTTCTAAGATAAGATAAGATAAGATAAGATAAGATAAGATAAGATAAGATAAGATAAGATAAGATAAGATAAGATAAGATAAGATAAGATAAGATAAGATAAGATAAGATAAGATAAGATAAGAATATTCTTTAATTGACCAATTGCTGTTCGCATTTTTTTTGTACAGACATGGTAATAAACATACATCATCTATTGAACTGATCAGGACAGTCAAATGTTATGAAATTATATATATAACCCTATATCCCATATATCATCCTAACGATGAAAGTTTTCCTCATCATGCCATCTGCCGGAGGATAGTGCGATTATGGACCCGTGGGCGCATGTGGTAGGCGATGGCTTTGACCGGCGGGAGCAGGTCATGCAGTGCATGGCCCTCATCCACCAGGAAAGCAGTAAAGAGTCTGGACTCCGCCTTAGAACATAGCTGTTCAAAGGAGAGAGTATCCTCGGGGAGTTAATGGAATCGGATAAGGCGACGCATGATGGATTGGAGACGGTCCCGGTCACCCTGGCCAATGAAGTTGTGGAACTGATTCTGAGGTGTTTCATAATGTTATATAAAATATGTACTAATTAACCCATCCATAAGTAGCCATACTGTCAACTGTTATTGTTAACCTACGGCGTTCTGCATGTTGTTTTATTAAATATACGAATATACATACATAGA
>JACEVL010000736.1:37500-292110 GCA_020284085.1 Aporrectodea caliginosa
CAGAGATAGAGAGACAGAGACAGACAGAGACAGACAGAGACAGACAGAGAGACAGACAGACAGAGAGAGGTAGACAGACAGAGAGAGATACAGAGAGAGACAGAGAGAGAGACAGAGAGAGAGACAGAGAGAGACAGAGATAAACACAGACAGAGACAGAAAGAGACAGAAAGAGAAAGACAGAGCGAGAGATACACAAGCAGCTCTTAACTTAGAGTGTATATCAGACTACGGAGAAAGAAAGATAGATAGACAGACAGACAGACAGACAGACAGATAGACAGACAGATAGACAGACAGATAGACAGACAGACAGATAGATAGACAGATAGAGATAGATGGATAAACGACAGTATGAGAGAATGAAAGACACACAGACACAGAGAGTGAGAAGGAGAGATAGAGAGGGAAAGACAGACAGACAGACAGATGAAGTAGAATACGAGAGCGGGGGCTCTGTCTGTTTTTCGACCAATGACGAAGATTTCCTGCGTCTTCGTCTTCGTCGTCGTCGTCTTGTGTGCGTTGTGCCTATCAGTTGCAGATGCTGAGGTCTCTTGGTATGATGATGCGGACTGCGCAGAATGATGTGCGACAGCTTAAGGTGGTCGCTAAAGAGGTCGGCCATGACCAGAATCAGCAAAAAGACATGCATGTCGAGACATGGCATGTCTGGAGATTTCACTCACATCCACACACACCCTGCCTTTTACCAGCCTATACATCGGGGTGGGCAACATACATATACGGCCCGCGGGCCGCCCATATATGCTGGCCCTTGACAAGTCTTATATAGTAGCATTGTACCTGGCACTTGGGAACCTCTAATCCGTTTTATGTATTTTTAAAACTGAAGAAACTTAACACATTTTTTTATTGTAGTGTTACAGTAGGACTGTAGGTTTTAGGATATTATTAGGCTTTCATCATAAAAATTATCTTCATTTACTTCAACGGTTATTCTTCAATATTTAGTCAGAATAAAATTAATGTTGTCTCATTTTTGGGTGCAAATGAATCTGCAAAAATTAGCCCGCAATTGGCATACCGCCCTGAGCTGCCCTTCAAATCTTGGGGAGGACATCTGCTAAAAGAAGTTGCCCATGGGCAGTGTATGCTACGTACATACAGTGTTAATCTGAGGTTCGCTCATAGATGTCATTGAAATCAGCCAGAATAAGAGCTCGCTATTAGTCACCGCACGGGAACTGCGTAACTTGTAGAATGAGAAAATTCGGTTGAAAGTTTTTAGAGGTGAATAATCATGTAATAAAGCCGAGTTAGACCAGAAAGGAAATGAAATCGCAAAGACGAATGAATTGATAAAGCGCAGAGGTTAAAATAAGAAAAGTGTGCAACAGTACAGGGTGAAGCAGGGACTAATAGGCACCTTCGCAAGACAAATAATAGGAGGTGAATAAGGAACAGAATACGACTCTCTAAGGGCAGTGGAATTGCGCTGGGTATAGTTATCCTGGCGCTTATTAAATGATTCTAATACCCATTTCGGCAATATAGTCCACCGGCAAATGTAAAAAAGATATTTTTTTGGGTATAATCTTGGCAACTATGTTTTTTTACATCTACATACCTCACTGGTCATGAAAAATGATGTTGCCAGTTTTTCTTTTTGGTCCCGCGGTAGTTTTGAATAGATGCAAAACTTGTATGAAAAACGCATGGAAATTTTAATCATATGGTTTGTTCTTCTAAAAACTATGCCAAATGGCAACTTAAAATAGGCAGAATAAACTTGACAACTGTTGTTTTACATATAAATACCTCACTGATCATGAAAAATGATGTTGCCAGTTTTTCTGAGTGGTCCCGGGGTAGTTTTGAAAGGTACAATAGCGCAGGCGGTACACGAATGTATACTGCACTTTTTGAACACGGATTGCCGCTTTGCACAATTGTAGTTGGAACCTAAGAGAACATTTTTAGGAAGGGGAGGAATTCGAAATTTCCCTTAGAATTCAAGATGGCGGCTTTTTTCAAAATGGCCGACCGAAATTGAGATTTTTTAATATCTCGACTTCTGGTTCACTTAGAATCATTACCTTGGTGTCTAAACATACAAATTTAGGGGTAATGATTCCACTAGGGCCATCGCAGATTAGCCCCGGTCTCGTCGGTCGGCCATTTTCCAAAATGGCCGACGAAAAATTGAGATTTTTCAATATTTCGGCTGTTAGTTCACTTAGAATCATTATTTTGGTGTCCGAAAATACACATTTAGGGGCAATGTTTTGACTAGGTCCATCGCAGATCAACCCATGGTCTCATCAGTCGGCCATTTTCCAAAATGGCCGACCGAAATTGAGATCTCTATTTTCCAAATAACATTAATCTAAGGTTATAATTAACATAAGACATCAAAATGAAGCCAAAGAAGGTCAATTTATTGCCAAACGGCAAAATTGTTCAAAGAGGAAACAAACAAATACTTTTTGCATTCAGTGCTTGTTTTCCAATTTCTTTGTGGCATCTTCCATCATTACTGTGAAAAGGACTTTGATGTAATGTTGTGGAAATGAGAGACATTACATGGTCAAACAAGTTGTGCGTAGGTGGATTCAGAACACGTAACAGAGACTGAAACGGATGTTCTGTCACAGCAACAGTGACAAGTAACTGAGGTTATTGTTTATTTTTTTTATGTCTGAGAGAACTGTGTGTCGTGTATATATTATTGACTGCAAGGAAAAATCATTTCCAGTCTAATCTCAGCACAGCTGTTATAATCAGTCACTCTTGTAAATGATTTAGGCAAGTTTGTAAAATTTAAAAAAATTCGGTGATTATTAATTCTACAAAATTTGTAGATATGAAATTCAACGTGCTATATTAACTCATCACAGTAGTAAATTATTGTACTGTGATGATTGTGACTTAAATTGCCATTCTGCTTGTATGATTCATAGTTTTTTGCAATTGTAATTAATGTTATGCAATTACAGTGTAGTAATTGCACAGCTGTGCTTTGTGAGGTATGCAGCACTTTTGTGAGAGGACTAAAAAATATGCTGTGTTAAGTGTTTTGATACATGCTTGCACACATACAGTAATTGTTTTATGCCTGTAATACATTTTAAAGAAGTATTGTTTGTTTTTCTTATTGTTAAATTGTTTTAGTAGGGTACAGTCATTCATGTTAGATATAATTAATTATGTATTAAATATTTTTCATTTAATTAATTTCGTTAATAAAAAAACAATAATTAAATATTTAACTAGACAATTGAACTCTTGTCTCTTTAATAATATTGTCCTCATAGCTAGACTAAATAGGTACATCAATTATTGTCTCTTGTTCTGATGTTTTCTCCCACTTTTTTGCACATTTGGAAACTGATTCTCTTCCACCATGCAGTGACACCCTCAGCCAGCATATTAAACATGTTTATTACCAAAGTAATCAAACTGTCATTTGAGAAAAGGCATATCTTCCACATATTGATGCTCCGACACCAGCCTCATGAGGATGGATTGTGGACGAAGAAGATGTTCTCGTACCTGTAAATCACCAAAGTTGATAAGTGTAGCACCAAGTGCTGCTTCTGTCGAAGTGCGAACTTTCCAAGTACACTTATGTGCAATTGCATTGGCTGCAACAAATGCTTGAAATAGTCAAGCCATGAAAGACGAATATTGCATACCGGTACGTAATGAATAAAATGGTTAAACAGCAATCACAGGATCCTGAAATTTTTTATCAATAATGACAGTTAAACTGTTATTTTTGTTTATTGGTAGTGCTACATACGTGTTTTTAGTTCCAGCGCATTCCTTGACCCCAAAAATATTAATTTTGGCACTAAAATCATGTTTCCATCACATAAATGACTTCACTTATAGCCATTTGAAGATATTGGCCGCCATTTTGGCCGCCATCTTGTTTTTGGTTTTCTGGTAGAGCTGCATATGTGTCTTCAGTGCCATCGCATTCCTTGACCACAAAAATGTTAATTTAGACTCTAAAATCATGTTTCCAACACAGACAATACTATACTTAGGGCCATTTGAAGAAACTGGCCGCCATTTTGACCGCCATTTTGGTTTCCTGGCAGTGCTATATATGTGTCTTTAGTTCCATCGCATTCCTTGTCCCCGAATATGTTAATTTTGACACTAAAATCACGTTTCCATCACATAAATGACTTGACTAATAGCCATTTGAAGATACTGGCCGCCATTTTGGTCGCCATCTTGTTTTCTCATGCAACCGCTAAAAATCCAGCTTACTATCCGCGATTTTCGTTTTCAGTCGGGTCAATTTAGTCTAGAAACACCGGGTAGCAAATTGTTACATGATTTCCTTTTAACAATGTCATTTTGAGTTTCCAAGCCTATTTTTATATTCAGTACAACGCAAGCCATTGCATTTCCGTAAATTTCTCCAAAAATATGCACCCGGGACCAAATTAAAAAACTGGCAACATGGTTTTTTGGATGCACAACACTCTTCTGGACATTTTAATTGCATTTGCCAAGATTATACCCAAAATTTTTACAAACTCTAAATTCTTTACATTTGCCGACGGACTAATAGACGAGTCCCAAAGTACCACAGCGTGTACCTCGAGCCCAAAACACGTTTTAACCAATTCTCCAAGAACGCATTGAGATAAGAATCCTCTGAATACAACACGCAGTGTGCACAACAATGCACAGTAGGAAACTGTAACAGTCACCAGTGGCCAATATAATAATGGCTCTTCGCCTTAACTTATATTTCTTTGCTTATAGGCCTACATTACCGACAAAGGCCCATAGTGTCAGGATATTGGCAATACATGTTGGCATATATATCGCCGTAAATAGCCGTTTGTGCATAATCACTATGATATAATTATGCTATTTGAATATCGTATCTGAGAATTTGTAAAGCGCCTCTTACAGTACTAGCTATTCAGAGGCGAGTACTAGCTATTCAGAGGCGGTAATTATAAGTAATTAGTATTTCTTATAACAAAATAATCAACACAATTATTAGAAACGCGAACTGCCCAATAAGCTTATGCCATTGTTTCATGAAGGTCTAATTGGGTAACACGTATCTCCGTTTTTGGTCATTTTTCAGAACTATAGAGCTATTATATAGTTTTCATGTTTAGCCCAAGTCTTGTTTGTCTTCGTCTCCATTGTATGTTCAGCTCATTCTTCCTTTGTTTCTCCTTCCTTCGATTCTTGCATGGAGCACATTGTCTAGGACAGTGCTTCCCAAAGTGGTGGTCCGCGGACCGGTGCCGGTCGGCGAGCCCTCAGTTGCCGGTCCGCAAAGTGAGTCAAGAAACTGGTCAAATTGTTTCGGAATCAAGAAATGGCAATTATATTTTCAAACGTCATAACAAAACAGACTTATTAGGCTAGCATTTAACCATGACACTGGTCATGAATGTTACGTTATTGCACACCTGGGGTCCCCCTTTGGACCCCAACATCTGGAATGCATATTTCGAGTGATTACTGCCTTCCAAGACCCAAAATATTGCATAAGTTTTCTTTGAACATGATTAAACAAATTTTTCATTAAGTTACTTGTCTTTCAATCGAATGTTTAAAGAAGATTTTAGAAGAAAATGAAATATACTCTTGACACGAATTATGGACACTGCTGCGCTAAGGACTGACTGTCCAGTGTCCATGTTCGAGATTCGCTTCACCATATGTCACGCAGAGGCTACAATTTGGCTCTTTATGTTCCAGTCAGTAGAAAAAGAGAGCTAGGAATGTATTTATCGCGGCTGTCGTAATCGGATTCCAACTTGTTAGCATTATCTGGATGAGCAAAATTTCATATGGAGACGACGCTCTAATGTTAAAAATGTCTTCATTGGCCATAATAATCCATCATGACAAGTATAATAAACAGGTGAAGTGGTTCCATTTTCGCTGTTCCTTTCTCATCTCTAATAATTCCATGAGGAATGCGGATAAAATATCTCGTGGGCCAAGTCTGTGAACATATACACTGCGTGATATCAGGGAATTTTCAGTGTCTTCAGCCGGTAAATCTGGAGAACTGGACCAACCAACGGGGAATTATCCATTTTTTATTGTTATTGTCGGTATCGTTATCTGTATATCGGTATTATCAGTATCGGAATCAGGATTTTAGGTATTACCAGTATTACCGGTATTATCGGTATTACCAGTTTACCGGTATTATCGGTATTACCGGGATTACCGGTGTTACCGGGATTACCGGGATTATCGGTATTACCGGTATTACCGGGATTACCGGTATTACCGGGATTACTGGGATTATCGGTATTACCGGTATTACCGGGATTACCTGGATTATCGGTATTACCGGTATTACCGGGATTACCGGTATTACCGGGATTACCGGGATTATCAGTATTGCCGGTATTACCGGGATTACCGGTATTATCGTATTACCGGTATTATCGGTATTATCGGTACTAATGGTACTATCGGTACTATCGGTATCGGTAGTGGTAGTGGAAGTGGTATTGGTATCGGTAGCGGTAGTGGTAGGGGTAGTGGTAGTGGTATTAGTATCGGTATCGATATTGGTATCGGTAGCGGTAGCGGTAGTGGTAAGGGTAGTGGTAGTGGTAGTGTTAGTGGTATAGTGATGATATCTAGCACACAAAAGTTACACCTATGCCAATACGGCTGGAATTTACCTGGACTCCAGGAATGTGGATGAGGGTTAAAGGGCAATAGAGTCATATAATTTGCTAAACATGCATTTAAATCAATTTTAATACATTTTGAGGAATTTAGGTGATCGAAAACGAAAAAGAGAAATAATTAATAAATTTGGCACCGGTCCTCCTGCAGTGGGAAAATTCCTGCCGGTCCGCGACACTGAAAAGTTTGGAAGCACTGGTCTAGGACTCTTAGTAACCGGCATTCTTTACACATTATCAAACCATTGGACTGATTGGAGTCTTCGCTATATATTTATATATACCGCTACCGTTTATAATTACAACGATTTTGCCAGTGGCGGAAAAAGGGTCTGCCAGTGTTAGGACCAAAATGGCTCAATCCAGATCCTTACCTGCATATAGGTCTCTCTCTGTGGAATGGACTTCGTCCTTCTCTATACGCTGCATACCATCCTCTCGGGCGGCATCTCTGCCTCTTTCTCTCACCTTAAGACCTTCCTTTTCTCTCGTGGTACCTCGCAACAAACCAAGAATGTTATATACAAACGTGTTCTAATTAACCCATCCATAAGTGTATATAGCCATACTGTCAACCGTTATTGTTCACCTATACAGCGTTGGCCTGTTGTTTTATTAAATAAAAGAATATACATACATAGCCTACACGCTATGATCTCTATCAATGAGTAGATAGGGCTCGTCTTTCGTGACCAACCCTCCTTCTCCCCCAATAAATGCATTTATGTAATTAAACAATAAACATTGTTAAAAATACGACTATGAATAAAGGAAACTCCCGAGAACTTAAAACGCCAAGAAATTGTTACCTGACTAGCCTACGCCTCTGACCTCGTTAAACCTCCTTTTAAATGCTCTCAACTCACTCTTTATAAAGCCGTGAATCAAGAACTCAACGGTGCCTACCTGTACCTGCTAATAGCCTCTGGCTTGGTCTAATAACCCATAAGCTTGTAAAAGGCAGGGAGCCTATGGCGTGGTTTTAATGTACCCGTAAGCTCACCCACAAAATGAAATAAAGAATAAACATTCAGAAGCACTAAGGTTGGCTTATTGGCCGCTAGGGGTATACTCCCCTATTGGCTCGCTCTACAAAATAAGTGGTGAAATGCCCTCCATTTCCGTCGTCGGCCATGGGCAACTTACTCAAGGTTGGATCAAAAATCCTTGGCGCCAAAGATCATCCAGCGGGATCACTGGCCTAATTATCAGTGTTTTGCAATATAGACCAAAACTCCAAGACCAAGACCGAGACCAAGACCGCGTTTTCTAAGACCAAGACCGAGACCAAGACCGCGTGGCCCGAGACCAAAACCTGCGCCTCAAGACCATAAACGCAATTCTCAATTGATGTTATATAATCCCATCATTCAAATAAGTTGTTTCTCACATTTATAAGTACTAAATCACAGAAGGTTTTATACCCAAGTCTTGCCCTGGTAGGTCCCATGAAGAGTCTTCTACAGCTAAACACTATTTCAACAAGTGGGACACAAGAAAACTTTTCCAGTAGGGAAAAGTCCACTAAATACCTCGTCTGCAACGCCTGCCCAACGACTGATTTGATACCGGTAATACTGGTAATACCTCGAGAAACTTCATCAGTGTATACGCCTAACTAACTACTCACTAAAGCACCAGCAGTCAGGGTTAACTGTCGCGCACACGCCCTCCCAAATTCTGCTGACTTCGTGCCGACTTTTTGCGTCTATGGAACAGACGATAAAGTAAAATAGTGTGTCTTCTGACATAAAATGTGCAGTTAACATTGTCGAAATATGTGCATTTGACTTGTCTGAAGTGTGTAGTTTGTACTTTGTAGTATGAAATTTTTATTGATTAGCTCAAGTCAGGGATGGGCAGTAATTGAAATTACGTAATTGAAACTACTTGAAATTGCGCAATTTGTAATTTGTTAATTTGTAATTCAATTACATTTCCCATGTATTTTGTAATTTGAAATTACAGTTCATGCCCCAAAGTTATTTGTAATTTGTAATTCAATTGCATTTTTCGAGTAATTTGCCCATCCCTGGCTCAAGTCAACTGCATTCGATTTCATTCTGATGCCTGAGAATTGATCAGTTCAGGTATAGTTTGAACGTTTGAGGAAGAGTGCATAGTTGATATTTCAGAGTAATTCAGGCCCTGCTAAGATAAGTTCGTTCACCTGACTCGAACCAGGAACTATAAGATAAGCCAGCTACAGACGAAAGTACTAGCCACCTCCTCGTAAAGTGGCACATCGCTGTTAAGTAAAGATTAGTTAAAGTACCGGAAAGTGGTAAAGAATTCACGTGGAAATATGAGACAAACAGATAAGAGTTCGCGAAGTGCAATGAGGTAACAATGATCCGATATGACGCCCATAGTAATGAGATATCATCGACTATTGAGTTTAGGGATCTGCGATTCTGAGACGGGCTTAGATTTGCTGGGAGTTCAAACAGACCCAGACAGGGAGACAAAGTTTGCCGAATTAACGCTTTAGAAATACGAGAAGAAAAACGCCCGACAGGACCCAGACACCCACCAACACACAGACCAACACACAAACACACAAGCACACGTACAAATACATCCGTAGAACACACGTGCGCACGTGTAAACAAACAGGCACGTGCAAACAAACGTAGACACACGTCCACACGAACTAATGCAGACGTGCGCGTGGACGCATTTACGCTGACAGCCTATCACAGTTTGTTTGACTGACTGACGCCCTGAACCGGAAGCACGTGACATGGACGACGAACATTTACAGATATCGGATGACTTGACGTGTCGTCAATCGATAAGTTTGCACTTTGCTCTAGATCGCATTTTATAGGTGGCGCCAGCGTAGGTAAGACAAATTACCATAAAGATCTTATAATGGGCCGACTGAGAAAATGTTGCAGTTCTCAGTTCGTAATCGAGCCCTTTAGATTAATAGTGGACCGAGTACTATGGAAATCCTATGTACTTGGTCCACTGTTAATCTAAAGGGCTCGTATATAAGATTGCCTTCCTCGCAGACAATTATTGGCCTACATTTGAAGTTTCCCGACGATTATCACTTTATGCAGTGCTACTCTCGTTCAGTGTTCAGCGATGTGTGTATTCGCAGTAGCATACAGCACAGTGCTGACGATTAGTAATGCCATATTGCAAGATCCAATCTCACGCAGAACCCAACTAAATACTTCGGACCGTCAGTTTTGTCCAGTTGCTAATTTTCCCTGCTCATAATATACGTAGCGTTATTTCTGAATGGCTGCACTGGCTGGTCGTGCAAATACCCACTGAGTTTAAGAGATGCATGTATGTATGTATGTATGCGTGTAGGTATATGTGTATGTATGCGTGTATGTATGTATATATATGTTACAGGCAATGTGTAAAATCAGGGATTTTGTAAAATGCCTGAAATTTTTAGGCAATTTGTAAAATCCCCAATTCACTCGGGCACTTTACAAAATCCCTGAAAAAACCAGGGATTTTGTAAATTCCCTGAAATCTGATGATGAAAATTTGACAGATTGCCTGAAAGTGACGAAAATTATCGAAGTTTTACAAAATACCTGAAAAAACCAGGGATTTTGTAAAATCCCTAAAATCTGACGATTACAGGCAATGTGTAAAATCAGGGATTTTGTTAAATTTTTAGGCAATTTGTAAAATCCCCAATTCACTCGGGCACTTTATAAAATCCCGGGATATAAAAACCAGGGATTTTGTAAAATCCCATAAATCTGATCATGTCCGCCTTTGGCTGCGTGTCCGACATGTCTGCCGGCTATGTTTCAAGTCATGCGGTCGGGGCCGTGACTTGTTTATTCCCTTTCCCTTAATTAGGAGCCTAAATAGAGCTTTGAGTTGTGGTGACGCATTGTCAATTAATAAGAATAAATAAAAAATAAATAAATAAAATTAAATAAATAAATAAATAAATATAATTAAATTTATTTACTTAATCAATTAATTAATTAATTAAATTTAATATATAAATTTAAAAAAAATAAAAAATATTTAAAAAAATAAATAATTAATTAATTAAATTATTAATTATCTAATTAATTAAATGAATTAAATAAGTAAATTTATTTATTCATATAATTGTTTAATAAATTGTTAAATAAATATTTAATAATTTAATTAATTAATTATTTATTTTTATTTATATTTATTTAATAAAATTAAATAAATAATTATATGAATAAATAAATTTAATTATTTACTTCATTTAATTAATTAGATAATTATTAATGTAATTATTTTTTTTTTTTTTTTTTTTTTTTTTATATTAAATTTAATTAATTAATTAACTGATTAAATAAATAAATGTAATTATATTTATTTATTTATTTTATTTATTTATTTATTTATTTATTTATTTATTTATTTATTTATTTATTTATTTATTTATTTATTTATTTATTTATTCTTATTAATTGACAATCCGTCACGACAACTCAAAGCTCTATTTAGGCTCCTAAGGGGAAGGGAACACACAAGTCACGGTCCCGACCACATGACTTGAAACATAGCCGGCAGACATGTCGGACACGCAGCCAAAGGCGGACATGATCAGATTTATGGATTTTACAAAATCCTGTTTTTTATATCCGGGATTTTATAAAGTGCCCGAGTGAATTGGGGATTTTACAAATTGCCTAAAAATTTAACAAATCCCTGATTTTACATTGCCTGTAATCATCAGATTTTAGGGATTTTACAAAATCCCTGGTTTTTTTCAGGTATTTTGTAAAACTTCGATAATTTTCGTCACTTTCAGGCAATCTGTCAAATTTTCATCATCAGATTTCGAGGGAATTTACAAAATCCCTGGTTTTCAGGGATTTTGTAAAGTGCCCGAGTGAATTGGGGATTTTACAAATTGCCTAAAAATTTCAGGCATTTTACAAAATCCCTGATTTTACATTGCCTGTAACATATATTGACTTTATAAAGCGCATTATTTCTTGGTGCTTTGCCGCAACTACCCAGTTGGCTGCGTTTCATCTTATCATGGGTAGTTTTGCATCTATGTATGATCTGTGCCAAGCCTGATAAACCCTCGCTGCAGGTGTGAAGCTTTCTGGCTTTCACCCAGCCCAAACTTTCACACTTGCAACAAGCAGGCTTAAGAGAATGAAGACCGGCCCATCATTCTGGAACATTTCGCCTGTTTATAGTTAACCGTCAGTTGCAGTTGAAACGATTTGATTCGCTTATGGATTTGTGTTACCCCGAGGTCGGAAGTGATGTAGTTGGAAAATGATTCTGAGACACATGAACCTAGTAAATTTGTAGGAGGGCTGAAAAGTTTCACATCTGGCAACCAATGCTCCCTTTTGATTTCATATTTCGTACATGGGTAGACGAGTCCAAAAAGCCCGGGACACAAATTTTCACGGCCCTCTAGCGGCTATGATGGCTCATTTACCAAATAGTGGGGGGCCCAGACACTCAGTCATTTCAAGTTGATGTAAAAGTTTCGTTTTCACTACCAATTTGAAGGTAATGGTCTGTAGATCAATATTCGTCCGAGGGAAAGCATGCAGATAAAAATTGAAGCGTGGGGGGCTCGAAAACCCCCTCTGGCCAATGGGAAATATGTGTATTTTCTCCAGTCATTTCATATAGATGCAAAAGTTTCGTTTTCAGTACCAATTTGAAGGTAATGGTCTATAGATCAATACTGATCCGAGGGGAAAGCATTCAGATAAAAAAGAAGCGTGGGGGCTCGAAAAACCCCTCAAACTCTGCAAAATATGTGTATTTTGCTCCAGTCATTTCCAGTAGATGCATAAGTTTCGTTTTTCAGTACCAATTTGAAGGTAATCGTCTCTAGATCAATACTGGTCCGAGGCGAAAGCATTCAGATAAAACAATGAAGTGTGGGGGTTCGAAACCCCTCCTCCGTCCTTTGCGAAATATGTGGATTTTTCACCAGTCATTTCAAATAGATGCAAAAGTTTCTTATTAAGTACCGATTTGAAGGTAATGGTCTATAGATCAATACTGGTCCGAGAGGAAAGCATTCAGATAGAAAAATAAGGGGTGGGGGTTCGAAACCCCCCGGCCTATGCAAAATATGTAAATTGTTGTAACTTTTGATTGGATGGTCCGATCTGAACATATGTGGTATGTATGGATTCAGAATCATGAGCTTCAAGTGATATTAACATGTATATTCCACATAAAAGCGTGTATTGCACATAAAAGCGTGGGGATTCGAAACCCCCCTTCGTCCTTTGTGAAATATGTAGATTTTTCTCCAGTCATTTGAAATAGATGCAAAAATTTCTTATTCAGTACCAATTTGAAGGTAATGGTCTATAGATCAACACTGGTCCTAGGGCAAAGCATTGAGATAGAAAAATAAGGGGTGGGGTTCGAAACCCCCCGGCCTATGCGAAATATGTAAACTATTGTAACTTTTGATTGGATGGTCCGATCTTAACATATGCGGTATGTATGGATTCAGAATCACGAGTTGCAAGTGATATTAACATGTATATTGCACATAGAAGCAGTGATGGTGCCAGTGTTGGCGCATATCCACAAAACTAAAGAAAGTATCATAAGAAAGTTGCTAATAAACCGGCTATAAGAAATTGAACGTACATATAGTTAAGTATTGCATATTGTTCTTGTCCAGCTACTTCGCACATGTACACTTGCAAAGACGTGTGCATTTCAATTTTGCCCTCATGCACTTGCAGAGAGAACAGGTACTTGTGCAATGTGCAAGTGCACTTCACATCCAGGTGGAATACACAACAACAACAACAACAACAAGCAACAACAACACCACAGCAAACAACAGCAACAAGAAGAACAACAAGAACAAGAGGATAAGATGAGGAGGAGGAGGAGGATGAGGAGGAGGAGGAGGAGGAGGAGGAGGAGGAGGAGGAGGAGGAGGAGGAAGAAGAACAAGAAGAACAAATACAAGAAGAAGAGTATACAATTTAAGAAAGACAATGTAACGTAATCATGATCTTTAAAGCGCCTCCCTGTAGGATAGCTGTTCAGAAGTATTTCCATAATATGCTCGGTTCCCAGAACGATAATTAAACCAATACATGTAGTCCTATTTATTTATTTTTACTATTATATTATATGTCTGGCAATGATGACATTGTGTGCTTTCACATACCGTAGTGTATGGAAAGCGATATGATGGATGTGTTGCTGTCTGCGGATGAATTGAGGTCAGCTGGCACCCGAGGTAAACTAGAAGAGGTGGCAGGAGGTGCAACTGTATAAATGAGAAATTACACACATAATAATCTGCAAACGCCATTTATTAGAATAATATCACACAGTCGTACTACTGTAAGTGTTAGATTCAAACTCTCAGAACCTCGCTAAGGGGTCGTCCATTAATTATGTCAACAAATTTTAGGCCTTTTTGACCTCTGAGGTTGACCTTGTCAACAACTGTCAAACATTGATGGACCCCCAAAAAATTATGTCAACAATCCCAGAACCCCCCCACCCCCACCAGCAGCATAGCCAGACTGAATTTTTTTCTCAATGACCTTTTTTTAGAGATATTTTGAACTCCGATGACCTTTTTTTAGACATTTTTGGATGACCTTTTTTTGTTGTCTTTCGCTACCTTTTTGGGATTCATTGGGGAACAAATTTGTTGACGTCAACTTTAACCGAACCCCCCCCCCCCTGTCAACAACTGTCAAACTTTTCCAAACTCCCTCCCCCCTATTTGTTGACATAATTAATGGACGACCCCTAAGGTAACAGCAGTAAACTGAGGACGCATGTGAAGTATGTGCCTCTGAGTAGGTTCCTTGAAGCGGCGCTATATAAATTCTAGTGTACAGTGACGCAATGATATAATGCTATAATGATGACTCAAACCAAAGTGCATCTGATAACGTATCTGACAAATATATTGTGTTAAAAGTGTTTCGATTACGTACGTGATAACGTATAAGATGAAGCATAAGATAACGCATATTTATGATAAATTGTGATTACAGGTGTTAAAATGTTTCTGCCTTCGGGCGTAATAAAGTACTGATAATGTTATGATGACACATATGATATTAACACATGTGACAACATATATATGATGACGCACAAGTTAACCTAAGCCTGTATAGAATAACATAATTATGATGACACACATGATAATACTATTGCTTCAATTGGTCCTTCTCTTTTAAATGCGCTTTCTCCTTCTGTTCGCTCGACAATTCTATCTAGCAGTCTCTCTTCTTCCTTTGCTTTTCTCAAAACCTGCTTCTTTTCGCGGGGCCTTATGCACTGGGAACGTTTCTGAACGGTTCACCCTACTAGAGGCGCATTACAAATTCTTAAATACAATACAATACAATACAATACAATACAATACAAACAATAATACATGCTATAACAGATGTCGTTCATTACACTCCAGAAAATCTTAACTTAGTCTTTATCGCCTAAACAATTTAATCTACAGGCATGGGCGCCCGTAGATAATTTTTCAGGGGAGCAAAACACAATGGCCATGGTTAAATTATTAGCAAGAGCTTGAAAAATGCACGACAGGAAAGTAAGAACATGGGTATTTTTCATAGAATTTTGTTTATTCTCGCTTAAAGTTAAATTTCTCAGGTTCACTTTGTGCATCATTAGTATGACTAGTGCTTTAGTGCAAAGAAATTTGTTAAACTCCAAAAAGTAGTAGGCCTAGTTAAAAAATAGGTGTTAATTTTCCAGCGGGGCAATTGCCGCTCTTGCCTTTATGAGCGGGCGCCCATGTCTACAGGTCAAGAAAGTCGTCTCAGTCGAGAAAGATAAAAGTTATGAAATATGAATAAAATATTATCTAAGAAAGAGCTAAAGATCCGACGACGTGAGTAGAATTGATGCGGATGGCTTACGTTCACACTCCGGAATGAATCCGTTCCACAGGAATCCAGTACAACGAATCTGCTTCACTGACAGATCGTCATATCCACTGAATCGGAACCCTTCGTCACATGAGGCGTTCGCATGCAGTGCTTCATCATCGTCAATGTGATACGTTATTCGACCGTGACCAGGATCCGGTAAATCCGGGCATCCGGGACCTACAGCTAATCAGCCAAACACGATTGCGGAACCTCGTCCATCAATTCTACTTTCGCAAAACGCAAAGACCGTCTCGCTTCATATACAGTAATGTCTAATTGCTGCAGACACAGACGTATTGCCAACGCTACTAGAGCTACATAAAAATGCAATCGTGCAGTCACTACAGTTCCCTCTCGGTACAAATCGCACCCTGGTGTGCAAAACCGTGACAGATTTATCGCATTGACAGTTAACGAGTCCCATGTGAATATTTGTGACTGTCGATCATACTTACTCTAAGTCGTTTTTATAAATTACTTTTTTTATATTCCTGTCTGCTGTTGTATCATGCACTGACAACCTCAATCCGTATCACAGTTAATTTAATATTCTACCGACAACAACAAATATGCCGAGAATTTACACTGTAATAGATAGTTAGCCTATACTGTACTGTTTCCTTAGAGCACAGTATATAAAGCCCATCCAGTTATCTGAGTGCTGGTTAAACGTATTTTGTATTTTTGTATGATCACTGAAGAAACCAGTTATGATTCGCCAAAAGAAGCAGACATTATAGAATTAGTTTGTCAAAAATTAAAGTACCATAATTATGATAAAAAACTTCAATTTATAAAATAATAAAAACGCTAATAAGTAAATATATAAATCAAATCGTCAAAGGATAAGAAAACTTCAGTTAATAATGACCTATAATAAAAGTGCTTGTATATAAATACATATACAAACCAAATACTTATAGGATAAGAAACTCTTCAATTTGTAACGTGATAATTATGCTAATAAATAGTACATAAATTAATAGAACCTTCGAAGTAGAGAAAGAAATGAACAGAACTTTCGAAGTAAAGAAAGAAAGAAATAGAACCTTCGAAGTAGATAAATTAATTAATAGAACCTTCGAAGTAGAGAAAAGAAATGAATGGAACCTTCGAAGTAGATAAATTAATTAATAAAACCTTCGAAGTAGAGAGAGAAATGAATAGAACCTTCGAAGTAAAGAAAGAAAGAAATAGAACCTTCAAAGTAGAGAAAGAAATGAATAGAACCTTCGAAGTAGAGAAAGAAATGAATAGAACCTTCGAAGTAGAGAAATTAATTAATAGAACTTTCGAAGTAGAGAAAGAAATGAATAGAACCTTCGAAGTAGAGAAAGAATCCCCTTTGCGTCAGACTGGTTTCTCCTGTGACGAACTGAACTGTGGTAGCACTGGCCGGAACTTCAATCGTCTGTTTCCCTAGAACACCGCACTCCCTGAAGTACTCCTTCGACCCATAGACAATCTCCAGGTAATCGTCGCAAGTTCCTCCTCTCTTGACGTCCAGCTCGAAGTCGAGGAGTGTCACCCGGATCGTCTGCCACTTCCGGACGGACAACGTCCAGCGACAGACGGCATCCATGTAGTACTTATCCGGATAGTTGGGACTCGAGATGTAGCCGTGGTCGTAGAGGATGAGGCTCTGCTGTCCCGAGCATCCACTCTGGATCTTCGATGCTGTTCGTAGAAATAGACCCAGTGCTAGATTCTCAGTGTGGCCTCATACAATAGCGATGTCTGGTAGGCAGTGATACAAGTTGTCTGATATTTGTTTTGTTATATTGATAGCACACAACAGCAATAACAACGACATGAACTCTTTGTATAGAGCCAGTACGAGGGACTGTAATATAATATAATAATATAATAATAATAATATAATATCTTTTCTTTAATTAAGCGCCTGACAAACGCACTGCGCTGTACATTTACATGTTATGCAATTTAAATCTTAACTACTAACAGAACAGACAGCCTGCAATACACGGCGCTATTAGCAGCCTACAAAGCATATCCGCCCTACGGGACTCGAACTTGGTACCTCTCGCTCTCTACGCCAGATGTTATCCAATGCGCTATTGGGGCCCCCAGTAGACTATATTTGCATCCATTCCATCTGTCAGCTTTCGACGGGAATCTGTTGGTTGGTTCCACGTGTGTGCGTGGGCTTGCCACTGGTGACTCTTCTAGCTTTTTGTGTATTGTTTTGTTAACTGACGTAATATTTTCGTTCGTAATGACACTTAACTTCATAATAGGCTAGCGCAGAAAGCGCCTCTGACTCGAGTGACTCGTCAGCTTCGAGAAGGTATGCCGTCTTGAAGAGACGCTATATAAATTCTCAGAATGAATGAATGAATCTCCGAGGCCAATCCACACAATGTGGTTTGGATAACAGTGGAGATTGATAAGCTTTTATAAGGTTAGACCATGTTATGTGTGAAGGCTGCATAGCTCTTGTTGTCCTTGAGTCCTTGACGTCTTTTAACTAAACACTTTAGCGACGAACCTCATTGTTTCCCAGTCGCTTTTTAGCACACATTCTCGTCGTTGAATTACTAAACACCTGTACGACTATTAGAGCAGTAATTGACTTTCTCTTAAGTCGATAATCAGCGCAATCCACTCGTATGCTATCAATGAATTAGAGCGCTGGGAAAACCCTGATCGAATTTCGAAAACATCAAAGAACGCAAGATAAACATACTGCGCTACAAGACAATAGCTTATATCTAATGCTACGTCGAGGAATCTTTAATGACGGTTTAATGATCGTTAGGCGTGCATTTATTTTCTCACGTGTGAATGAATGACGTCATGCACCAGGTAAAGTATGCGTGCCTAGATACTAACTACTGGGTCCACTCTATGGAAGCAACTTCCTCCCATGACTCGCTCATTGCTTCAAGCTGGGGCCTCCCTGCATCCTTTCACTGCTTATAAAGACACCATTTTTTCTCGGGGTCTGTAGCAATGGAAGCGCCTCTGATTGGTGTAGCACTGTGCGTGGCGCTATATAAATTTACACATACAATACAATACAATACAATGCAATACATAGGCCTGCCTATTGTTTAGAAGCAGGCCTAAAACATGTTATGTACAGATTCAAATGAGGCCAAAATGTATGCAGTAAAGCTTATGGAAATATGGAAATACAATTAATGTGGCTTTGTTTCTTTTGTAGGAGTCAGACAGAAGTTGTTTATATATATATATATACACCATTGCATATATTTATGTATATACAATTATATATTTCTAACTCCGCCACTGTTTGTACTCTGACAGTGCCAGTCCCTAGCCTGGAGAAAGGAGGAGGGCGACACTAATCATCCTTGTAATGACACAGTGTCATTAAACAGCAACCAACAATAATTTATATATATAATATATATATATATATATATATATATTTACATAGATATATATTTACATAGATATATATTCATTTGTGTGTGCGTGTGCGTGCGTGTGTGTGTGTGTATGTGTGGGTGTGCGTATGCGTGTGTGCGTGTGCGTGTGTGTGTGCGTGTACGTGCGTGTGTGTGTGATTTACAGCATGATACCACGTAGGTCTACGAATACCAATATTATTCTTTTCAAAAACTATTTTTGTTCTGTTTCTATTGTTAAATGCGGGCGTTTATAGACATTAGTCTGGTTCGCACATGTATAGCACGAACAGGCACATTATTTTATGTGACAAGGAAGTGAAGTCACTCACACTAGCCGATAGTTTCTGTGTTTTGTTTTCAGATATAATGCCAATGTTTACATAAAGGTCCCGGGAAATCATGCATTTGGTTGCAATAACATCTGTAGTTGCTAGGCAATACAGACAACAGTCGACTAGAGGGGCTCTATAGAAGTTATGATAGAAGTTATGATCATGATGATTTTTATGATTATAATTATTATTCTTATAATTATTATCAGTATTTTGCCCAAAGCTTCATATGATCCTTCGGGGTCTTAAACACTAATTAAAACAGAGAAACATCTGGAACAGCCACTGCCCAGTGGTTCATTATTATTATAGATAATAATAATAATTATTTTTTTTCCCGAGGTACAGTTGATTCGGAATGATTACAGGAATTAGGGGCATTGTTCTGGAATGACTGTAGTCTTCGCAGATGTTTTTTCTGAAAACATCAGGCATTTAATCAGAAAATAAAGCATAGGAACTATTGTTATTTTTTTACCAGAGATATATATATGATCCCTCAGGATTTTAGAAATTGGTAGTAGTGGTAGTAGTAGTAGTGATAATGGTAGCGGTAGCAGTAGCGGTAGTAGTAGTAGTAGTAGTAGTAGTAGTAGTAGTAGTAGTAGTAGTAGTAGTAGTAGTAGTAGTAGTAGTAGTAGTAGTAGTAGTAGTAGTAGTAGTAGTAGTAGTAGTAGTAGTAGTAGTAGTAGTAGTAGTAGTAGTAGTAGTTGTTGTTGTAGTTGTAGTTGTAGTTGTAGTTGTAGTTGTAGCAGTAGTAGCAGCAGCAGCAGTAGCAGTTGCAGTTGCAGTAGTAGTAGTAGCTTATTATTGTCGAGACCCACCTGCGACACACTGATAGGTGACTCTCAGGAACTCTTCGTATCCACAGGGATCCGTGAAGAGAGCAACGTTGACGTCAATGGAGCAGTGACGTCGTCCGGCGCATGCGCGGTTGATCTGGAAGTGTACGTCGATGTCACAGTTCCATGAGAAGGGAACGTCGCAGCGAGAGGCGATCAGGGTGTTGTTGCGACCGTAGCGAACCGAATCGAAGATCAACAGCTCGTTCTCGTTGCACGAGATCTCGAATACCGTATTAAAACATGCGTACTTCTCAATCAGAACCATGGCTACAACAACAACAACATTAATTAAATCTTAATCGTAATCTCTAAATTTCTAAAGCGCCACTTGAAGGACATATTTAAGTCGATTCTGCAGAAGTAGTTAAAATAACTCTAGCAATTAAAGCCGCGTCAAAGTGATGATAGCAGTTTTGCTGGTACCGGGGTATAGATTTGTCGCCAGTGGCAATGGTTCTTGGGACCAGGTAAATATTTTTGAGAAATGATTGTTGAGTAAATGGTTTTTAGAGTAGCGGTTTTTATTAAGGATAGCCTAATCGTTTTGAGAGTAGAACAACCTGTTTCAGTGTTGCTATTAGTAATTATCGTCGTACTATAATAGTAATGATTGATAATTGTTGTTGTAATGAATGCTAATGTTATATCATCACTCGTAAATAAGTTGGTGCCACTTGTTTCAGAGAGTTGAAACTCGGGCAAGCAGGGTTCGTACACGGGGACCTTCGTGGTGCCAATTCACCGATCAATTCACTGAAAAGTGAGCAGATTCGAGACCACACAGTCGCTATATAAAAACCTGTACATTTACATTATTTCCATCAGGGCTTCGTATGTCCAACATGTGACATTGTGACACAGCTGTTGGGGATCGTGCATCACAGTGAAACTCGCCTTCAGTGCGTCCTATGACGCGGAGTCTTAGAGCTGAATGCAGCAGAGAAGTGGAAGTTACTTGAAACCCCATCTGCACACAGATTGGACTTGACAGATAGAGTGTTTTGCATTTCCCCGTGTCGACTGCCCGGATTTTAGACTTTCTCAGCCACTTGTCTGTGATCCAGTGGTCGTGTGGCCTGAATATTAGTGTAAAGCAATGCTGAGCAGACGTCAAGAACGTTTTTCGTTTTTATGTAGATCTCTATGTTTTGCTCATGAGCTGACACAGTTACGTACTCTTCAATTTATTCTCGATGTGTAACATCGCGTACATTGGCAGTTTCAGGATATACCTTGTTGGGCCACAGTGGCGGACTGGCTATAGCACTCGGCTTTAAACCCGAAGAATACGGGTTCGACCCCTGACATGAGATGATTACTGTGTAGAACATTGAGCAGCTCCTTAAGGCACAGTTATTTACTGATATTTGCGCATAGTAAATGCAATATAAATGATGATGATGATGATGATGATGATGATGATGATGATGATGATGATGATGATGATGATGATGATGATGATGATGGTGATGGTGATGGTGATGGTGATGGTGATGGTGATGATGATGATGATGATGATGATGATGATGATGATGATGATGATGATGATGATGATGATGATGATGATGATGATGATGATGATGATGATGATGATGATAATAATAATAATAATAATAATAATAATAATAATAATAATAATAATAATAATAATAATAATAATAATAATAATAATAATAATAATAATAATAATAATAATAATAATAATAGTAGTAATATTAAACATCATTAGTAATACTAGTACGCTGTATAAATTTCTCGTCACAATTGCAATTGTAGTAATTGTCGCAATTACAAAGGTATGTGTCTGTGCTTGCATGTATTTATGCTTAGCTGTCTTGGTGCATCTACAGGTCTACATAAATGCTTCTATTTCACAGACTGACTGATGAAGAAACGGGTTTCACGACTTTACCCTTTACACGTCCACCACTGACAGACACACAGAGGAGATCCTCTGAGAGCCAGAGTGGCAAAGGGTAAGAGACAGACAGCCAAACAGGCGGACAGACAGAATCACCGAGTAAAAGGGTGGACAGGACGAGTGACATCTCTGTTGCATGCAAAGGTCGACCGTTTGAATTCGTGTTGATGAGCGACTAAGTCGACTAAGTTGATGGTAGCGATAATGAGAGAGAGAGAGAGACGCGGATAAAAGGATTCCATGGCCAAACACCGACCAATGCATACATTCATTAAATGATTGCATCGGCCAAGACATACTGAGTGACAGCTGAAGACCTAAGGCAGCGTTCCACTGATCCCGCGACGTCGAGCACAGAAAACCGTCGGCTATCATCGGGTTCACTATTTCTCAAATAAACACACGGAGGTTTTATCCTCGCTCTCCGACTGAGGTTCCTATCACCGAATGAAATGTCATGACGAATCGACCGCATGCAGCGTAATCTAACGATTCTCTAACTGTGAAGCGCAATATAAATGTCGCAATGAAAACATACATAGGCCTAATACAGCTGTATAATGTATATGCATAA
Organism: Aporrectodea caliginosa; assembly: GCA_020284085.1. Taxonomy (NCBI): domain Eukaryota; kingdom Metazoa; phylum Annelida; class Clitellata; order Crassiclitellata; family Lumbricidae; genus Aporrectodea; species Aporrectodea caliginosa. The sequence continues at coordinate 60,127 of JACEVL010000736.1, forward strand.
ATCATATAGCCTATACAGGGCTACGTACATGTATTCATTCATTCATTTCGAGCACTTGTTATAGCGCCCCTTCAAGATTTCTACTCAGAGGCGCTCCCGACTACAGCGCGGACACTGAATCGGAGTTTCGCGCCAAAGCGCATGAGCAATTGCGTGTGAAGGACTTGCCCAGGGTCCCTACGCGGCGGCTTGAGGTGGATTCGAACCCGCAACCCTCCGGCTGCAAGGCACCAAACATACCCTACACCACCGCGCCCCACATGTATGTAAGCATCTAGTCATTTCTGAATCGCCTTTGAAGAACATCTACCGCTTATTTCAGGAGATGTTGACAGCAATCCAAGTTCAGTTTACCGCTAACTCCAAAGAGCCTAGGCTTACTATCGAGAACCCAATGCTGAGACCAGTTAGTGGGTAAGGAGGATTATACTTACCTCGGATAAAAAAGGAAAATAATAATAATAATAATAATAATAATAATAATAATAATAATAATAATAATAATAATTACAATGTCTTTTGTTATATTTTTTCACCTCAGTGGACTGGTGATTTATGACCATTGTCTTTGAAATCACAGTTTTCACTCCAAAATTGTTATTCACAAGAATCGGGCAGGAACATGATCCTGATTTTCCCACGCATAGAAGCGTAACAGCGTATTGAGAGCATGAATGTTTATAGTGACAATAATTATTATTAATCTCTGTTCTATCTCTATCTGCAGTCTGTCTGTCTGTCTCTTTGTCATTCTGATACATAGAAGTATGCGTCACTTATATAAGCCTACGCTCACGGAATTTTGACGTTCAACAACAGGATATGCTACTTCTTGTCCCTATATTGTTTATTGTCAAATATAGGCGTTTGTCATGCATTAATAAGATTGCTCACATACTTACTTGTTCCGTTTGGGCACGTTCCCTACTCAACCCCACTCTTTAATACGTTGTCTTTCTTGCGACACCGTCTCATTCCACCCCCGCTCCTGTTCTCCGCTCTTCCTTCAGCCGGACGTGCGTTCGCCGACATGAACATAATATAACATTATGAAATAAATATTGCATGAGACGTGTCCTCGCCCGCACAGCGTCGTGTAATGCAAGGACTTAACGATCTGTGTGCGAAACATCCAAGAACGAAGCGTCCGTACGAAGTGAATCAACAGACCGGTCCAAGTGCGCAAAGGGGAAATTCTGGGGTGCCTCCGAGAAACCATTGCGCTGATAATGAGCTGAATTTAAGTGAGTCGTTTGCAAATCGTTTCCATTCGGATCAGCGGCTTAGCGCACCATACGGCTTGACCTCCCGAATTTTGACCTGGCATCGGAACAAACAGAGCCTGGCTATTGCAGACTTGATTTGATATAGCGCCGGTGTTTCAGCTGATCTCCCTGACGTGGCTTTTGAGGGCGCTGAGAAATTTTCGAAGATTTACATTGCATTACGTAACATTACATTACATTACATTACATTACATTACTGTGGTTTCAATCACTGCACGCAGAATTAGAGCAGATAACTTCAAACGGTTTCGATCGACTTTTGAAATGCTACGTCACATCATTCTATATTAAGCTTATTATTATACTATCATCAACATGATCATCATCACCATCATCATCATCGTCGTCGTGGTCATCATCATCATCATCATCATAATCATAATCATACTCATCAAAATCATAATCATCAACATCATCGCCATCATCATCATCATAATCATCATCATCATCATCGTCATCATCATCATCATCATCATCATCATCATCATCATAATCATCATCATCACCACCACCACCATCGTCATCATCATCATCATCATCATCAATATTATATTACGCATTTATCAAGTGCCACTATCTAATGACCAAGCATCAATCGATGACACTAATCAATTGTCAGTGAAAGACTTACTCAATGTCCATACACGGTGTTGTCTCAGAGGAAGTTCATTCTCGTTACGTACTCTCTGCGTTAAGGCGAGCGCTCCAGCCAATCAACGACCGTGTTCCACATGATATCACATACGATGGCGTTGGGCTTTACAATACATCACATTACATCGCAATATATATTAATTAAGGACCACTGTCTAATGACAAAGCGTCAGAACTTCAATCGATGGCACTGGGTAACCATTGTGGACTTGTTCAAGCTTGTTATAAGCTTCACGCTACAATACATAAAATTATTATTTAATTGGCAACATTCTGTAATGACAAAGCCTCAATCAATGACACAATGGGTAAGCGCTGCGGACTTGTTCGAGTTTGTTTAGCTTCACGTTACAATGCATAAAATTATTATTTAATTGGCAACATTCTGTAATTACAAAGCCTCAATCAATGACACAATGGGTAAGCACTGCGGACTTGTTCGAGTTTGTTTAGCTTCACGTTACAATGCATAAAATTATTATTTAATTGGCAACATTCTGTAATTACAAAGCCTCAATTAATGACATAATGGGTAAGCACTGCGGACTTGTTCGAGTTTGTTTAGCTTCACGTTACAATGCATAAAATTATTATTTATTAAATACCACTCTCTAATGACAAAGTCTCAATCGATGGCATTGCGGACTTGTTCAAGTTCCCTATGGCCGTGTCGGGAGGATCGAACCCGCATTCTTCACGTTGTAAGGTGAGTGCTAAGATCAACGAACTAGCGTGTCAAATCACCTAATATTACGTTACATAGTAAAGGCCAAATCAGATGAGTCCATAGGTTTCATTTGGCCGGGGTCACAACCTTTTCGAGGCCGCACGCTTTGACCTATTATAGGTCGTATCATTAGACTGATTTCATAATCTGTGTCAAACTAGGACCAATACAAGCAGTTTTGACGTCGAGCAGCTGCCCTGTGCTTTGCCAGTTTCTGACGTGGCCATCGCGAAAGACAGTAACAGAATAGGTAGGCTAACCAGAAGCAGAACCTATAGTCTCAAATTCATTGAAAGGCGCATTAGAGAATTGCGATCTGTTTCCTTCACTAGCCACAAGTTGTCCACAACACCGTCAATGACTTCTTATGCATTCCCCGTTTGATGCAATAAAATACCTGATAACTCGCAAGAGCGGAATGTGATAATTCTGACATTCACAATGTTAGTTAAGGTCAAATCAGATCAGGGCAAGATAGGTCAGGTCAAAGCAGGTCGGGCCAAGGCAGGTCAGGCTAGCCAGAGAGATCGGCCTTAAGCCGTTAAGTCTACGGCTATTGTATGTCTCGTACGAGACATCTCCATCCAGGAGATCTTTAAAGTCTAAACTTTGGTCGTTGGCAAACAATAGGCCTACAAGTAACCATGGTAACCGCATATCTGTTTATATAGCGCCGCATCACAACCGCATATATCTGTTTGAAGACGGAATCTTTACGCAAAGCCATTTCGTCTGTTGGTCCTGACACAATCCTAGGCATAGTCTATAGAGCGCTAGTACTATCCCTGATCTTACTGTAAATCAATGCCATCCGGGCCCTTGCAGTTATTAATTAATCGCGCTTTTGTTCTGCGGCTTCTCTTGGGTCGAGACTCCATCTGGGTATTAAAATATGGTTGTCGCTCTAACGATCGGGGATTGTTGTAACTCTGGCTGCGGTCACGGCCTCATTTCCTTCATGGCTTTATCCAACAGATCCCCTAGTGGTGAAAGTTGGCATTTACAGCCAGTGTAATTATCATTCGCATTACAAAATCGTTGTTACGTCTCTTAAAAACTTCTTAGGAAAGTATTGTCTTAATTTCTAGCTATAGGTACAGGCCGCGTTCTTTATAAGCTAATAGCTTTTTGTACGGCTCCAGCTGCGTAGTTCCGGTAAGTTTTTCTTACGTGTATGATATATTATGTCAAAGAGAAATAAGATCATGGCAGCGTTTAAGTTTTAGAGGTTTTTAAAGGGCGCTATATCACAGAAATTATAGACATTGTGAGAACATAAAAGGTAGAAGTAACACGCTTAGCAGTCTTCTGTTGCACATACCAAATGTTTGGACCCACTCGGCTTAGGCTAGCCCAGCGTTTCCCAAAGTGTGTTCCGCGGAAAGTTATAGGTTTCCGTGGGGAAATTGGAGAGAGTTGTTTGAATGCGTTGTTATATTGTAAATCAGGCTCCGAGTGCCAGACAATTAAGGGTTACGTTGGGAAATTTCGTTTAAAATGATTTCAAGAACTACTGCGAAGCACTGGGCGAGCACAATATTTTACCCTAGGCCTATATTAAGGCACACGCCTGCAGGATTCAGTCTATAGCTCTTTTAGACGGTCATATTAACAACTCCTTTGAGAGGTCACAGAAATGCGTTGTATAAAAAACACTCAGGTACAGGGGCGCCGTTAGACGTACGCACTTACGCACGTGCGTACAGCGCTGAAAGGCTAGGAAACGAATCATTGCAAATGAAAAAAGTGAAATATTATTATTAAGTTACAAAATTATAATAACTTAGGTTCTAGTTTTAATATTAGGTAAACTAACAGTCTAACACCATCCAGCAGTGGCGTAACCAGAGCTTCCCAAAAATTACGCACATTCCAACCTCTCTGAGGGGAGGGGTCTGGGAAGAGGCTGTAGGCCTAATTAAGGAACTTTTTATTTGGGTGTGTATAATGGTGCATTTTGGATACCATCTTTTTGGTTAAAAGTAATAACAATTTACATCAGTTCTTTGGGAAATTAAATAATTCCATAATTTTAATTATATCTTGCGAGGCGAAAAACATCCTCATTCGTGCCTGAACACCTTTTGAAATCCTATTACTATTTACCAAGACCAAAAACAGACAAAGATAATTAGGCTAATTTTACGAGACGAAGATACAACCGATTTGCCTCTAGTCTACGGGTCGGAATGTTGGCCAGTGCGAAAGCAAGACAAGAAAAGAATTATTACAGCAGAAATTAGTTTACTGCGGAAGATCGCAGGGATTTCAAGACTTCAGAAAATAAGAAACGCTGGCATTAGACAGCATTATGGATCGAAACAACTCTGCTAGACATTGTCGTTCAAAGAAGGCTTCGATGGTTTCGACATATAGGCTAAAGAGAATGCAAGTTGACCGAAAACCACACGCTGCACTATATGCAAGATTAGAAGGAAAAGACACTAAGGCAGAACCAGTCAATCGTAATCGTAATCGTAATCTCCAAACTTCTAAAGCGCCACTCGAAAGCCAAGCGCAGGGCACCAGCTTATTCACGAGCGCTGCAATGCTGAATAAACCATATAAATGAGGATGAAACATAACTTTGACACTAAGGGAAACAACGAACTTGACAAATGACTGAGGAAAAAGGAGATCATTTATTCGTACCCATCGCTGCCAAATGAAAATGATGATGGTGGTGGTGGTGGTGATGATGATGATGATGATGATGATGATGATGATGATGATGATGATGATGATGATGATGATGATGATGATGATGATGATGATGATGATGATGATGATGATGATGATGATGATGATGATGATGATGATGATGATGATGATGATGATGAACCAATGCAGATACATGGCGATGAGCTTCTGACAATTTCAATATGATGTACAAACATAATGATCAAACAATAAATAACAAAAATCACAGTCAAATCAGTCAAATCTGATACTTACAAGTAGGCATTTCACACATTTGCATTGACTCTCACTTCCTCCTTACCCTCCAATCGCTCCTCCTCCCTTTCCTCCATTCGCACCTCCTCCCTTTCCTCCATTCGCACCTCCTCCCTTTCCTCCATTTGCACCTCCTCCCTTTCCTCCATTCGCACCTCCTCCTTTTCCTCCATTCGCACCTCCTCCCTTTCCTCCATTCGCACCTCCTCCCTTTCCTCCATTGGCTCCTCCTCCCTTTCCTCCATTCGCACCTCCTCCCTTTCCTCCATTTGCACCTCCTCCCTTTCCTCCATTCGCACCTTCTCCCTTTCCTCCATTCGCACCTCCTCCCTTTCCTCCATTAGCACCTCCTCCTCCTTTTCCTCAATTCGCTCCTCCTCCCTTTCCTCCATTCGCACCTCCTCCCTTTCCTCCATTCGCACCTCCTCCCTTTCCTCCATTCGCACCTCCTCCCTTTCCTCCATTCGCTCCTCCTCCCTTTCCTCCATTCGCACCTCCTCCCTTTCCTCCATTTGCACCTCCTCCCTTTCCTCCATTCTCACCTCCTCCCTTTCCTCCATTCGCTCCTCCTCCCTTTCCTCCATTCGAACCTCCTCCCTTTCCTCCATTCGAACCTCCTCCCTTTCCTCCATTCGCTCCTCCTCCCTTTCCTCCATTCGAACCTCCTCCCTTTCCTCCATTCGCACCTCCTCCTCCCTTTCCTCTATTCGCTCCTTCTCCCTTTCCTCCATTCACACCTCCTCCCCTTTCCTCCATTCGCACCTCCTCCCTTTTCCTCCATTCGCACCTCCTCCCCTCCTCCTTTCCTCCATTCGCTCCTCCTCCCTTTCCTCCATTCGCACCTCCTCCCTTTCCTCCATTCGCTCTCCTCTCCTCCCTTTCCTCCATTTCGCTCTCTTCCTCTCTTTCCTCCATTTCGCTCTCTTCCTCCCTTTCCTCCATTTCGCTCTCTTCCTTCCTTTCCTCCATTTCGCTCTCTGCCTCCCTTTCCTCCATTTCGCTTCTCTTCCTCCCTTTCCTCCATTTCGCTCTCTTCCTCCCTTCCCTCCATTTCACTCTCTTCCTCCCTTTCCTCCATTTCGCACTCTTCCTCCTTACCCTCCATTTCGCTCTCTTTCTCCCTTTCCTCCATTTCGCTCTCTTCCTCCCTTCCCTCCATTTCGCTCTCATCCTTCCTTTCCTCCATTTCGCTCTCTGCCTCTCTTTCCTCCATTTCGCTTCTCTTCCTCCCTTTCCTCCATTTCGCTCTCTTCCTCCCTTTCTCCATTTCGCTCTTTTCCTCCCTTTCCTCCATTTCGCTCTCTTCCTCTCTTTCCTCCATTTCGCTCTCTTCCCCCTTTCTCCTCCATTTCGCTCTCTTCCTCCCTTTCCTCCATTTCTTGCTCTCTTCCTCCCTTTCCTCCATTTCGCTCTCTTCCTCCCTTTCCTCCATTTCGCTCTCTTCCTCCCTTCCTTCCATTTCGCTCTCTTCCTCCCTTCCCTCCATTTCGCTCTCTTCCTCCCTTTCCTCCATTTCACTCTCTTCTTCCCTTTCCTCCATTTCGTTCTCTTCCTCCCTTTCCTCCATTTCGTTCTCTTCCTCCCTTTCCTCCATTTCGCTCTCTTCCTCACTTTCCTCCATTTCGCTCTCTTCCTCACTTTCCTCCATTTCGCTCTCTTCTTCCCTTTCCTCCATTTCGCTCTCTTCCTCCCTTTCCTCCATTTCTCTTTCTCTTCCTCCCTTTCCTCCATTTCGTTCTCTTCCTCCCTTTCCTCCATTTCGTTCTCTTCCTCCTTTCCTCCATTTCGCCATTTCTCTTCCTCCCTTTTCCTCCATTTCGCTCTCTTTCTCTTCCTCCCCTTTCCTCCATTTCGTTCTCTTCCTCCCTTTTCCTCCATTTCGCTCTCTTCCTCCCTTTCCTCCATTTCGTTCTCTTCCTCCCTTTCCTCCATTTCGTTCTCTTCCTCCCTTTCCTCCATTTCGTTCTCTTCCTCCCTTTCCTCCATTTCGTTCTCTTCCTCCCTTTCCTCCATTTCGCTCTCTTCCTCCCTTTCCTCCATTTCGCTCTCTTTCTCCCTTTCCTCCATTTTCGCTCTCTTCCTCCCTTTTTCTCCTCCATTTCGCTCTCTTCCCTTCCTCCGTCCATTTCGCTCTCTTCCTCCCTTTACCTCCATTTCGCTCTCTTCGTAATCGTAATCGTAATCTCCAAACTTCTAAAAGCGCCACTCGAAAGCCAAGCGCAGGGCACCAGCTTATTCACGAGCGCTGCGTCTAGTCAGAGGGGTTGTCCGAAAGAGTAGTCCGAGGGAGGTCCGAGTCCAGTTTCCAGAGGATCAGAGAGGGCACCGCAGATGTTAAGGCGGGTGTCTTTTGGGTCGAGGATTGGAAGGTACATGATCAGATGAGTCAGGATAAGAGTTCTTGAAAAGCCCAGGGTCCGATTTGCCGGGGGGTCAGAGGGTTGGACCCCTTGCTTCCTCTTATTGACCCCCTTGCTTCTAGCCTTTGGCCGACCACCTTGACCCCCTCAAATTTGTTAACCACAGTCCTACGCTGTGGACTCCGATATAAGGCCTCCATGCCTACACCAAACGACTCCATTATGACCAGTCGGCCTGACCCAGCTTCTCCCTCCCTCTCTCCTAATCTCTCTGAAAACCCATGCACCGATATATATATATATATATATATATATATATATAATGGTTACCGTTGTCTTGAGTAGGCTAAAGTTAATCATATCCAGAGTTCCTTGGATCAGGTTTCCACCCAGTGGGCCAGTAGGCCTATGCTTCAGGCGTTCACGGACTCCGCGCTTAAGGCCTCCCATGGCACTAGATAGCCGCCCTGCTGACCTTTCCCCTTTCCCTTTGCCAGGCGGGGATACCGAAATATTTAGTACTCCATGGGCCAGGACAGGCGCTGAATCATTAGTCGTGGGATACCAGTATGTACGCATGCCTTCATCGAAAATTTTAGCGACATCAACTGAACGGAGCTTGGTTTAAGAAATTGTAAGAAAAACGAGCAGCAGCTGCAGCAAGTTCTATATGGAGTTCAAGGCAGCTATTTTTAATCATGCCACAGCAGTTTATCAGCTTGAGTGAAGTAGCGCATCTATTAATTTTGCTGAAGACTTTGCAGATATATCAAAGATAGAAAAGTTTTGTGTCTGGTAAGAGCCACAGTTTCATATCATCATATTGTATTGCACTGTATTTATTAATTTACATAGCGCCGTTCACGTACAGCAGTGGCCATTCAGTAATGCTCCCAGTGCGAGAACCCCTAGAGAAGAAGGTTTTGACGAGGAAGAAGGCTGCAGGAAGAGACCCAAAAAGAATGGTAACACGTAGAGAGGAGGGAAGGGCATTCCATAGGGAGGGCCCACTAGTGGCAAAAGATCTAGTTTGGGCCAAAGTGGTCCTAACTCGTGGAACAAAAAAGGAGCGGAGAGGTCGATGAGAGACTGGAGAGGGGAGCGAATGTGATCCCTAAGATATTTAGGAAATTAGGAGCATGCCCAATTTGGACTTAAGGACTTATAGCGTTTAACTAGCTGTGTTTCGCTAAAATTCGAAATTTCTATTGGAGGCGCTTGCCGTTATTCGCCCAGGACATCAAAACACCTAAACACGCCACTAATCAAATCACTTTCATTGGAATTAACTGTCTCGGACAGGTGATAATGACTCCCCAATCCAGTGCATATTTTAACAGATTTGGACTACTGGGACAAAGTCTGCTACACTACTTTCAATGTTATTGGAAACTAACATTGAAAGTAGAGTATATCCTGGTGTAAATCACCAAAACTACTGGGACAATCCTAAAACTACTGGGGCAAATCCTAAGACTACTGGGACAAATGTCCCAGTAGTTATACAGTTAAAATATGCACTGGCCCAATCTAGTGCTTTTCCCAACTTGAGTGTCGCGGCACCAAAGGGCGTCGTGAACCTACCTAAGGTAGTTGGTTGTCACAAAGGTAGAACAATAACATTTGTGCAGCTTTTAAAGTGAAAAAGTTTTAAAATTTATCACCACTAACATACGCCTATCAGTTTTTACATATTTGTTTAAACTAAAAGTTGTGTAGAAATAGTCGCAACCCAAGCGGTTTCATAACGAAACGTTTCTTATGAGCAAAATAAAGAACTAATTTGAAGCATATTGATATTAAGGACAAAGGTGCCGCTGATATGCCGTTAGTAGCCTAAGCACTCAAAAAGGTTGGGAATCACTGCCATAATTAATCTATCGGTACTTTATAAAATGTATCTCACTCTTCTGTGTTACTTCGGCCACTGCAGTACGGCGCCCCTAATTGTACTGCAGAAAGAACTTTGAGCAGATTGAAAATAATAAAAAAATTATTTGCGACCACCATCAGATATATGAACGCCACTCTCAAACAGTTTTATATAGGATAGTATATACTAGTGGTCTACTACACTAACTACTGCGCATATGGCATTATTTCAAATGTACTAGGGCCTATCATATAAAGTTAATTACCATTTTTTTACCCCCTCAAAAAAAACTTGGCCCACACAAGCAATCTTCTAGATCCGCCAAAGTTCTCGACCCCCTGCTTCTTTTTTGACAAATCGGACCCTGTGAAAAGCAGAGACTTTAGTTCGAGTGGAAAGCCTTGGGGTGATGGATAGAGGAGCCTGAGGCAGATGATGGTGGATGATTGGCGATGATGGTGGAGGAACCGAAAAAGTTGCGGAATTCAGGAGGTAGATCGTTCCAGAGACGCGGCGCAGTGTTGGATATTGCTCAGTTGGAGAACCCAGTTGGTGGTGAGGGGGAACGTGGGGAACGCCGTTCCCCCACTTTTTCTCACACTATGCTAAATTCTTGCAAGATTGCACTTTTTGCTTACTTCAATATCCAGGCGTTCCCCACTTCATTTTTTAGGACTACACTACTGGTTGGACCGTTGGAGAACTTGAGATGAGTAGTAGTGCCCTCCATTTCGCTCTCTTCCTCTCATTCCTTCATTTCGCTCTCTTCCTCTCATTCCTTCATTTCGCTCTCTTCTTCCCTTTCCTCCATTTCGCTCTCTTCCTCCCTTTCCTCCATTTCGCTCTCTTCCTCCCATTCCTCCATTTCGCTCTTTCCTCCATTTCGCTCTTTTTCTCCCTTTCCTCCATTTCGCTCTCTTTCTCCCTTTCCTCCATTTCCTCCATTTCGCTCTCTTCCTCCATTTCGCTCTCTTCCTCCCATTCCTCCAATTTCGCTCACTTTCCTCCATTTCGCTCTCTTCCTCCCATTCCTCCATTTCGCTCTTTTCCTCCATTTCGCTCTCTTTCTCCCTTTCCTCCATTTTCGCTCTCTTCCTCCCTTTCCTCCATTTCGCTCTTTTCCTCCCTTTCGCTCTCTTCCTCCCATTCCTCCATTTCGCTCTCTTTCCTCCATTTCGCTCTCTTCCTCCCCATTCCTCCATTTCGCTCTTTCCTCCATTTCGCTCTCTTTCTCCCTTTCCTCCATTTCGCTCTCTTCCTCCCTTTTCCTCCATTTCGCTCTCTTCCTCCCTTTCCTCCATTTCGCTCTCTTCCTCCCATTCCTCCATTTTCGCTCTCTTTCCTCCATTTCGCTCTCTTTCTCCCTTTTCTCCATTTCGCTCTCTTCCTCCCTTTCCTCCATTTCGCTCTCTTCCTCCCGTTCCTCCATTTCGCTATCTTCCTCCCATTCCTCCATTTCGCTCTCTTCCTCCCTTTCCTCCATTTCGCTCTCTCTTCTTCTCCTTACCCTCCATTTCGCTCTCTTTCTCCCATTCCTCCATTTCGCTCTCTTCCTCCCATTCCTCCATTTCGCTCTCTTCCTCCCATTCCTCCATTTCGATTTCTTCCTCCCTTTCCTCCATTTCGCTCTCTTCCTCCCTACCCTCCATTTCGCTCTCTTCCTCCCATTCCTCCATTTCGCTCTCTTTCTCCCTTTCCTCCATTTCGCTCTCTTCTTCCCTACCCTCCATTTCGCTCTCTTTCTCCCATTCCTCCATTTCGCTCTCTTCCTCCCATTCCTCCATTTCGCTCTCTTCCTCCCATTCCTCCATTTTCGCTCTCTTCCTCCCTTTCCTCCATTTCGCTCTCTTCCTCCCTTTCCTCCATTTCGCTCTCTTCCTCCCATTCCTCCATTTCGCTCTCTTTCTCCCTTTCCTCCATTTTGCTCTCTTCCTCCCTTTCCTCCATTTCGCTCTCTTCCTCCCTTTCCTCCATTTCGCTCTCTTCCTCCCATTCCTCCATTTCGCTCTCTTTCTCCCTTTCCTCCATTTCGCTCTCTTTCTCCCTTTCCTCCATTTCGCTCTCTTCTTCCCTTTCCTCCATTTCGCTCTCTTCCTCCTTACCCTCCATTTCGCTTTCTTCCTTCTTGCCCTCCATTTCGCTCTCTTCCTCCCATTCCTCCATTTCGCTCTCTTTCTCTCTTTCCTCCATTTTGCTCTCTTCCTACCTTTCCTCCATTTCGCTTTCTTCCTCCCATTTCTCCATTTCGCTCTCTTTCTCCTTTTTCCTCCATTTCGCTCTCTTTCTCCCTTTCCTCCATTTCGCTCTCTTCCTCCCGTTCCTCCATTTCGCTCCTCTCTTCCTCCCTTTCCTCCATTTCACTCTTTGAATTCCTCCATTTCACTCTCTTCCTCCCTTTCCTCCATTTCGCTCTCCTCCTCCCTTTCCTCCGTTTCGCTCTCTTACTCCTCACCCTCCATTTCGCTTTCTTCCTCCTTGCCCTCCATTTCGCTCTCTTCCTCCCTACCCTTCATTTCGCTCTCTTCCTCCCTTTCCTCCATTTCGCTCTCTTCCTCCCTGCCATCCATTTCGCTCTCTACCTCTTTACCATCCATTTCGCTCTCTTCCTCCCTTTCCTCCATTTCGCTCTGTTCTTCCCTTTCCTAAATTTCGCTTTCTTCTTCACTTTCCTCCATTTCGCTCTCTTCTTCCCTGCCCTCCATTTTCACTCTCTTCCTCTCCTTCCTCCATTTTGCTCTCCTCCAAAGCAGACCAATAAAGGCACAATTACAGTACGTAACTGTAAACACCGACTCCAATGTGTTTATTAAATTTTATCACTTAGCCGGGTTGAGCCGTGACTGCTCCTGATTAGATAACCTTAAGAGGCGCTATATAACTCTTCGATATGAGTGACTTAACAGACGGAAAATATAATATAACAAAATCAGCAATAATACCGACATTTATCTTAATCAGTTACTAAATATCTGAATAATAGAGTGTAAATTCAACTTTGATAAATACATTAGTTATGCAGGCAGAGTAAGAGTAGACCAATAGGAATTCACATATCCTTGGTTTTAAATGTCTAAAATTATAATCAAGTAATATCTTCATGAGAACAGAGTACATACGTAAACACACATCATATCAAGAGTAGAAATAGGATTTCATGCACAAAGAAGTGTTGCCAAACATTTATTTTTGATAGCTTAACATTTTAACTGTTGAACTTTGCAGAGCAACCCAAGAAACTTAAGGTCACATAGCACGATGGTATGCAGGACAGTCATTTGTTCAAATATTACACTACTCTCAGATCTAAGAATCATCAAAACGAAGCTTAATATGATAAACGTCACCTATATAAGAACTTCACAAACTCTCCATATAAGTTGTCGATTCTAGTTTAAATAAATCAGGTAAATTATAGCCAAGTATACGTGTAAATATAACCAAAAGAATTGAACAGGCACATACGTGTACCTCTTGCAGCTAATAAGGCACACACGGGTCAAATCAAAGTTCACAGGCATGCTGGAGGGAACATCCTTTAGTAAAAAAAACATCTTGTAAAACTCACCAACACTATATCAAAACAACATAATCAAAAATCTTTCACATATTTTCTGAGTAATTCACAACTAAAAGCAGATGTATCAACATTAGGTCATTAAAACTGTTATAAACAAACATTGTTAAAAATTAAATTATTGTAAATCAAAAAGCATAAAGATAATTCAGACAAATCATCATCCATCAATATATCTAGACTCCAGCATTCAAGCAGAAAATATAGAGGTAAAGCCATGGAATAAATCTGACTAAATCAACTCTTGAATAACCAAAATGCACAACAAATATGCTGAGTCCATACAAAACATGCATTAAAACATTTAAACAACGACCATCATCATAAATTGCACCATGCTTATTAAATAATGAATCACATACATGTATAAGTTGAGTAGTAATACTTCTGCTTATAAAATAACACTTCTGTGTGTGGTATGTCGCTGACGGCCATACTTTCTTATCAATGCTCTTTTTGGGTTTTAATGCAACTGCAGTCAAGGGCAAACTGGCAGAATTTAGTTAGGAAAGATACAAGTTTCAGATATTTCAGCTGCTGCTGACTTAATTTCTTTGTAATATCTACCAATGACAATCAATAGCATCAACTGAGTTAAAATTTCTGAAATATTATATATAACGCTGTGCACTAACAAAACTGTATAAAAATAAAACTGTAATAAATCCGAGTGTCATGGCATGCATGATTGCAATGCCTGACACAGCCATGAGAAACATAAAAGTGAACAGTTGTGTACCGTATTTTAGCGTATATAACACGCGGGTTATAAAAAGTTTTACAAACCACGCACCCTAGCCGCGGGGTGTACTCGTGGGCGAGTTATATAAATTAAATTTTACACAGCCAAATTTTGTACTAAATTATTTTCAGGTCAGAAAATGCTATAAAAAGTTTTTTTACAGTCAATACTGAGGCATGGACGGCGACGAATCGACAAGAGATGAAGTCCGACCCTTGCCGTATATCCTCTAGTATATCGCGATTTTTATGGAGAATTTCAGAGCAGTAATTGTGGTATTCGCTATATATTCAAGAAAAATCTAAATTTAACTTTTATTACACAAAATATGGAACCTACTGGAGTCATTTGAAGCTTTCAAAACTATATTCTACGGCTATCAACGGCCATTATTTTAGATCGTAAACACATTGCCGCCGGTAGACTGCCTCCCCTTTGTTCCGGTAGACTGTTTCCCCGCTGTCCTCGTTGTAAGTAAGGTGTATGTAGTCATTATTGAGAAGCACTAGCCAACGTATACCTTGTAAACAAGGTTACGGCGTCATGCCTATAACAAATCTGATAATTAATCGACCAATAATACGGGAATTTTAATGAAATCGCTCATAGATGCGTAGGTATATGTAGGGTCGTTAACGATATGTTGCAATTTAGTTATGGCGTGCGTATGGTAGGATGACGTTTCCAGCTAAATTTCAGGATGGCCGTACAGATCAAGTGAACAACAGCCTCGTGTGCATATTTTACGTCAATCAAATGAGCTGTCGAAGCTATTAAAAATTTGTGAATGTGTTCAATTTATATCATAATTATGTGATAGAACCTACATTATTCGTTTCAAAACTAATTTTTTTATTATCCTTATAGTTTCTTGTTGTCAGTTATAAAATTTATCAATAACTAAGTGGAACCAACACCTGGAGAAATTAACGAACTGCTTTCCCTGGAACTATAAGTCCAAGGTTTGCCAGTGATGATTCTGACACTGAATATGACGGATTTTAGTAAAGCACATTATTTATAACTTTAGAAGAATTGACCTTCAAAACTAATTTTCAAATTTAAAAACATCTGGACTAGGCTTAATGACAAAGTGACTAGAATCAGCACACACTTAAACAAGGTTTGCTCTTCTAATTTCTTGAGAATTTCGTAAATCATTCCTCGCGTATATTTGCTATAATCTCCAACCAGGAAAGACCTTACCTTGTGAAGATACCAGGAAAGAAGTAGGAACAAGGTAATTTTCGCTTACAGGTTCTAAATGTTCATTTTTTGCAAGAATCTTCACTTTCTTTGCAAAAAGAATTTAGATCAAATAGACGATTTTAATTTGCGTATAATAGCGTGAGTTATGACTATATCCAGTAAGAAGGTATATAAGGAAATCAACATTAACGCTAGTGCAGACGTTCGTTTATTAGGTGGACGCACGAAAATGCATGCGTGTTACAATCAGGTGCGTGATATAATTCCGTTTTTACTGAAATCCCTAAAAGTAGCGTGTTATATTCGTGTGCGTGTTATATTCGCGTGCGTGCTATATCCGCGAAAATACGGTAATAATCCTCCAATGTACTTAACCATAAATGTTCCTTTGCAAACTTCATAATGTCTAAATATAAAAACAGATCATACATTAGTCTATAAAAATGAGTTTCATACCCTGCATTTTTTCTAATTTTCAGTATTTTTGCACTAGACCACAGTTTTGTTAGTGCACATGTTCATGTTGAACATAAACATACTACTGACAGTTTTCGGATAAGAAAAATGTAAAAAAAATACACGCATTACTTTACTATAAACCATCTAAAATGCCGATAATATCATAAGTACACAAATAATGATGTTTATGAAACAGATTTCATTAGACATTACCACCAGATGGCCAAAGTGAAATTTCACACTTTAAATAACTATGGACATACTGTACTACAGTTGTCACGGTTCTTCCAAATGACATATACAATTGTTAGCAATTAACTTGACAAATTCTTTAAGGCAATTGAGCAAAGCCAAAAATTGACAACCGCATCACAAGATAAGCTACCACGGACAACGAATGCAGTCAGTTTTATCATTAAATCACATGTTCAAAATAAATTCAACAAGTATACCAACCAACAAAAAGTTTATCATAATGACTCAGATGTCTTTAGTCCAGTCACGCAATTATTGATGAAATATCAATTAATAAGTTAATTCAATTGGTAAATGTAAACTTCAAAGCAAGTATGTAAGTGGAAAGACAGGGACACCTTCAAGTGGGACAACAGAAAATTTTATGAAAACTACAAGGACGAGTTAAACATGGCTACAATTATAAGTGCAAACATAGGCTATGATACGTCTGGATTAGTACACTTTGAGTAAGAAAATCTAAGATATTTCAGGTAAATGAATAACATTTTCTGAAAGTTACTAAGCAAACTGTAGTCGTAAACAAAGACTGTTGTGGATAAGAAAAACCCATCAAAGATTGTTCAATGCATTTCCGTTGGCGTGGTGGATGGCACTTGAATAAGCTTTCCTAAGATTTCACTCCTGGAAAGAAGAAATATGAATACAATATTTAAAAAAAATATGAAGACGTTTATTCAGTCAAATTACAAAGCCTTCAGGTATTTTGTAAATGTGCAAGACTATTGCCCGACTCACCTAAAGTTACACTCTGATAACTTAAAGAAACCAACTTAGACCCATCAGCAAGACTTGATTTTAGCGCTTTTTGAGGTGCTATACATATGCACAGATTGCATAAACTTAAAATACCGTACATACATGTATGTTCTACATAAATTCATACAAACCACCTGCATACTAGTCCAAGAGCATTAGATCAAAATGTGTTGAAAGGTGGAAATAACTCACAACAAGCTGAATTTTTCAGGATAGGTCTAGGAATATGTGTAGAATAGCATACTAAAAGTCCTCAAAAATCCTCCTGGAGCTCCTTGAGAAATCCAAGATGGCGTCCAAAATGGCCGTCATTTTCCATCAGCATTAGTTACTTGGTGGAAACAGCTCACACAAATCTGAATTTTTCAGAATAGGTGCAGGAATATGTGTAGAATAACATAATAAAAGCCCTTGAAAATCCTCCTGCAGCTCTTTCAAAAATCCAAGATGGCGTCCAAAATGGCCGTCATTTTTCTTTATAATCATTAGTTAAATTGGGAAAATAGCTCATAAGACGCTCAATTTTTCAGGATAGGTGCAGGAATATGTGTAGAATAACATACTAAAAGTCCTCGAAAATCCCTCTGAAGCTCTTTTAGAAATCAAAGATGGCGTCCAAAATGGCCGTCGTCTTCCATTAGCTTTATAATCATTATTAAATGGTGGAAATAGCTCATAATAAGCTGAAATTTTCAGGATAGGTGCAGAATTATGTGTGGAATGACATACTAAAAGTCCTCGAAAATCCTCCAGGAGCTCTTTCGAAAATCCATGATGGCGTCGAAAATGGTCGCCATTTTCCATTATAATAATTAGTTAAATTTTGGAAATAGCTCATAAAAAGCTGAATTTTTCAGGATAAGTGCAGTAATATGTGTAGAATAACATACTAAAAGTCCTCGAAAATCCTTCTGGAGCTTTTTCAAAAATCCAACATGGCCTCCAAAATGGCCGTCATTTTCCATTATAATTATTAGTTAAATGGTGGAAATAGCTCATAAAAAGCTGAAATTTTCAGGATAGGTGCAGGACTATGAGTGAAATAACATACTAAGTCCTCGAAAATCTATCTGGAACTCTTTTTAGAAATCCAAGATGGCGTCCAAAATAGCCAACATTTTTCAGTATTATCATTATCTTGCAGCATTAGAAGTTAGAATCGCAATGATAGTGTCTTCGTGGAGTGGTTTTATGAAAGTAGCCACACCGAGTGGCCTATACGGAGAACAAGAATAGAAGCGTTGCCCTTCATCAATCTGGATCCCTCCAATCCAAAGACTATAGGCGAGTAGGCCCTATTTACAGGTCGTTATGCTTTGCACAGAAACGATGTGAAAGCATGGCTTGAGAATATATCCAGTCACATTTGACCATTTGGCCTCTATACGTGAAGGCTGCAGAGGTTGTAGCTCCTTCACTAGATCTGCATAAAGTAATATTCCGTCTTGGAGGGTTTCATCTCCTGATGTCTTTCCTTGGTGGCATAGGCAACATAATGACAGGTAGCTGGCTACCAGAGTTTTGTGAGACGGTGTATGCCGTTATAGCCTACATACGCAATCTCGCCATGATGTTTCTTGTGCTCTTCGTACTCACATTCTACATAAATTCATACAAACCACCTGCATACAGTCAGATTGATATCTAGTAACAACAGTTTTCTATGGGCTGCAACAGTTAAGTATCACCGTTTGTTCAAACTTCTAAATAAATGTTTAAAAAAGAACAACATTAGTTATGTTCTTTCATACTCCTTCATTAAACTGGACAAACAATGTCATTATCTTATTCTATTCCTTCCATTATCTTATTCTATTCCTTCCATTATCTTATTCTATTCCTTCCATTATCTTATTCTATTCCTTCTATAGTCAGCCTCTTTCTCAAAATCCAGTTGAGATATATGTTGAAATTATGATAAAATAAACTATAAAAACTAAAGAAAGCACAGAGCTGCAATAACCTGAGAAGTTGAGTCATCTGCTTCCACAGACGTCATAAAACTGTGGCTGGCATTCCACTCCTAAAACAGACAATGCAAATTCTTAAAACAGAATTGGGAAGTTACAAGCAAGTATCAATATCACTCAGCCTCAGTATATACAAGATCATTCATCTCAATAGTCATATTATCTACAAATAAAACTATCCACAGCTCAAATAAGGGATATTCACACAGTATACATAATTACATATACTGCATAGTATGACCAGCTTTATTATAATGAAAATTTGTAACACATGAAGTCATATAGAAATGCCTGTAGTAAATTTTCTAGAATTATATGCATATATATATATATACAGCTCCATTGCACCAGTGCATATGTATGTTTTTTATTCTGTATTTTTATTTCCCTTTCAGCTGTACCTATGGAATAAACGTTTCTACAATGTATTGACTTTCAAAGTGTTACTTGTTGGTCGCACTGGGCTTGTTGGATGAAAAATATTTCAAATAATATCAGTATTGCATGCAAGACTTAACCACAAGAACAAGACAATCTTGACCAAGGCAGTAAAGTTCCAAGAGTGAGACCAAAACAAAGACTGTAGTGTACCAAGAAACATGGTCCACAACAGTAGAAGACTGAGGCTTCTTGGAATTTATTCCAAAGTGTAAACAGATTATAAGCAATAAAACATTAAATGTCCATAAACAGCACAAGATACAGTCATAAAGACAGTTCATCAATGTCTTTATTAAAAAAGCCAATATACTCTTATAAAGCCTGCCTAAGTCAGCATCAATATCAACTCATTATTATTTTTATCTTCAAAGGTTGGCATGTCTGCCTACCTGTATTATGTGGTCTGGTTTTGATACACCTTTCCCTGTCCATCTGCTCCAGGCTTTGTCTCTTTATATTGTCTGTATGTTTGTCTGTCTGTCTATCTCTTTAACTGTAACCATGACGCTGATGACTGACCTTAGACACATTGTGTGCAACATAGAAGAGTTCTGTGAGTGCAAGTAAAAGCTCCGGTTGAACTTCCGTCGAATCCTTCGTGGCTTCCATCATCTTCTGATACATCTGCCACAAGCCTTTCAGAAGACTCAAATCCACTGAAAGCTCCTCACATCCACGACTCCTACGCAATCAATCACCAAAACTTCAACCAGTCGACCTTCAGGATTTCACTTTTCCATCTCTTTGTAATGTATGCAACATAAAACACTGTAATGTAATACATTGGACAAAATGCAATGTAGCAGAAGAAGAAGAAGAGCATCCCTTGACATAGCCTGAGAGGCAGCCATGAGTAAGAAGTGCTGGCAACTTAATTTTCTTAGCCTCAAGGCATAAGAGGGAAGGTGACTAGTAATCTCCCTCGCCACCTACCTTCATACCCATAGTGTATGGTCAGTGTACTCAATATAGTGGAGTTGGCTGGAGTGCAGGTGGAGCAGAAATCTTGATCTGATATTTAAAGATTTCAGATAAGGCATATTACACAGCTGTGACAGGAAACCCTTAGATGATGCCAAAATTATTATATTACCATTATTATTAGTATTTTTTAATATACTTATTATATTATTATTATTATAATTATTATTATTATTACTACTCATTTTTAAAAGACACTATCTATGACTAAGTATCAATCGATGGCACTAAGCATCATTGAGCATAAAGGACTTGCTCAAGTTCCGTACACGGAAACTGTCTCGAGAGGCTTGAACCCATACTCTTCGAGTTACAAGGGAAGAGCTTTAACCAATCGGCTACCATGTCGCAACAAATGCCCCACAGAGGCACACTGAGACATACATTGGTTCTTAATAGAATCGAAATATATATAGCAATCACTTGGTCTGCAAAGACATCAGCTTCAGAAGGAGTCGGATTGCTTTCAGTCGCTTGGTCTTTGCTGATCGGTTGGCCATGCCAACCAGCAACTTCCACAATCGGCCAACAGGAAGCAATCTAAAATATTCATTTAAACTTGCAGACCTTTGAATAGAGAAACAATTCTGAACTAGTGTTACCAACCATATATATCTATGCAATAACAAAGTTTTCTCTTCCACTAATTCATTGTGTTGGGAAGGGAACTTCTTCTTCACATTAGTTTTTGTTGTGACGACAGTCAAACCAATCAATTTTCGTTTATTCCGAACGTCATGCTGACAGTAACATTGGTAATGAGAATCATGATGAAATAATTATGATGATGATAGCGATGATAATCAAAATAATGATGATGATGATAATGATGAAATGATGATGATGAGAACAACTGAAGAAGTGGGAGATGACAACTTTAACGGCAATAACGATGATGGTGATGATAACAATGATGGTGATAACAATGATGGTGATAACAATGATGGTGATAACAATGATGGTGATGATAACAATGATGGTGATGATAACAATGATGGTGATGATAACAGTATAAAACAAAACAAAAAGATGGATAAAATACTGGAAAGTGTTTGTTGGAGGAGCAGGACTGCACAAGTCTTGATGCAGCAATGGTAATTATTGTGTAAGAGGGATTCTTTTAAATATCTTTCAGAGAGTCTGAGTTTATTCTGTCAACATACTACATGAGTATTCATGTATGTATGTATCTATGTATGAGCACTTGTTATAGCGCCCGTTCTAGAATTTCTACTCAGAGGCGCTCGCGACTACAGCGCGGACACTGAATCGGAGTTTCACGCCGAAGGCTGATGAACAATTGCGAGTGAAGGACTTGCCCAGGGTCCCTACGTGGCGGCTTGAGGTGGATTCGAACCCGCAACCCTCCGGCTGTAAGGCACCGTACCCCTACACCACCATGCCCCACAAGTATTGAGTATTTCTGGTTTAGGAATAGTACTGACCTCGTTGATTCTGGCTTGTCAAAGATGGAACACAGAGCAAGGTAACCAACTTCAAAGTGGTCGGAAAATGATAAAATCCCCGTAACCTTGAACTGGTAGTTCGATGACACCAAGGTCAAGTCTGGACCACTGAGTGTGCAGTAAAGATGGTCACCTAAAGAATCAGCACATTAAAGACTTATTACTCACTGCGTGCAAAAATGAATAATTACTAACAATTATTTAGTTAACAACAGGCCTCAAACAGGTGGTAGTTGGACAACTGTCTCACCTGTGAGAAATCCCTATTCTAGCTGTTAGCTACATATCCCAATACTTCTATATCACTTGTACCCGTTGACTCAAGTTCTCTAAACGATCTATATTCCACTCCACCTCATCTTTTGAACGATTCCCTTCCAGAATTCTGCAAATTCTATGTTCCTCTACCAATATGCTCAATCACTCATCAGGCTTCCTATTATAAAACTAAAGTCCCACTTTTTCGAGAAACATTAATCTATGAACTGCCATATTCCACCTTTTTTCATCCTAAACGTATCCCACCATAGCAGCTCCTTTAACTCTTTATCTCTTTGGTCTTCTAGTAACGAATTGTTTTCTTCATTTGGTATCTCTGGACAATCCCTCTGACTTGATGCAGCGCTGACGAATATACTGGTGCCCTGCAACTAGCTTGTAAATAGCACTTTAGAAATTTCAGAGATAACAGTAACAACCTTTGTCTCTCTCCTCCTTCCCTTTCTGTTCTCAATGAAATCACTTTGTTATATCATTTGTAAAATGGTATTGGCATTTTTGCTTTGTCCAAAAGCACTAAATCGAATTGGCTCTAGCTTACCTTGCATACAAGAAAAATTATTATATAGCTTAGTCAGCTAATAGCCATCCAACCAAACAACAACCAACATACCATAAAATGCACAACCCTTACCATGGCTAAATGCCATCAACTGTAACTGATGCTGGTGTGACATATACTGTACCTTTAATGGTAAAATCTTCCCAGTTCTCAGAAGAACGTCCAGAAAAGCATTGTCTGTCCTTAGTCAAGTCAGGTGAAGATGAGAACACAAGTTCCACATCACATTCAGCACAAAAGCTACACAGTGTAATATATCAGAACCAATTAAGCATAAAGTGCTGTCATTTGAAATAAGATCTAACTATTGTACCCGGATAATATGCGCACCTCACCATTTGCATTTACATAATATGTAATATAATATAATAATTTAAGCATACACTATACTGTATATCTAAAGGTAAAACATTTACAATTTTCTAGTACATGCATCATCAGAAAAATTAAATGAGTACTGGTACAAAAGTTTTGCCCTTTAAAGCGCATGTTATTCAGCTACACATATGTACTACTAAATCATTATTTGCATACATGTACACATACAAACATTCATACATACATACATACATATTAGATACATATATATACACACACACATATACAGAATTACAAAGCATACACGCATATACATGCACAGATACACAATACACATGCATACATACATACAAATACATGCACAAAACAAATACATACATACCTACATGAACATATACACACATTCATGCACACAAACATACATACATACACACAAATAAAAATACAAGCACACACATATATACATGCTCACAAGTACACACATACATACAAACATACACATAATAGCTACACATATACATACAATGCACTGATACATGCCATCAGTCGGGTTTCCGCAAGGGTCACTCTACGGAGACTCTCCTTCTTAGACTTCTTAATGATGTCTATAGTGCTATTGACCACTCTGAACTTACTCTTCTTGCACTCTATGACGTAAGTGCAGCCTTCGACACGGTAGACCATGATCTTCTCCTGCGTCGCCTTTCTATTTCCTTTGGCATCTCTTCCTTACCTCTGCAGTGGCTTTCCTCATACCTATCTGATCGCTCTTCGTCTACTGTCTTCCACTCGTCGCGTTCCCCTTGGATCCCCGTACCTATTGGCCTTCCCCAGGGTTCTGTGCTCGGCCCTCTTCTCTATATCCTGTTTACTGCTGACCTTGAATCTGTTCTCGCTTCTAGTGCTCTTTCTAGTCACTCATACGCTGATGACCTTCAATCTTACTTGCATTGTTCTGCAAAGGATGCTCTGAGTGCTGTTCGCTCGATGTCTCGTGCAACTGACACTCTGTCTGCCTGGCTTTCTTCCAATCGCCTGAGATTAAATCCTCTTAAAACCCAGTACATATGGCTGGGTACCCGCCAGCAGTTGGCAAAACTTGACCTGAACCTTCTTGCAGCTGAATTTCCTTTAATATCATTCTCAACCTCTGTCCGAGACCTTGGTGTCATCCTTGATCAGGAACTAACCTTTACTAAACACCTCTCCTCTTTGTCTCGCTCCTGTTTTTACCATCTTCGTCAGCTTAGGGTCGTTGCTCGCTCTCTTTCAACCTCTGCTGCTTCTACTCTTATCCATGCCTTCGTCTGCTCTCGTCTAGACTATTGCTCTTCTCTTTACACTGGTCTTCCTCAAGTCCGTTTGTCCTCCCTTGAGAGGGTCTTTCGGTCTGTGGCGCGCCTGGTTGGTTCCATTCCTCGCTATGGTAGCGTATCCTCCTACATGCATCATACTCTACACTGGCTTCCTCTCCGGCAGCGTATCCTATATCGGCTGTGCTCTCTTGTCTGGCAAAGTGTCTTGGGTTCAGCTCCTCGCTACTTATGCACCATCTTCACTCTCTCTTCTTCTTGTAAGGGTCGCTCAGCCCTCCGTTCCTCTTCTCGGGTGACTTCTTGGTTCCACATGCCCGCACTGCTACCATGCAGCGCCGAGCATTCTCTGTTGTTGGTCCAACAGCGTGGAACGTCTTACCATCTTTCCTTCGGTTATCTCCTCGCATTCACTCGGCTTCCTTCTACACCTAATTGAAGACTTTTCTGTATAATCAGGCCTGGCTTGGGAGCGTCTCTGAGTAGAGTCCTTGAAGAGGCGCTATATAAATTCTATGATTGATTGATTGATTGATTGATTGAAATACATGCACCCAAACATAAGCACATATGTACACAAATACATACTACATAATTATATGTGCATAATTCTAACACAAGCATTATAATACCATGCATTGTTAGAATTCTGATTAGGTACCTCTTGTCTAATTCAACATTGAGTGCAGGTGCACCTGGAATATAGACTTCATCCGTGAAATTATGGATGCTGCAGCCTGCATCCTCACTGGACCTCGAAACAAGGGTTGAAGGAATCTGCTTTGATACAATCACTATCTGGCCATCAGTTGCAGCAACAAAGAAACTGGAGGCAACTGCCATGGAAATGACATCATTCGGCTGACAACCGTTGACTATCTTCGTCATGACCTACAGGTTTACAGTTAAAGAACACTATCATCATCATCATCGTAGTCACCATTATTATTGTCATCATCAATGACCACAATCATCATTATTATCGCAATAATCGTCAGCATCACAATCATCATCATCATCATTATCACAATCATCATCAGCAGCAGCATCATGGCAACCACTATTAATTGCTGCCATGAATAGTCTAATTGGTACTAGGTAAAAGTTCAATTAATGAAGTATTTATTCACTACTTAATTAGTTGATCTAATTAATTAATACTCATTATTATAAATGGCTTACTATTAACTAACCAGTACTTACTTATTTGTTAATTCAACTAAACATTTAAAATGTATGCATCACTTTATTCTATCAATATTGTACTGCTATATCAATATATAATGGGACGTGGGTGGTGCTGTGGTATGTTCTGTGCCTTGTAACCGGAGGGTTGCAGGTTCGAATCTACCTCAAGCCATTGTGTTACTGCGTAGTGACCCTGGACAAGTTGTTCACCCACAAATGTCTGTGAGGAAGGCAACCGGAAACCACCTGACACATCTCATCCCCCGGATGGCATAAAAGCCAATGAACCTGCCTTTGGACAGAGAACTCATCTGACATATATTAAATGATCTCAGCAGACCAGCATTTAAATCCAAAACGTATCTGCAACAAAAGGATGTTACATGTATGGCATCAAAGATTCGTAAAACAGAACAAAATCTGGAGTGCACTATATGGCAGAACATTGATGGCGCTGAACAATTGTGAATGAAGGATTTGTACAAAGTCCCAACACAGTGGGCGTGGTGGTGAAGGGGTATGTTCGGTGCCTTGCAGCCCGAGGGTTGCGGGTTCGAATCCACCTCAAGCCGCCGCGCAGGGACCCTGGGCAAGTCCTTCACTCGCAATTGCTTATGCGCCTCGACGTGAAACTCCGATTCAGTGTCCACGCTGTTAGTCGGAGAGCGCCTCTGAGTAGAAATCTTGAAGGGGCGCTATAGCAAGTGCTCATAAATACATACATACTAGTGTTGTTTTAGTTTTGCCTTGAGTTTTAGTTTCAGTTATTATTAGTTTTACATGCTTGGTGTATTATTAGTATTAGTTATTTCACCAAGTTTCAGTTTTAGTTAATAGAAACATACACTTCCTCATTGCAGTTTTAGTTTCTTCAGTTTTAGTTTCAGTTATTCGTTCACTGATATTTAGCCAACAACAATGTATATCAAATTACTGCAAATAGGCGACAGCAACCATTATTCCTACAGTATGACAAGATGCTATGTATAATATATGATATAATGTCCTTTTAATGATTAATGTGGTAAAAATGTCTTGTTGAGCTTTATGTGAATCCCCAATTTTCACCCATAATTATGTACATAGACATTGAATATTCAAGGACGCTAGGTTTTCATTGTGTGTTTTCGTTAGGTTTTTGTTAGATGTTTGTTATTATTAGTTTTGACTGTTTTAGTTTCATTTATCGTTTCTGGCCGGTTCCGCGAGTTTTAGTTATTATTAGTTTTAGTTATTTCACCAAGTTTTCGTTTTAGTTTTAGTTTCAGTTAACTATAACCCTGAGTTTTCATTAACGAAGGTTTTCCTTTTAGTTTTCGTTAACGAAAACAACACTAATACATACATACAGTGACCACTAGAATGAAGACTTGAAATTGTACTCTACAAGTTACAGGCTGAGCGCTCAACCAACTGGCTATCGTGTTGGTCAATTCACCTAAACCAGATCATATTATATTAGCTTAGTGTACCATGGTTTTTACGATCTTATCAATACTACACTGACCAGCAACATTGGAATACCAACAACTGGCATACCAAGTGAAGCCCCCATTTAAATGTCGAACAGTATAACTGAGGCTGACCTTCTCGAGTGTCCCATTTGCCTCTGGACCAGCAAGCAGAGGAAGGATGAAGAAGATTCTGGTTACGTAGGATTTCAATGCTTCATCGTCCGGACATTCTGAGACCAGGGCCATCAACAGTTTCCGAGCATACAGGATTGCCAAAGCACGATTCACCTGTTAAAGTATGCGTGTTTATGCACTATGCACAATCACATAATGAACACATTATATATATACATATATACACAACATAGGCCACATACATATATATATATATATATATACACTTCTGAAATATATAATTATATTATATATTTTATAGCACTACTGAAAAGAAAATTAAATTATTCATCACAGTTTCCTTCAAGACCTGTTAGAGTATGAACCCAACCAGATATCAGTGAATGACAGCGGCCAATACTGGCCAATTTCAGATTCATTTATTCAACCCAAATGCAACTACCCAATCGCATTTAATCTTAAAAAATTCGTTAGGTACTATTTTGTAATGCAGAGTTATCAAGCAGTGATAACTTGGAAAGAAAGTGTATATCCAAGTCAAATTTCTTAAATGTGTCTGATCGAAAACATAAATGTAATCTGAACGTAATGTGAAGATAGAGAATTGTATACTGCTTGGCTTTTGGCAAGACACTAGCCCGGGACACCAGCGCAGAAAAGGCAAATGGTGCCCATGACTCTATCAGAGGCACTTTTGAAGGTTTACAATGAGTTAGTAATTATGTCACTGTCATTGCAGTCACAAATTATATAACTTTTCGTGCCTTCTCAGTGGTTGGGCCGACAATCTGGAATAATCTTCCTTCAGATCTGCATGTTCTTCTAGCTGGAGACTCTGCATACACCTTTTAAAAGAATTTGAAAACTGTTCTTTATCGCCGCAGTTGGGCCTCTTTGTAGGTTACCTTGGACCTTGGGGCGCTATAATAGTCCTCTAAATTAATGAATTAATGAATGCAATGACCTTTGTAATCACAAATTTACATAGTGGTTAATACAATGTTTACATTAAAAAACCTGATGCAATTGTCAATCTTGCCTTTGTCAGAAGTCCCTTTTCCTTGGAAATGAGCATTTTCTCCACCAGACTGGAGCTTTTCTCTTTCCGCTTTCTTCTCATCTCCTTATCTTCTTCTTCGCCTTTTGAAATCAGATGTGGCTTTCCTGGATTCGCTTCTTCTATACACTCATCAATTTCTCTGATGTAACATAATCAAATTAAATCAACCAATACTCTACTGAAAACATTAAATTCGTTAATGTTATCATTATATCTTTTATTAATAATACTAGGTACCATTATTTTTGTATATCACATGCATGTGTAAAAGTTTTAGTGTTATATGTCTAAACTTTCCCTTATGCAGTGAAAAGTACAATTATGAAGATCCTAAACATTAAAGACAAACTAAAGGAAACTTCTTGATGAATTCGTGTAAAAATTAAATAAATTTATTTATTTATTATTTACCAACATTTTCTTCACTTTCATTATTACGGTTATTATTACTATTATTTTTACTATTCATCATTATTACTATTACTATTATGATTACTACTACTACTACTACTACTACTACTATTGCTACTACTACTACCATTACTACTACTAATACTACTACTACTACTACTACTACTACTACTACTACTAGCACTTATTATTATTATTATTATTATTATTATTATTGCAATTATTATTATGAATTTATTATTGTAATTGCATAATCGTACATTTCTGCATGTATCAAGAGATGCTTTGTCCAATCTCAATGCTAGTGTCAATTTCTCCTTTTCTCTGTGTTGTTTGATGTCGTTTCTTCTTTGCATGTACCAGCCCCTCCAGTAAAGGAGAAAAATGAGTCACTTTATTTGGTCACTAATTCTGCATTATGAAAGATTGTTATTATTATTACTATTATTATTAATATTAGATAGATATTGAGAGGGCATGATAGATAATTATTACTAAATTAGACCTTTTCAATTATTATGTAGAGAGATTAGAGAGATTTCAATTATTATTCTTCTTATGAGATTACTAGAGAGATTATTAATTAGCTCCTTCTGTGGTGCAATTTTTGCATAGCACATGCACAAAGGTACATTCAAATCTGGCCAATTATCTTCTTGGATTATCAATTACTATTGAGTCATTATTACTATGTTAATACTACTACTACATACTACTACTACTACTCCAACTACTAATAAGTACAAATACAGCTACTGACTGCTACAAATACTAAGATAACTATTATTATGATTATTACTATTATTGTATTGTATCTGAGGCATTTACAAGAAGCATTAAGCTATTGCATTTCATACAAAGTGCGATATTCTATTTCGTGTAGGATGGTTGTTTCTAAAGTAATTCCAGAGGAATTCCTCTGAGTGACAATGGACGATATCATAAATTCCAGTATTTAATCAGTACTAATACTGAGGCCTGAACCGGTACATCTCAACATAATACATCGCGAGCACTCAACCATTCTAGGCTACAATGTCCCACCAAGCTTTTTATGTGTAATATAACTGAATTGAATCAAGTAAGAATTCAGAGGGGAGAAAATCGTACATTTCTGCATGTAATAGGTCGGAGATGTACGTGTATTGTCCAATCCCAAGGCCAGTGTCAATTTCTCCATTTCTCTGTGTTATTTGGTGCGGCTTCTTCTTTGCATGTTCAGCGTCTCTAGTAAAGGAGAATTGGCAAGTCAGTTAAATGAATTGGTATGCTAAATTCTGCATTGCAAATGATTGTTATTAATATTATTATATTACATTATTACTATCATCATAATTATTATTACTAAATTATTATTATTATTACTACTATTAATTAGCAACTTTTGTGGTGCCAGTGGCACATAGTACGTGCAAAAATATTACATTCAAATCCAGCTTTTATCTCCTTGGATACATGGCATATTGAGTAATCTTTGCTGTGCCCTCGTTATGTCTAATGTACAGAAAGGCATCAACCGACTGCACACTAAATCCAAGCTGCAATGAAGTCAAAATCCAGCTGTTGACTTGCTACAAATGGTAAAGATAAATATTTTTCACTGACGTTTCACAGTTTTTCGGATTTTCAGAGAGATTCTTACAAGAAGCTAAAGGCTATTGCTATTTCATATTTTGTGCGATATTCTATTTCGAGTAGGATGGTTGTTTCTAAAGTAATTCCAGTGGAATTCCTCTGAGTGACAATGGAGAATATCATAAATTCCAGTATTTAATCAATACTAATACTGACCCTGAGAAGATTCATGGTACTATAAAACATCAGTTAGATTAAATTTAACTCAATCATAAATTAACATAGTATTTTAAATTTAATAATTATTTCTAATTTTCACAAGTTTGAATAAAATGTCACTAACTTTACTTAATATAAGCTAATCAATCAAATTTGCTTCATTAAAGCAAATGTTCAAACTAATTAAGAACATACCTCAGAATAGTAGTATCCACGATTTCCTCAGTTGCAGCTGGCTCCATATTTCTCGATCTCATCCATCTGCTGGAAGAAGTACATTTCCACAAAAACAGACTTTTTCAAAGTGTGTGGCAGTATGCTAGAGACTATAGGGTTTGGCCAATTTATCCCTGCACTTTGACCCACCATGCAAAGAGGGCAGAGCAGAAATTACTCAATGTGACTGATATCCAAAGAAATAAAAACCGAATTTCAAAGTATTGTTTCTCATACATACAGAGAGGCATAGAAACAGATGAAGAGTTCCTAGGTTGGAGACGCAGCTCCAGAGGAAGCCCATTTCAAATAGTCGGACCCACAACCGAGAACGCCCCATGTTGCATTATAGACGTGCACTCAAAGGGAATGATCAGGTCACCACAGACTCGCAGTGTCCGCAGCTACTATTGGCAGAAATAGGGTGACAGAACTTCTGCAGATAAGCAGGCGCAGTACCAACGAGGCGACGGATAAGCAGCCAAGCAGACAAGTACAGGGAGGTATGGAGAGCTAGGATTGATAAAAGGACAGGTGGAAGGGTGCTTAGATAGATGGACCTGGCACAATGAACAGAGACATAAAGAAAACCTAAGACATATACATAGGATGCACCGTTAAAACAGTCAAAGGATTTTTACAGAATCATTTTTAAAAATGCTGTTTAAAAACATTAAACAAACATTGAAGGTCTCTGTAGACTGCAGACATGCTGTCACCTTACCTCAACTGTCTGAGGCGCCAACAAAAGGTCACCATCTTCACTGGACCACGATGATGTCAGAAGGGCACGAACATCACGATCATCATCACGATAATAGTGATCATCGTCATCACGATGATCATCACCATCATCATCATCATGATCATCATCACCATCATCATCATGGTTATCATTGTTATCCGCAGCCATATCTTCTCCAATAGTCGTGGTAACTTCTTCAGGCTCTGCAATCAGACACGGCTCAGACTGACTGCGTTTATTCAACTCCAAAGACAGGACCTATCACATAAAGCAAAACAGTATAATTATAATTATCCACTTTCACGTTTTCATTAAAGTACTTTAACAGCCAACTCAAAACTGTTATTATTAGTACTATTATTATTTGTCCTGAGGTAGCTACAATCCTTTAGGCTCTTAAAACAATGTCCAGAGACAATAAAATGAACATCTGGAACCGCTTATAACCTGTCAAGTTCTGGCTGAGCCACACAAAGCAACGGCGTTGAAATGCTAAATGATAATTGCTAGACATTGGAAGAGGTAGCAACTTTCTGTAGGATGTGACGAAATTTGAGTGAGGCAGCGCCCCAGTCCTTAATGAAATCCAGCCCATTGACATTGATGGGACCAAGGGTCTCAAATGCAAGCGGAACACTCTTAAGCTATATATGTCTTGTACATTTGAGCGACGTTGGCTGCACTTGGCATGTATTCTGGACGCAGCCAGTTATTATTTTTACTAACACTTTTGAACCTGGCATCACCCGTGTATTTTAATTTAATGACCTCTTACTCAGCGGCTTCGCCCCGGAGAACGTTGTGTACAATTTTCGGGTCGCCCTCTATCGAATGTGCTTCTGTGTAACTCTACACAATATATTGTTCCCATTTAATTTGCATAAGGGTTTGAATGTCACTTAAAATATCCATATATCCACGTATCGGAATTTAAAGTAATTTGTGAGCTGGAAATAGTTGTTTGAACTAGAAATTCGCATTACAACGTTTTGTAAAGTTTCATTTTGCTAGAGCGTTCCGTTTGCGAGTTTATAGTGGGACGGACAAACAGAAGGACAAACTTTGAGAATTATAATATTGTTACACATTTTATTGAATGCCACTATCTAATGACAAAGTAACAATCGATCAAACAGAGGACTTGTAAGTGAAGGATTTGCTCAAGGTATTGGTACCTATACAGTAATCATCTCAGGGGAGGCTCAAATCCATACTCTGTGCATCACAAGGTCAGTGCTCCAACCAAGTGGCCACCACGTCTCACACTATGAGCATCATTAAAGCACTGTATCTATAAAACAACACCTACATTCAACGTCATAGCTACAAAGACACAGAGATAGTTTATAACATGTGTTCATATAAGTTAACAGCAAATGCCACACATCTTAAAAAAATGGTAATGCATTTCTGGCTTTTACTAAAATAATCCTCTTAATTTTACTTAATGTAACATACCATATCAAAAGTGATCCACAACAAGACTGAATCCTTCAACGATCAGACTGCAAAGAGAGCTTATCCAAGCATTGCGTGTTTGTGTATGTTTTATTAATAAGTAACTTCTGTAGGAACAGTATCTGTTTCACAAGGCATCAACCTTTGTATGTGTGCATGTTTGTCCAGACTTAGACAACTCACCTCGAGGTCTCTGAGAAGAAGACTTTTTGATAAGCCAGTTCCAAGTGAAGCCAGATGACTGAGACACTGAAGAAAAGAGTTCTCATAAAGTTGCAGATTCACTTTGGTTTGATTGTTGTGAACGGTTTGTAGAGATGCTTTTATGATTAGTGCCAACTGCCACAGACTCTGTGCATCCACAGCCAAACCTACAAAACCAAAAAACTTCTTACACACTAACAATCTGGTATGTTATCCGATGAGACGACTTATGTAGCACTGTTTCTGTAACACACGAGACAGCAGTCTAGTTATCCTGAAGTAAAACATTCTCCAATATATGTGTTTCTATAAATAAACTTATGCAAATAGGTAAATACCGGTACAGAGCTTTGAAATTAGATATTGATCAGAACAAATATAAATAGTTGGATTAATTATTCTATATCTATAAGCAAGAACTAACGAGAGCATACTTAATTGTATGTTCTACAAACTGTCAATTACCGTATTTATTTATTTTATATATATATATATATATATATATATATATACGAATTCCTCATCCTATAATTATACAATTTATATATAAGAGCTGAAATGCTGAATGTTAGGATAAGATATATTACAAACTTGAAGACCCTACAAAATTAGAGCCATGTAAATTTCTGTTTATTTTACACTGCATTATAACACTATATATTATATATCACCCTGTAGCTATACAATCACATAAAAAGATTACATTAAGACTAAAATACATTAAAATATATAATATGTTCACAAAAATTAGAGCCATGTCTGATTATATTATATCGCATTGAACAAGCCAAGTGCTCTATGGTGAAATACATGCAATACTTAACTGAATAACACACATTATCGTAACCATGGCATAGAAAACAAGCTGAAAAAACCTGGTATAACTTTTTGGTTCACAATGTCAATTATGAATTTGACAAACTGCGAGACTTGATTGTGTGTCAGGAATGATTTGTCATTGGTGACCCGATCCAGCAAAGTGTCTTTCATCTGCCAAAAAAACCAGGCTTCTGAAGCAGACATTTCATTCACACGTCAATATCTCAACAAAAAACACTGCTCAAAAAAGCCAAAACTAGCTGAAAAGGTAGGATATGGTAACGTAAGTCAATAAAAGGCAAATATATTTTTCATGTATTTTCTCCAACCATGAGGTAAGAAAATGTAAGGTAACATAAAATAAATTGTAATAATCTGAAAATGGAAAATGCAAGGATAGTGATAGTAACAGATGAGACAGACATATAGACGGATAGACAGAGTCAGCAACAGAAAGACAGACACAGAGAAACAGACAGAGAAAGACAAAGACAGAGATGGACAGGAGACAAAGACGTACAGATGCTAACAAATAAAGAGACGTAGAGAAGAAGACACAGAGAGTGACAGAGTCAGGTAGAAAATTAGGCAGCCTGCCTGAAAGTCAGAGGGAGGAAGAGAGAATGACAGACAGAGTGAGAGAGTGATGCAGAGTGGTGGAGGAAGGAAGATATACAGACAGAAATGAAAAAATTGATATGAACCCGTTTTTTCTTGCGACTGGTCAACTCTACGATCGTACACATTGCCTCATCAGACTTCTTGCATCTGACAACTGACCGTATGACTTCCTTGCCTTTCTCCACATGCGTAACCAGTGTCCCAACAGTCAGCATCTTGCAGCACAGCACACAAATAAAATGTAACCCACAATTGGAAGTAAAATGGTTAGGTGTATACAAAGAAATGAATATATCTACAAATTATGAAACTGATAAATGTGTAAAATAGAATTGATGATTGCCTCAGTGAAAAGTTGAAATAATAATGAAGACTGAATGAACATTTCAGTGAATAAATAGACAAATAAATGAAGAAACTTGTGGCACGTAAAGCTCATATTATTCATTCATTCTTCATGTAACTGAGACTTGATTGGAACGTGTCAAGTATCATATGTGGAACATTAACCCAGAGGCTAAAATTGGAGCTTACCTGAGGAAATCCTGCAAATGCGAATAGAGCAAAAATCGACGACAAAGTAGGATTCTAAAATAGAAAAATTACAATATCCGCATACATCTGTTTAAAATAGCCTAGTCTTTAAATTTCAGTCAGATTCAGCCACTGTTTCATTTGTATGTTTTACAGCTCAGCTTCAGTTTTGTTACTGGAATTGACGCAACTCCAGCTTCACAGCATAAAATATATTATACATTCTCTTCAATTAATGTTGTAACATAAGTTCAGTGTCATTCACAATAGAAAATGTTTGTCCCATTAAATAACAGCCTCCTTAGCTAAGTACTTATCAGCCTATGTTCTTATGTTTGTGGTACCATGACACTAGCATGCATATATTATTCAAGAATGATACATAAACCAATTTCAATTGATTATATATAAATATATATGAAATTTTATATACGATATTTTAGAATAATTCTTAAACATTGCTATTTCATGGATCTAGAAAGAGTTGACACTTCCTTAGTTGTGAACCAGAGAAGGTCCAAGATGGCTGGCCCTAGGGTTTCAACCAAGAGTACTTGGATATTGTTCCAAGTTTGTTTTTCGGAAATTTCATCTAAGTAATACTACATAAATACTCAATTACATGATACCAATTTAAGGTTATTCATTTTCAAATTTTTTTTATTCAGGATTTGTTTGACTGACCGAATTCAGCAAGTCGACAGACACACTGAACTGATGAGCGAGGAGCTGCTTCCAGGTGGGGTTCATCTGCAGCCCATTCAGTATATGTGAGGTGGATTTTGCCAGTTCCAAGCCATGCCTTTAAAACGCACAGCTCATTATCAACAGACACATTATAAATTCTCATTGGTATCCCAAAATCATAGATCTAACACATGTCCGAGAAGAATGGAACTCTCATTTACTCACATTGATGGGTGCTAAATCATAGGTGTCAACAACTACTAATGATGATGAGAATGATGATGGAGATGATGATAACTTTATTTAACAGACACTTTTTACAGTGTATAATCCAAATGCTCATTTTCATGCCAAAGTGTGCGAGGGAGTATTTGGGAATGGAAACTTGGAGTATTGTACTGTACTGTATTTATAAATTTACATAGCACCTCTCACAGTGCACATCAATCAGAGGCACTCCAAGTGAGCAAGACCCAGAAAAAAATGGAGGATTTGAGCCAACGAAAAGAGGCACTTAGCGCACCAGTTAATAAGGAGGAATGTGTAAAAGGAGGGAGCTGGTTTCATACAGCAGGGCCAAGGAAAGCAAAGGCCTGAGATTTAGCCATAGCAGTCCTTGCTTGTGGGACAAAGAGATCATGCCGGTCAAGTGAGCATAGCAGGCGAAGACAGGAGGCTGAGGTCGGCAGGTGGATGAGGTCAACTAGACACTTGGGAGCTCGGCCAGTTTAATGTGAGAACTTTGAGTTGAACCCGAGCAATAACAGGGGGCAATGAAAGTCGTCAAACATGAAAGCAAAGATGTGAGATGAGCGAGGAAGTCAGGCTATTAGAATGACTGAAGAGGGGAGAGATGAACTTTTGGAAGACCAATCAAGAGAGAATTACAATAATCTATTAGGAGCAGATGAAGGCATGTACAATAGAGGTAAAGAGGAGGAGATTGAGCTTCAGGTAGAAGTAGGAAGATCGGGTAAGATTGGCAAAATCTTCAAAAAAGTAAGCGTGCTGTCAAGGACTGCACCAAGGTCTCGAACACTGGAGTGAAAAGTAAAGGAGGGGAATCTCTCTGTAAGAAGTGGAAAATCAAGCTTAAGAAGCTGTTGGCAATTGATGAACCATATTATGTGCTGCATCTTATTTGGGTTCAGTGAGAGCCGATTAGAAGACATCCAGAGGTGCAAGTCGAGAGAGAGAGAGAGAGCATCAATACGGCCAGTAAGAGCACGTGGGGCAGAGGGTGAGCCATAGACAAGCGCCTGCACATCATCAGCATAAAGGTGACCAGTTGATGAGTGTTAGAGAATATGGCTAGAATGTCGGCCGAATATATTTAATCAATCAATCAAAATAAAGGGGAGGACCCAGGACAGAGCCAAGAGTATATTTTGTTCTGGTGGATTTGAACTCATCACCTATCAGTAGACAGCCCAACACAGCGACATATAAGCTGTTGCTCACCAGCAAATATAAAAAATCACATAAATTCATGTGGTGTCAAAAACATATTCCCACTGCAAAATACAGACTGGTAGTTATGGCTGTTGGTCACAACAGAGATGACACAATGTAAATTTGAATCCCTTTTGCTGCACTCAGATATGCACAGTATTTGATTTCAGTCAATGCCCGAGTGCAGCAAATATTTTGACATCCAATGTGCCACATCAACCAAATACTCTAACCATATGAAAAGACTGAAATAAAGAAAGGAAAGTAAATGACTAAATTCTTGGCATGATAGATAATTGATTAGAGTGCTAGGCCTGTAACACAGAAAGTATGGGTTCAAGCTTCCGGAAGGCCTTGACTCACAATGTTGTATGGTAGTGTGTGCACTTATGAATTTCAGATGGAGAGCGATATCAAATATGAGTGTATTGTATTTTTTTGCACTGTATTAAAAGTGTTAATTTTGAAGAACCTTTGCAGGCAATCTGCTCCAAAACCAAAGAGACTTTCAACCAAATTCACGGCTTTTGGATCCACTATCATCATTTCTCCACTCTCTGTTGATTTCAATGACTGACTAGCCTAGCAAAAAAATCATCAACAGGGATGTTATGACACGAACAACAACAACAACAAATAAAAAACAAATAACGAAAATTTACAACAAATGAACAAGAACTGGTAACCACCCTGTAATAATGTGCAAGTAACAAACGTTCCATCTAAAAGTTGGACAGTAAGAGGTCAGCATATCAATCAAGTTGACTGATACGTAAATTATAAGTCATACAGACAGCATAGAGTATCAGAGTACACTATAATTATGCTTAAGAAAGTCCTCTGTGGTGAAGCCATAGTTGTTAAAAACGATCAAATCAAAATAAAAAACGGAAAAAACGTAGTTTTATTGAAAAAAAAAAAAACGGAAAAAAACGAGAAAAAAACGGAAAAGAAGAGAATTTGACTTTTCTACATCTTTTACTGCATTTTAAAATTAAAAACCTTGATTACACAATTTAATTTTAATCAGCAAATAACATAACTTTATTAGTAAACACCAAGTAACAGTAATCTCCAACAATTATTTTCTTTTTCGTAAGACTTAGTTGGTTTAAAAAGAATTCGAGAAATTAAAAATATTGAAATCTTTTCAAATTTAAATTGTATACATAAGTCCATATAAATCCAAGCTGATAATTTTATAAGCAATTAAAAGCTAAACTTTGTAAGTATAGAGTGTACTTAATTAAAAATTGTAGGTCTACTAATAATTCTGACTTATATAAGAACTTGATATGGAGTAATATCCGTCAGTTTATCAGTCAATCAGAGATTACGGAGTACAAAGACAACATTTTGGATAACGTAGAAATTCAAATAACTTTTATAAATTTTATTTCTTGTACTGTGCTGTTTATTTCTCAACTGATGACACCAAATAGTGACGTAAATAGGATGAATCCTTGAAAGGACGGAGACAATGTTAGGGATATCAGACAAAAATTAAATTAAACAAATAGTAACAGAGAGTTAATAAATAAATAAAGTTACATACAAAAAATAAAAACGAAAAAAAACGAGACCAGAAATAAAAAACGAAAAAACGACGTTTTTGGGAAAATAATAAAAAACGAAAAAAACGTTTTTTACAACTATGGGTGAAGCTAAGCTAAACTAGTCCTTCAACTGCTAAAACATGAACAAACACCAAAAGGCAAGCAATATAATGCAATACAACAAATGCCAATATTTTGAACTATCAATCAGTTCCAACGTTTGAAACATATCCGTTTCATTTTTACTGACCCATTACTTATGGAAGGCGAGTTAAATCGAATCTAAATCTGACCCACGAATCAGCAATCATTGGATAACAGACACAGCATATTCAAAAGAATGGAATGCATGTATCAGTGATGGCTTTCATAATTGCATGAAATTAAAAAATATATTAAAAATTATACAACCTCTGTACAAAGGAATATAGTCTATGTTAAAAATCAGCCCATATTCAAATGGCTTGCACAAAATTTTGAAATCAAAGTCTACTTAAGCAACAGAATTGATAGGGATCGAATCAATACTTAAAAGCATCAAATCATATGCATACAGTACCTCTGAGCTGATGTTCATTTGTTGAAGCAGTTTTCCAAGGAGACCAAGAGCCATGTGGCGTGTTAAGACATCCTGCACTTTCTTAGCTCTTAAATAAGACCACCACATCATAAAATAAGCAAGGCACAACATTGTAATTGTAATTTAAGTGCTTATTTGTAAAGCATATCTTCAAGATAAAATTAGCAGCTCTAGGTGTTCCCAACCTCAGTATACATGACCGCCATTAAATAGAATGGTCGTCAACAACCAATGTCTAAACATTTGCATAAACACAAAAAGACAAAACGTAAATTTAATTAAACTAACTCCAGACGATTACAGCAGGTAAAATAACTATTATTCGAAAGGAATTGTCACCTGGCAATGTTCAATAGAGCCAAAAGAAATTTCTCAGATGACAGAACTTCTGTTACTTCCCTCACTGCCGGATTCTATCAAGTACATAATCAAACAGCATGGTTTCATTTGAACAGCAATCAGGATTATAATAATTCAACCCAACATGAGTTAAGAGACACCATATTTCAACACTAATCAATTTTTTATGTTTTTAATCATTAGACACTTCTATAGTGTTTGTGTCTAATGCACAAGGCGTCAACTGAAGGCATATTAAAACCGCACCATAGTTAAGTCAATATGCAGTCGCAGGCAAACCTGATGAGGCAGAGATGGAGCTGATGATAAAATGGTGGACAAGCCAGCTGACAAGAAAAGTCTCAAGTAGAGTTTGAATTTGAAATGAAGTAAGAGACTGGACAAGTCTAAGCAGATGAGCGAAAAAATTCCAAACATTTGGGTCCACAAACCACCCGCTCCAGCAATCAAAAAAGCACATTCACTAAGAGCAGTTCTAGATTTTGTTATTACCAAGGAAAGACAGATAACCTAAAGTGAATATTGACTGGTCTGGGAAAAAAGGAATTGATTTGAAGTACAGCAGTTGGCAGCAGTCCAAGTCAGGTAAACATACTCCTGGGATCTCTGATATTCCACTAATCAACATAAAGTAGGCGGCAGTAGGCCTAATTAAAGCAGTTGTCACGAAAATTGTGCTGTTTGGCTTATATGACATTATCGATTGATCCTTTAGCAGCTCACCATAACCATAAATGTGTCTTATCTTCCAAAATACCCACCTGATTATTTGGTGGAATTAGTGCAGCAATTAATCCGATGATCTTCAGCACTAGAGATCCTTTGTTATGCTCCAACGCTTCCAATGAACTGTTCGTCTTAGTTGCTTCTGCTTCTGAGAACAACAAGAGAAAGTAGTAGGAAGCAAATTGCCAGAAAATAATTGCCAACAGCAATTAGGACAATCGCTCCATAGTCATAACTGTCTCGCCTCTTTGGAACAAACTCCCGATAATATTACGATAAATATCTGACCCATCCTACCAACTCACCAAAACCTCACCTCTTGTTTACTCTCCACGAGTCTTTTACTCAAAACTGTAAACACTGCTTTTCACAAATCCTATCCCTATTCCTCCTCTTCCCCTCACCTCATTCGCCGTTTCAACTCTAAAAACACCATTGACCTTAGTTGTCTGACTGTCTGCCTGCTTAACTCAACGGATTCTTATCCTCCGCTTATCGAATAAGCAATGGTTCCCGCGACTTCGCGCTTGTTGTGCTCTAGAAATCTCGAGTTTACGATTACGATAATAATAGAGATCGAGCTGAAGACTTCAGTAGTAACAAGACACTCTAAACACTTTAATTAAATCTCTCTTTTATTTTATTTTCAAATGTAACTGTAAGCTACGATGCGGTTTGTCATCTGGTGTGTCAATAAAACGAATATCATCATCATCATCATCATCTTACAAGAACTTTCCTCAGAAGATGAGACAACTTTAACTAGGTCAATAGAAAGTAGTTTTGGCATCGAATTCCAGATTTTAGACGATGAATTTCCATCTGAACTTAACTTTGTGCATGCATCTGTAAACCCAAGCAATGAGAGCGGTCCTGAGCACAAGCGAGGTTTCTCTCCTCAATCTCTGAGATTTTCCATAGGTACTATATAATGTCTAGACTCAAGCATACATGAATACACACATACACAGAGCTTCTCATTTGAAAATGGAAGGCGATTGGAAAATCGATCGCGCTGGATTGCGTAGGCAATCGGTGCGCGATCGACCTCGAGAGCTTTGTTTACCATTTCCACAGCGTATTTTGTGCATCGTAACTATTCGTATAGCTTCATATTATATAGTACTAATCTAGTAGACCTATCTCAGTTCAGTTCCGTTATTATTACAATGCCTTCGGCATACGTTGAGCAAAGAGTTTTGGCTTGAGTCTCGCTTGACCTTTCAGCCGGCAGTCCAGTCAAATTTTGTTGGCGTACTGCAAGACATGCAGTAAATTTTGTTCACAATCCGAAGGTTTTCTATCTCGACTACATCCACATCGAACGAGTCACCTAATTTCCATGACATGTGAACGTGCTAAACTGTACATTATTATTCCACTTCGGCACCGTCGCCGACATTGTTGCTTTCAATAATTTCCGAAATTAGTGACGTTACGAACTTACAAATGACGTTACGCGGGAGGTGTCTACCGTGTTGTTATGACCAGTCATATTGCATGAAATTGGAGCTATCACCCAGCAATCGTTAGGTCACAAAACGTTGCGTTCCGAACGCATTCACCACCGCCGCAAGTAGGCCCTAAGTAAAAATTAAAGTAGTGTAAATTAGGTAAATAAAATAATGGTTCCAGTTTCCTCTTGGAGTAAATCGATCGCGCTCGATTTACGCGATCGATTTATCGATCCACCAGACCTTAGCTAGGCGATCGACCAAGGAGATCGATCGATCGATCGCCTCAAATGAGAAGCCCTGCACATACATACAGAAATACTTACATACATACATACCAATATACATAAATTCGTACATAATATACTACTGAGGACTGCCGAAGTGAAGGTGTTGGAGTCATACCGTAGGATGAGATTGACTGATCGCTGTCCACTTCATCGGTTGGCAGTTCACGGACGAGATAGTCAACTGCTGTCTCTAGACAAATGCTGTAAATCTGGCGAGCAGAGTAGAAATAGTTTTCATCCAACCTCTGTACCTTTTCCTCTGAAGACTTACTCATGAGGAAGTCAAGTGTTGAGAGGGCAGTGGTGGAGAAAAGCATCCAACTATGAAAGTGGAAGTAGGCACTCATCGGATCTTTGATCGTTAATTTCTTATCCTGGTGAACTTAAAATTTCATCAAAATAAACGGTGAGATGAGAAAGCTCATGAAACATGCACTCTGGAAAGGAATGCCTTGCAACTAAAGTGGTGTAAACAAATTTTACTTAGTATTTTAATCAGTACATTTCCCCCTTGTTGTCCAATTTAAGATGTAGCAGATCTGTGACTATATTTAAGATATATACCAAAATTAACCTAAATTTTAGGAAGCAATTTTCGTCATCAGTTTAGATGTCATCAAAAACCCACCAACAGATAATATACTATGGTCATACTATTGCATACAATGCAATACAACTAGGTTTACAAAAGTATGAAACTGACCTTATTCCAAAGTTCAGAAGTGCACATACGACCATTCAACAAAACATCGATGGCACTTAGCAACTGAGCATGAAGGACTTGCTCAAGGTCCTTACACACTTTTTACACAATGACTAGTGGAGGCTTGAACCCATACTCTTAATGTTACAGGCCGAGCGCTCAACCAATCGGATACTGTGGTCTGTGCCCCACAAATAATATGTACATGCACCTTCTTTAAGATTCATCCAATAATGCCTAAGTTATGTAAGATGTTTTTGATGACACTATATAAGCCACACTCTATAAAGATTCCATTATTTTGCTGCATATGCAAAACACAAAGCAATGCAGTATTGAGATGTATGTTACCTTTTGGTGTTGGACTCTTGGAGACTTTGTGGTCAGCATTATGACTAGAACTACAAAAAAGTTTTACGTTGTACACATTATTAAAATTACGATAATTATTTATTGCCATAACCATTCCCAAAATTTTTATTGAACCCTTCTTTGACAGACAAGCACATACAAATAAGCATTGAAACAAAGTGTTAGGGAACAACAGGGAAGAAAGAAGCCCCCAAAGGACCTAGGTTAGGGTGGTGTGAAAAAAGCGAAAATGAGAAATCGAAAAAGTAATAGCAACCAAAAGTTGCCTAATGGCATAAGGTCAAAAAATGTCTAACAAGTTTTTAAAAAATTTAATGTCTTCCGCTGCTCCCAGAGGGCCAAAATTAAAAAAAAAATGACATTTTCTAATATTCTAATTTAAAACTAATTAACTGCCATT
Organism: Aporrectodea caliginosa; assembly: GCA_020284085.1. NCBI lineage: Eukaryota > Metazoa > Annelida > Clitellata > Crassiclitellata > Lumbricidae > Aporrectodea > Aporrectodea caliginosa. Next base: position 103,529 of record JACEVL010000736.1, read on the forward strand.
CAATATACCATTGGAAAGACCTCTTAAAACTGAAGAAAATGATGTATTAATTTTAAGAAAATGCCCATGTTTCAGAACGAGTAGGCATTTTAGCTTTTATACTTTGACATTTCGCAATTATTCACGATCAAAATGGAATGTTTCTAGCGCTCAATTCATCGGACAAAGTGTGCATTCAGCTGAAACGACAACAGAATCAAAGAAAGATTGCAAACAAAACTATACTAAAACTGTAAAAAATTAAAACAAATGTGTACTGTTAAACAAGCTCGTATCACAATGTACCATTGGAAAGACGGTTCAGAGCTGAATCGAATGACATTCTATGGGTCGAAATATCTCGAAAGATAAAAATGTTAGCAGTGTTTAACCGTTTTCAGACTTAGCGACATGTCACAAACCATGGGAAATGGTAAAATGTTAATAACTTCTACAAATATGGGCAAATTCTGAAAATTAATACATCATTTCATTCAGTTTTAAGAGGTCCTTGCAACGGTATTATATTGAATGGCAGTTAATTAGTATTTAATTAGAATATTTTACAAGAAAACCTGCAATTTTCTCGAAAAACGCTATTTTTCGTAACTTTGGCCCTCTGGGGGCAGCGGAAGACATTAACATTTTTAAAAACTGTTTCGACATTTTTTGACCCCATATCATTATGCAACTTTTGGTTGCTATTACTTTTCGAATTTCCGATTTTTTCACACCACCCTAACCTAGGTCCCGCTAAATGGGGTAACCCTTTATTACAATGTAGCGCGGTTGACAGGACACAATTTCAAAACGCATTCTTTAAGACTTAACTAGTTATGTGGTGCTTTACAATGTCAATTGTCACTGCAAGTGCTAAATTTTAGGAAACAACAGATTTTCATAAGTTTTTTAAAGCATGATCATTGATTATACTAAACCTCCTGAATAGACCCCATAAGGCTTTTCCATGAGCATCTGCCAGCGATGACAGACAGACATTTGTTCATACATTGATTTTTCATTCATTGGCCAGTGCACCAGTTTTAGCGTTAATTGCTGGTATGAAAACACCAACATACTTGTCCAACATTGTAAAAGTCAACAACGTAACCACAGTAGGTCAAAGTCATTCATTCATTCATTGAATGAATGAATGATATCAATCAACCAATAAATCAACATTTGTTCATTCATTGATATTTCATTCATTGATTTATTTATTCAGCCATCGTGCAGCTAATAATTTTATTGTGTCTCTTCAAGAACTCATATTTTACATGCACAGGCAATAAACAGTTTTCAATCACAATTTAAAGGTGCACAGGGCATCCACCGAAAGAAAAAGCTCTGGATGATAAACGCATTCACGCACGCACGCACGCACGCACCAACACACACACACACACACACACACACACACACACACACACACACACACACACACACACACACACACGCGCGCGCGCGCGCGCACACAACACACACACACACATTGAATCAAATCACTCTGCCATGGGTCACCTCTGCTGACGATGTCCAGGCTTACGTCCATGGTTCTCCTTCGGCTCAACTCGTTCTTGCTGGCTGTATTGACGCTCTTTCTCGTGACTTACACCTATGGATGTCTTCAAATCGCCTCTCTCTCAATTCCTCCAAAACTCAACTCATCTGGTTTGGCACTCCCCAAAAACTCCAAAAATTGGCCTTTTGCTTCTTGCTGCAAACTTCCTCCAATTCACTTTCTCTACTAGTGTACGTGATCTAGGTGTCACTCTGGACAGTTCTCTTACTTTCTCTGAACATAACACTCAGCTTACACGCTCCTCCTATTTTCAACTCCGACGTATCAAGGCCATTCGCAGATCTGTCTCCTCATCAACCTTGACTTCAATAGCCTATGCATTTGTCTGTTCCAGAATTGACTATTGCAATTCTGTTCTTATAGGCCTTTCCAAGGTCCGCCTGTCCCCTATCCAATCAGTTCTAAATGCTGCTGCCAGATTGATTGCTCGCCTTCCTAAATTCTCCCATATCTTCTCGTTTATGATCAATCAATTGCACTGGCTTCCCCTCACAGACCGAATTCAGTTCAAAGTTCTTGTCCTAGTCCTTAAATCCATATTGGGCATTGCTCCTAAATATCTAAGGGATCACATTCGCTCCCCTCTCTCTTCAGTTTCTCATCGACCTCTCCGCTACTCGGTCAAGCATACTCTTTTTGTTCCATGAGTTAAGACCACTCTGGCCCAAACTAGATGATTTGCTGCTATTGGAGTAATTGGACCCTCCCTATGGAATGCCCTTCCTTTCTCTCCACGTGTTACTATTCTTTCTGGGTCTCTTCCTACAGCCCTCTCCCGCCTCAAACCTTCTTCCTCTCTAGGGGTTCTTGGACTGGGAGCGCTACTGAATGGTCACTGCTGTGAGCGGCGCTATATAAATTAACAATACAATACAAAATGGAACACCTCTGATGAGAGTCTCTCTTGAAGTGGCTCTATATAAATTTGCAATTACAATAATTACCATTACAGTTAAATAACAGATCTCTTTCTATATCTATTCAACAGATCAACAACAATCTCATGTTTAGCAAGTCACTCTATAAATAGCCATATACATACAAACAAACAGTAGATGATTATGTTACCCTGCAGGAAAATGGTTGCTATTGTGGCAACCGTTGCACAGGTCAAAGTCGTTGCATTCGTTGCAGTGCCATCGTGTGGCTATGATGAAGCCCGAGCATCCTTTGCACAGATATCTGACGAAAACACACAGAAACAATGCCTTTTAGATCCAGTGTTTACTATCATCATCACAAACCGTCAGTTGTTACATACGAATGTAGCAACCACAATATTTTAAAACTTTGATTCAGTCAGTTAGGGTTTTTACTATATGTTTAATTAACAACATACGCTGTTCTTCGTCACTGCTTTTTAATTTGTGGTCTTATATATAAGCTAGACTCTGGCCTCTTCTGGGTCTGCCGTTTGTTATCTAACACCCTGCTAATAGCATTAGCAGGCTGCTAATGTTTTATATTGAGCTGTATTTTCTTTAACAATATTTGACTTCAATAAATGATAATGAAATGAGACAAAACATGCACTCTGGAAAGCAAAGATTGCAGCCAAGTACCATAATTCTTTCACTCTGAACATAAATTTCTTTGTTCATATAATTGCACTGGGCACGTGCGCAAGGTCAGTAAACCTAAATGTGAGGCAATAGACCATTGTGCATGAACAAATCATCCAGGATCGTTAGAGCAAGATGAAGCCATAATTGTTGAAATATAATTATTATTATTGTTATAATTCTTGTCAGTATTAATCAACAAACACATGTTATTAATTACTCATAATAGAAATAGAAACCAGGTCGTGTATAAGCTGGTAACTTTTTACCAGCTTATACACGGCTCGTAAACTCCAAAAATCATACTTACAAACTCCAAGTTTCTAAACTGGTACTCTAAAGCTATGCGCAGGGCACCAGCTTATTCACGAGCACTGCATCATGTCAGAGGTGTTGCCAGAGATGTCATGGAAATATCTAAGTCTGGTTTTCAGACAGACTATAATAGAGACAAGTGGTAGAGCAAGCAGCTGCCAAGGCAGGTTTCGCTGAGGATGAAGGAATTTGAAGGGTAGAGGATTGGATGGATTAGGGGTTTAAGAGGTATAAGATGTGAAACTTCAATTTCGATTGGAAAGGCTGTGAGATGGATAGGAGCATGAGGCAGAAATACTGGATGAGTGATGGTATTATAAGAGCAATAACAAATTTATTTAAAACTTAAAATACCGGAAAAAGACAAGGTTGTGCTCTCCATTGTGAGACTCGGAATCTGGAATGATTTCATTTTCATAGCATGTCTTGCAGATGTCAACATCATCACAATCGAGACAACGATAGTAGTCTTTCGATACGATTTTAGCACATTCGTCACAACTGAATTCCGTTTCAAAGCCAAGCTTTTGAAATCTGGCCCGAATGTGTTTCGCCAACTGAAGCAAACAAACTTCTTTTCTAGCAATTTAATAATAAATAGAAACCTTTTCTAACAATTTAATCTAAATAGAAAATCTGCTGCAGATTTGCCTGTACCAGACCAAGAGTGGAAAAAAGAGGAGGGCTGGGATGTATTATAAATTGTATATGGTGCAGATATTTCAGCCATGAAGCTTATAAGATAACAGAAGTCAAAAACATTAAAGAACCTGCAACACGTTATTATTATAATTATCATCACCATCATTACTTTAAATACTTTTTATTATTATTATTTAATAATAATTTATTATTTAATAATAATAATAAAAGTAATGATGGTGATGATAATTATAATAATATAATTAATTTTTTTGCCCCGAGGTACATCATGATCCATTGTGGTTTAAAATAGCTCAGGAGTATTGTTCATTATGTCTGGTTTGGCTAAGCCTCATCAAGTTATTATTATAATTATTATCATCACCATCATTACTAATACTGAAAGTAATGATGGTGGCGATAATTATAATAATAACTTGATGAGGCTTAGCTAACCCAAACACATTGAACAATTATCCCAAGTCATTTCAAATCCCAAGGGATCATATTATCATTACAATTATGTTTAGGGCTACTTGTCTGTTATTTATACTTCAATGTAATGTATTTATAAAATTTAAAAAAATCTTTGCACCAAACATTTTTTCTAAACTAAATTTCTGCTCTTGTGCAGAATTTACCCAAGCATATACACATGTAATTGGTCAGTCTAACCAACAAAGACACATTGCACTTAGACATCAAGAGTTACAGACCCAAACGTCTGCTGCACCAGTTCTGCTTGTCACAAAGGCGTAGCTATCCCTGAGTGCTTCCGTCGCCCACTCCAGGTTCCGGCGATAATCCTCCTCCGTCTCATCAACACCAAACTCTTCTGGATCTTCAATGACTGGTGGAAGGTAATCTGAGAAATAATCCAAAGACTCATCATTATAACATGTTATAATAAAACATGAATTCTGATAAGAAAACGGTCATGGAATAAGCATATTGTAACAACACGTCAGTGTATGTACGTACGTACGTATGTATGTATGTATAACAGGGCCGCAATAAGGCTAGTGCAGGCCCAGGTGCTGTGATTACCTTCGAAAGGCCCCCCTCTCACGACCACCGGTCCACCACGCACATATTTATATAAATGCGAGCCCCTTAAAACACTCGCCGCCACTGGTTTCAGTTCTACCGCGGAGATTTGACGCGCAGACGACACCTTTGGAACTGCTACGATTTGACTTGACCAATCACAACCGCTCACATCGCTGATCACATAGTCTAGAAGTGCAAAATATCCCGAACCCTATCTAATATTCTATAACTTAAAATGTTGGCTGTTGATGCTAGTAAATTAATTAACTAGTGTTATTGAACTAATACGCAATAATCAGCAACCCTAAACATTTAACATAGCAGGTCATACCATTATCCTATGCATTATAACAAAAACTAAAGTTAAAAATTTACCTTTGGCCAAAGTAAAATACAACTCTGGAAGACGAAGTTCAACAACGAAAGGTAGGTCATATGCCTAACAAAGAAAACAACCAGTTGAAGACAATAAGCAAGATCAGCAAGCTAAGTGACCCAAAAAGGCGCGACATAAAGGGAGCATACAATGTGTATTGAGAATAGTCATTAATCTAATGTATCTAATCTAACTGAATAATAGTGAGTGCCCTCTCCCCCAGCGTGTGAACTCTGATCAGCCACGGCTCGTGTATTATCTAAGTTTTTCGGTGTCTGCTTGCTGCCGTTGTTCTTGTCCACGCCTTTACCAGCAGAGTTGATCACTGTTGCTCGATTTTTGCTAGTCTCCCATCTGGCTTAATATGCCGTCTTGACTAGGTCATCCCTTCAGCTGCCCGACTTATTGATCGTATTCCTAAATACGCCTCAGCTCTGCTTACGTGCGCGATGTTTTACACTGGCTTCCCGTCTCGAAGCGCATCTCTTACCAGATAGCAGCGTTAGTTTGGCGGTGTCTCACTGGTTTGGCTCCGTTCTACCCTTCTGACCTCTGTACGGTTTCTGATTTGGCTCCCCGTCGGGTTCTGCGTTCCTCGGCCAAGGGAGGGCTTCTTGTCCCCCGGGCCCGTTCATCTCTCAGGCAGCGCCGAGCCTTCTCGATTGTCGGACCCTCCACCTGGAATGGGCTCCCACTTGAGCTGCGCTTGTTGTCCTGCAACAATATGCTTGCTTTCTGTCAACTTCTTAAGTCTACTCTGTTTAGCCGTAGATGGCCTGGGAGCGCCTCTGTCCTCTGAGTAGGCTTCTTGAAGAAGCACTATAAAAATTCTCGGACCGTCCACCTGGAATTGGCTCCCACATGAGCTGCGCTTGTTGCCCCACAACAATGCCTGCTTTCTTTCAACGTAAGTCTACTCTGTTTAGCCATAGCTGGGAGCGCCTCTGAGTAGGCACCTTGAAGAGGTGCTATATAAATTCTTGGAATGAATGAATTAGGTGCAAGTTACTATAATTAATTTATAAACTTATACATTGTATTTGAAGAAGACTAAAAACGATCGATGGACTGATTTAGAACTACTAACTAACCTGCCAATCAATGTCAAGCAGATGAAGAACACAAGTGGTCAAGACTTCATATCCAACAGGTTTCGATCTGAAGACAAGAAGGAACAATGACACTCAAAACACACAGGTAGGTACAAAATCCAGCTATGTCATTCTTTGGTGCTCTGTCCCAAACAGCTCTCTGAAGGATTTTAAACTGTGTACATGGTGAAACGGTTTGGAGACAGAGATTAAATCTGTCCCATACAGACAGTCAATGCATGTAAATACTGTACTAACCTATATCAATACAACAAATGTCTAGGATGTTGTTGTTAAGCATGTCCAATACACTCACAACAATAATACACCCGAAACTCGTAACAATGTTGGCTTTAAGAGCCATATCTAGAACGCCTTATAACAAGGTTGTGTAATAACGAATTATTTAAAGCTGAACTAATTTTCAGATCCATATCCCGAATTATTTTATATAAGAATTCGTGATTTAATGAAGCAATTTACAATGAAGTTATGGTGTAGAAGTAGCACTATAAACAAGTTAGCCAAACAGAGTCAAAAGCCCAGAATAGTCTAATCCCCATTATGTCTTGTAATCTCAACAACCAACTTGTCCGATGAAACCACCATGTCCTTCCTGAGTAGTGTCACCAGGTGGCGCAGGAGACCATAGTATGAGCTACGGATGTTGGCCTCCATTCCGAGGCCACAGCCATCGATTCCATCTGCATAGTGACGACCAAACTTATCTTGTGAGGCCAACAGCTCTCGTATGAATACAGTACAAGACATCTAGAAAAACAATATACTACTTTGTCTCATTTCCGCGTTTATAGACCTACTTTTAACATTAGGATGTAACATTGTTTATAAGACATGGTAGCCAGTAGCTTTAGCGGTGTGAGGTACGGTAGCCGATTGGTTAGACTGCTCACATTGTAAAGCAGAAAGTAAAAGTTCGAAAGTATGCCGCCTCGAGATATTTACTGTGATGTGGGAGTCAAGGGCCTTAAGCAACTCATAATTGTACTTGTAATTACAACAATTCCTATAGCATCGTCAATAGCAAGCTACTTATAGGATATTTTAAATAGACTCAGAGCAAATGCTAAGATCAGATCAAAAGCCCAGAATAGTTTAATCTCCATTATGTCTTTTAATCCCAACAAGTAGCAAGTACAGTTTTAACTGTTTTTTAAACATAAAAGCTTTTGATTTCCTGGATAGTTACTGGAAGACTGTTCCAGGCACGTGGGCCAGTGACCTGAAAGGGCCGGTCGCCGGCTTTGTTGCAGGAACGAAAACATCAGCGGAATTTGATGATCGCATCCGCGACCTGTTGGAATCATCCGACAGTGGTCTGATATTGCCTGTGAGATAGTGTGCTTCTCAGTTGGTCAGACATTACTTTATGCACCAGGATGCAACGTCTAAATTTGATGCGCTCGCCTATTCTGAGCCACTGAAACCCGCCTGAATCGCGGTTGTGATGTGGTCGACTGAAGCCGAATGATACTGCGCTGTGGCAAAAATTTACCAGTTGAGTGATACATGGGGCAATCGTACCAGCGCATTCCTTCAGCACCTTCCTAAAGGTAGCGGTTCGGCCGTTGACTGCTTGTTTGGAGTGCACTGGATGAGCCCCAGAATGTCACCAATGAAAACAGGTGAGAAAGGTGATATACCGTGAGATGTAGTTGAGTAGATTGGGTCCACAGCGTCGGCAGTAGACTCTCTCACATCAGCCAATTTCTTGGCGACGAAGTGATGGAATTCGTCAGCTGAAATGAGATTTCCGCTGCCGTGCGTCTTCGCCCAAGCACCTTGTCAATAGTTTGCAACAGTTTGCGAGGTGCAGAAGGCTGGATCTGTCTGTAGCCAGAATTCAAAGCGTCTAGTATATAAAGTGTGGAGATAGGCTACTGAAAAAGCCCCTCAAGCCATTCTGCACGACGAAAGATCTGGCCACATCAGTCACTGTGGACACGGCGCTCGCTCTAGACGTCGCGCTCGCTTCTTTTGGTTACGGCAGACGTAATCGAACCAGGGATCGGATGGTCTTTTCCGGATGGTCACCTTACGAAGAGGGGACCAGCCTGTCGAGGATAGGCCTACTAGCGATGACGTTGTCGTAGACACTTGCCAGTTGGTCGGCATCCAGAGACCTTGTGAAGTCCATGTCGCATAAAGGTGACCTCTGAAAAGCCGAACGGAACTCAATTGCTTCCAAGACTGAAGAGTTTCAGTGACATAGATTGGTGGTCGTCGTAGACGTCGTAGTAGGCCTGTGGACCATTTGATGAGCCGATGGTCTGATAGGCCGGTGTCGATCACGTCAATAATGGGAGCTTGGAAGTCACTCCTGGTTATAACCGCATCCACAATGCCTCCCTTGTCATGCGTTGGTTGACTGACATGGTTAGTGAAACCAAACGACTCTATGATGTTGGTGAACTGGGTGCACAGTGGGACGAATGGGCGATCAAGGAGATGTTGACGACGACCGTCACGACAACAGGGTCCGTCAATACCGCCAGACGTTCCAGCATGAAGGAAAGTTCATTGAAGAAGTTCTGGGTGGCAACAGTAGACCCAGGGCGGTACAGCAGTAAGATGACAACTAACGACCCTTTGCTGATGACACGTGCACATAGATGTTCAACGCTTATTTTGGCCAAGCGAATTTCATTCGGAGTAATGATAGCAACTCCGCCATGGTGTGTTCCTTGCCATTTGTGTGTTGTTCTGAGGCTGTCTAGAACGAGCGCGCTCTAGCACCTGGTAGCCCTGTGTCCGTAGTCGGCTGAGATCGACAGAGTCTTCGTCGAGCCATGTCTCAGTCAAGCACAGAACGGGAATATCCAGGTCTGAAGCTAGCTGTTTTAGCGCCTCTAGCTTCTTTAGCAAAAAACGTACATCTCGACTCCACGTTTGTTTGCATTATCTATTGGTTAAACACACTAAAATATTGGAAGAAATTAGACAAAATGTAATCCAGAAAGACGGGCGTCAAAATACAAAACTACAAAGTACGACTAAATAAGTAAGTAAAATAGGAAAATACACACGAGCTCTAGAAGTCATCATTTTGTACGAGAAAATTGCTTGCACGTTGCGTGTGGTCTCATATCGAAACATAGCACCTCTGGAGAGTTTCGTCTGCAAAGGCGCTTTAAAAATATGTGATAGGACCCAGCGATTGAAATAACAGTCGCCAAATCATTCAACATAGTTATAAGACCAGAAATGAAACTCCTTCCATAAATCTCAAACATTCAATCAAAAATTCAATCGAAAATTTTACATCATTCTCCAGAAGTTCACTGGAGATGGTACGAAAGAACTCGCTCAAGATGGAGTAGGTCTTCCACAAGCTTTCAGAATTTATGTAGCGTTTCTTCAGCAAATCCTCAACTCTAAACAAACAAACAAATTAAAATCACGTAGGCCTATCTATGATATTATATGAAACTCCTACACGTATATGTTTATACAAAATGTCTATTAGTGTTTAAATTCAGCCAGTCTGGCATCAGTGATTTCAAATCCACTGGCTAAATGAGGAGATCCGCCAGTTAAAACTGAAGTTCCATCGCCCAAAACCCAATGTTGTGTATTTTTTTGCGTTATCAATCAATCAATCAATGAATACTTTATTGTTCACGGTTCACCAAACAATTCACATTCAGCAATAAGACAGGCAAGACAATCCAGTGACAATCCATAGGGAAGACCCAAAGGAACAACCGGTTCCGCTAAGAGGGTCGCCCTATTACAATCAAACATGCTTTACAATTGGTCGTTGTATACTGGTTAATGTCATTTTTCCCCTCTGAAAATCATAAGTTTGGACATAATTTGCACAATTACTGCATAATAAACATCAAGACGCAACCTGCTCTTCTGACGAGAGTCCACCAAGCACACAATCCCTTACAATAAAACACAATTTGACATGAATAAGACCACAGATTATCTACTTAAGCTCAGCCATAAAATACGCCTTTAGATTATGTTTAAACAGATACAGAATTACAGATCACATCTGACAACCTGTAACACGCTATTTATAGTCGCTTTACAAAATTGACAACATGCATTGTGCTTCACGGATCTTATGTTTTATCTGAATAGCGAGTAGGCCTATCGGTTACAGGCTTACAGCTTCGCCAAATAGGTTCACCGTTCAGGTCTTAGATGTGCAAACATTTGGATATCTGCCACCTCTCATCGAGTAATTTAACCACTGCCGGTATGTATGTATGTACGATTGTATGTAAGCAACTAAGTAAGCATGTGCTTTATTTAACCGCATGCAAACGCATTGAAAATTGGATAAGAACGGTCTACGAGTGTTCAATCACAAAAATCATATGGAATTTAAAAACAGACATCGACGGAACTCTAAGACAGTAAGAATAGAGTAACAAGTAGGTAACATTCTGTATAGAAGGCAGTAAAAAACCTTGGACATGGCTGGGGTTGTGAAGCAAGAAAGAGAAGAGGGATTTATCAGCACGGCCTCGGAGGTCATCAAACGTCTTCTGGTCGGCAGGCAGAAACTTACGACGTACCATTTTCCGTATTGTTGTGCTAATACGCGCACAATGATCAGCATGAGCAAAGCCAGACTATGCAGAGGAACCACAGAGGAGGCGTGCAAAGAAGGTGGCCGACCTACATCATAAAGGCTCATCCCCGAGATACCATGGGCAATATGAGTATTCTTACTCAAGCCCTTGTCATCTCTCGCATCGACTACTGCAATCCGTCCTATCTGGCCTGCCCACATCGACGCTACAACCTCTAACATCTAAACTTTGGAGACCCCTGACCTATGGTACAACTCAGTGTTTTATCGAGACGTCTCTGGGGAAAAGTTCCCCAGAGATCGAGTTCCCCAGAAAAATTAAAGAGATGAATTTTTGTACAGAAAGTGTGAAATTTAGGGGTAATTCCCCCAGGATTTATCGTCTACCCCCGTATGAGGGAAAATTGTAGGTTGAAAACTCTCGTTACTACCACCTCGAAAATTCTTGGGAAATTCTCGTTACTACCCCCCCGGTTATCAAGTTGAGTTGTTTTTGAAAATACTCGTGACTACCCCCCCGTCGTCAACTTTTCAAATATGTTGGATACCCCCCAGAACCCTGGGTCCCCCCCGACAGCAAGGGGAGTAGATTAACACTGGGTACAACTGCACTTGATATTGCCCTTCCTCTAAAGATCAGAAGTGCACTCCTAATACTTAGGACTGGTCAAACTCTGAAGTCAGTCCTACTATAACAACAATAAACGGCCACAGATCACAGTGACATGTAAGTATGGATGGTGCCTCTGGGAACAGGTGCTACTACACAAGTAAGTTTGCAGATGTGCCACTTCTAATCAAGTAATTTAACCACCGCCAGTGCGTATGTATGTATGTATATAGGTCTGTATGCATGTATGTATCCATTCTCCTCTTTCCTTCATTCCCCTCTCTTCTTCACTCTTTTGTATTCACAATTTCCACAACTCATATATCTGCCTATAATATTATAATATATACAATACAACTGCATTTTATATGGCCCTCCTTCCAAAGTTCAGAAGTGCATTCCTAATACCACGCCCTGGTCTGAAGTCACTCCTACTTTTAAAGCAATAAATGGCTACAGTAACATCAAGGCCTCTTCGGACTCATGCTAATACACAAGTAACCGTAGTTTGCACCTTTACAACAATACGTGCATGCGGCCCGCGTGTGTGTGTAAAGCAGTGAAATGAGAATGTGAATAGAAGACTCACTTGTCTCTTGTCCAGGCTATGTCCTGGACAAAATCAAAGACAAGACGAAACGACGGATACTTCGATTCAACCTGCAACATATATGATGCTGTTACAAACATAATTAATACACTTACACAATTAACATTGCAGAACTTTATACAATTACCTGCTGCCTCTATATATCTTGTTATACATAAACAATATATACAACACAAATAAGTACACACATAGATATATAATATATATGCATGCATCCAAGAAATTTTCTTTTTACTAATTCAAAGTTAAAATACAATTATCTGTGGCTTCTAAGTATATGTATATTATATGCACAATTAAATAGCCTGGAATAAATAATATGCACATAATACACAATCTAGATTTTCTTCATTTTAGTCAGGCGTCTGTTCATATATCCGGACAAACCTGAAATTTGTTCATCTTTCTCGTTTTAACCCAGGGCAACACAATATTGAAGCACTGCTGCTTTTAGCCCCAACAATGATGCTCCAGATTTTTGTGGATACTCTGCTTCCTCTTCTTACAACCCTCTGCAATCGATCTCTATAGGAAATATTTTCATCTTGATCCCTGCCCTGAAGAGTGGCGGGATGGATCCAAATGACCCCACGAACTACAGGCCAATAGCAAACGTTACATTCTTCTTAAAACTCATCGAAAAGGTCGTTGCAATGCAGCTCGTCGCCTACCTAGAAGGGAATAATATGCTGCCGCGAGGTCAATCTGGTTTCAGAAAACACCACTCAACTGAAACGCTTCTGCTCCGACTCCTTTCAGACATCTACGGAGCGATTGACAGAGCCCAGCTTACCCTACTGGCCCTTTTCGACGTGAGTGCTGCATTCGACACTGTAGACCATGATATCTTGTTACAGCAGTTGAATGTATCGTTTGGTCTAACTTGTAATTTTTATGAATGGGTAGCCTCTTTTCTCCATGAACGTTCCCTCTTCGTGGTCCATGGCTCCACTAGGTCCAAGTGGGTCCCTGTGCAATGTGGTCTGCCCCAGGGCTCAGTCCTTGGTCCCATCCTATTGATTATCTACACCTCAGGTGTTGCTCAACATCTGAAGGCGCATGAGGTTTTAGGTCAGCAATATGCTGACGACGTGCAAGCATGCACTCAATGCCTACCACCGAACACAATCTCAGCAGTTCGGGTCAAGAGCGGGACTATGGAAGCTCTAGAAGCGTGGATGTCGTCTAATCGACTGTGTTTAAACTCGTCTAAGACCAAATTCATCTGGCTAGGCACTCGGAAACAGCCTCCTAAACTTGACTTTAAAATAAAACTCTTACGTCTGAATTCCCTGATTATGTCTTTTTAACCATGGTCGTGACCTTGGCGTCCAGCTGAACCAAGATCTCACTTTTGCTCCACACCTTTATCGTCTTTCTTGAGACTGCTATTATCAGCTGCGACAGCTTCATACTGTTACCCGCTCACTTACGTCTGCTGCCACCCTTACTGTCACTAGTGCATTCCTTCATCACAGCTTGCCTCGACTATTGCTCATCGCTCTACTCTGGCTTCCCATCTAGCCACATAGCATGTTTGGACCGAGTCTTGCGCTCTGCAGCGCGCCTCATTGGGCAAATTCCAAAGTATGGTCACGTCTCCAGCTACATGATGGAGGTCCTTCACTGGCTCCCTATCTGCCAGCGCATTGAGTACAGGGTAGCTGCTCTGGTTTTGCGCAATTTTCTCCCCGTGAGCTCTGCTGTTTGATTTCGGTGTCCTGGGGCGTCGTCTCCTACACTATGCAGAAAAAGGAGTTCTACTGGTTCCGTTTGCTCGTATTGCAACCATGCAGAATCGAGCTTTTTCTGTGGTAGGCCCAGTGATGTAGAATGGTCTTCCTCTACAGCTGCGTCTACACCCTGAAACTCTGCCTGAAACTTTCCTCACTAAACTTAAAACTGTTCTCTTTAGGCACATTGGAGTCGGGAGCGCCTCTAAGTAGTTTCTCTGAAGGGGCGCTATATAATTTCCAGATTGAATGAATGAAAAACGCTGTCAGTCTTACAGAAATCGAAAGATCGATGCTTGTCTCATGACTTAAATGATGACTAATCGACTGCTGGCGAAAACGATGACTAATCGACTGTTGGCGACTTCGTCTGGTCTCGAGCTTCTTCTTGAACTCCTTCAACGCAACAGTTACACAATAAAATCATGACCCCAACATAAAAAACGCGTAAAGTTGGCAAATGTCATCATTGAGATTATTATCAAATTTGATTCACTGGCAACACTGTCCTGTGGATACACGTTTCTAAGCAAATAGTCAAGACAGTCAGTTTTACATGCGAGTGTGTGATGGTTGATAAACCAAATGTTGTCTTATTTCGTGCACAAGTTAACTCAAATATTGGCTTCACCGAAATTCTTGACATTTCATTAACCTAGTGTGCATGCGTTGTAAAGCGTATTACAAGAGTTATATACCACATTTGTACAAAACAAACAAAGACCGCAAATATGTTGTTGTCGGTGGACCAATAATTTCAAAATAAATTTTCATCTTTGTCAGGGAGAGAGACAGGACCAAGTGATAGAGGAATAGGCCAAGGAAATAGAGATTGGTGATAGACTATGAGAGAGGGAAAGGAAAAGGCAAAAAAAGGCAGGGGAACGGGAGTTGTAGGGAACGAGACCTCATAACATAAATGGGCAGCAACAGCAAAATTTCCCCAACTAGCATGCAGATAGAATAGGCTACAGTTGTGGAGACTGCATGAATTTCTAAAATGGTTCGGGATCATAGAAGAGAGACCATTGGGACGCACCTCTGCCTTCAGAGCGACCCTCGACAAACCAGCAAACTGGAGAAGAAACTTCGATTTCTCTTCGACAAGATGCACAACATCTACAGCTGCATCTTTTCCTTTCTTTCCCTCTTCTTCCTCTTTTTCAAGTTGTTCTTCAAGTTCTTTTCTCATGGTTTGCCTTCTTTCTGCCTGAAACAAAATCAATTAAACAATCAATCAATCAACGAATCAATCAATCCTTTAGTCAATCAATCAGTCAGTCAATTAGGTGATCCTGCTATCAGTCAATCAGCAAAATAAAATCTTAAGTCACTTTGGACATTAACAATCTTCCGCTCTGGTAATTACTTTATTACTGAATTCATACAATCATTTCATCAACTTAACCTCAGATCGTTTCATTAATTCACACGTCCATTCATTGCTCCATTGATCCATACATCCATCCATCTATCTACTCTATCCATCAACCCCACCAGCCATTCCCATCATTCAGCCATTCCCATCCATCCATCCATTCCATACATCCATCCACCATTCCTAACAGCAACACCCTAAGCATCTATAAACAGGGTTTTCCATTCGCGTACTGAATGCCATCATATCATTTCTTTACCAGAAACAGCCGGAGATTCTCAGCTGCAGAATATGCCTCATGGATTCCATCAGATATCTTGCCGTCGAATTCATTGCGCACTGCCAATGTAAAACAATCATCAATTATTACCGAAATTATTCCATACAATAAATTGTTCACTAAAAGGTCCATGGATGTATCAATCCATGGATATGTCACGTCCATCCATCCATCCATTCATTTCTCCATCCGTCTAACTAACCACTCATACATCCATTCATCCGTCCATTCATCCACCCATCCATCCAGTCATTCATCCGACCATTCATTCGACCATTCTTCCATCCATTCAACCATCCAGCCACTCAAACATCCATCCATTCTTCCGTCCATTCATTAATCTGTCCACCTATCAGTCACTCAGTCAATCAATTAATCATCCATCAATTTGTTCATGCACCCAACCAAAGAACTGGATACTTAACAGTAGATATTGACGTCATGTCGGAGTGACTGAGTGTGCCAGAGAAGAGCGGCAAACACGGAGGCAATCACTCGATCAATCTCCTCGCCTCCAATGTTATGGTTGCGATTGTGATGACTTTTGCACCTAGAAAAAAACATCATCTATATAGCAGAACTTATTTAAGTACCCGGTACATTTAAACAAAAAGCAACACACAATCTGAAATGATCAATAAAATTGAGAGTTGATACCATGTTCAGAATTTTTGGTCTGTGCTGCATTGCAGAATAGGAACAGCAACACTCTATTGAAGTCCACAAAACTCTTATGTTAACCGAATGACACACGCGAATGTTATTCAATTGCCTTTATTGCTGATCTTTCTTCTTACTTTATCCTTACTCTCTCACAGATCCATAGAGCTCTGTTTTATTATTGTATATTATGATTTTTCTGATTTCTGTGGTTTAACACTATTAGGATTGTTCTTAGCCGACGTTCCCGCAGTGCATTTGCAGGCGATTCAATAAAGCACTACATACTTATTTACTCCTACACTAATAGAAGAAAATGTACCATCCAGATGTCCCTTGGGCCAAGTCGTTGGTTTGCATAATAGGCCACTTGCTCAGAGAACGACACCACAGTTGACAGCTGATGTGGGATACGGTGGTTGATTGGTTAGAGTGCTGGCCTTGTGACGCAGAGTATGGGTTTGAGTCTCCTCTGATATGGTCACTGTGTAGGGACGTTGAGCAAGTCTTTCACTCACAATTTCTCAGCGCCATCGATTGATGCTTGGTCACTATAGATAGTGGTGTCTCATAAAGGCATAATGATGATGATGATGATGATGATGATGATGATGATGATGATGATGATGATAATGATGATTCTGTCACTCTGAAGATAGTGTGTGGAAGCTCTACCACCCAATCGGAGACGCCTAGTGCTCGACAATGCCTAAATGAGAAACAGCCTATCTGCTACAAGTTGATCAATAAAAATGGCGATCGTCTAGGCGATAAACACCCAAAAAACATAAAATCTAAAGTAGAAATTAGAAATTGCACACTCACAAAAAATCAGAAGTCCAAAATCTATAAGAATTATCAACTTTTATCAAGGAAATTCTACATAAAAAAAACAATTAATCAAAATTAACCAGACACACAGAACGAGGGTCATCTTGAGCTGATCAATAAACCAAGTCAGACTCCACAGACTGTATGTATTGAAGATGAAAAGAAACCTAGAAAGACGTGATTATGGCTTCTACACTTCATGGAGAATTATCACAGCTGAAAGATATGGTGTGACGTGCAGCCAAGCCTGTCTCTAACTGGAATAAACTAGAGATTTGGCAAATTTTGAGTAACTAAAAATACGCATCTTTGAGAAGCTGGAACTTGTTCTGTTGTCACAACAGTTCAGTTGTTTATAACCCCCAGTTGTCCAAACTGTAGGATTTCTCTTGTCACAGCCAAAAAATCTGATTTAGGGTCTTGAAAAGTACAAGCAGGAGCATATAGCAACATGTGCGAAATGCACCATACCTTTTTCACTGATTTCTTACGTAAATGTTTACCTGTTTATGAAAGCCTTTGCCTTTTCTGATTTATATTTGGCCACAGCATTTAGAAACGTTGCAACATCAGACTGATCGGCTGTCTCCTGTAGATAACACAGATTTTCAGTTTTAATTGTAACCTGGGTCAATGTATACAGCGACTTGTCGGAAAAACTAACCCGACCCACAAAACAAGAGCGGTCCACAATCTAATACAATGGTCTTCGCCACTAGTAAACTAGTGGCCTAGAAAGTAGAAGAAGCTCATGGTGAAGACTGCATGGAAGCCTGTTACAGACTAGTAGGCTGACCATAGTAAAGTTACAAATAGGAAACAAGTAATGTACGGTTTAATATGAGATCTTCACCAGGCAGTAATTTTGACAGAAGTTGTGGTAAGCAGTGTAACGATTCCCATTATTATTAACACTACCTTATCCCATTGTTATTCGCGTTAAGAGATAGTGTACAAGAGGGACATGGATTTAGTCCATTTGAATTAGTATATGGACGGAGCACCAGAGGTCCAATGAGGAAACAGTATTGGCTTCAAGTTGTTGATGCGTATCGAAATCAATTTCCTGACTCGAAACTAGAACACATTGCTGGCAAGTTTGGATGGTACCGCTGCCAATACTAAACGACCACTCAATGAAGACAAATCAAAATATTTATGACGTTTTCCCTTTAAAACTAGGATTTGACCTACCCAAAATGCTAAATTTAATCACAGACTTAAAACGCTGAAACGCTGAATACATTGTGATACCTTTGGACTGATGTTTGTTTGCCATCAAGGCGCAGTGCTGAATTCAAGTATACATAACAAAACTTTGGGTGGCTTGCACAACCCCTAAATATGGTTCAATTTTGCTCAAATTTTCAGTATGTTAGTTTTTTAATAGATGGACTGCAATGGTGGGTTCTAATCTTGACTTTTCGAGAAAAAAGTTTTTTGGACCACAATAATATATATATATATAATATATAAAGGGTTAGGTTTTTATATATATATATATATATATATATATATATATGTAGTGACGTATGTAGTGACGTAGTGATGTAAGCCGCAATCAGGTCAACATTCACAAGATGTTGCAACACCCTCGGGTAAGGCTTACGTGAATTGTCATGAAACTGAATATATATATATATATACATATACATATATATATATATATATATTCCCTTTACTATTAACACAAACATTCACATCTCCAGCCCCGTAGGGCGGACGTGCTTTGTAGGCTGCTATTAGAGCTGTGTATTGCAGGCTGTCTGTTCTGTTAGTAGTTAAGATTTATGTCTTCTGTCATTTGCGTTCTTGTGAATTGTTTCAATTGCATAACTGTAAACTGTACCGGTTGCGATGTGTCAACTGGATTGTTTCAATAAAGGAAGAATTATTATTATTATTATTATGACTGTAATGAATCAAAATTTGTTCAGTTCAGTTCAAAACACATTGTAAACATTTAGATAGTGAATCAGTGTACTGCAGCTAACTGCTAACTCACACACCTCACCATTCCTCATTTCCCAATAATGTCTAGCCAGTGTGATGCTAGAGCAGCTAAATTAAATTAGCGTTGAACGTACATAGTTTCCAGAAAGCGATCTTTCAAACTTCTTAGCAACGAGACCTCCACGAAAGATTGTCGTCCAGAGCTCACTCCGATACATCTGCATTTCCAACTTATCCTGTGGAGTCCCCGAATTAGGAAGAACTGAAAGAGAACAGTACAGTACAACTGCTAATTTGACATCGCTCTCCGTCTAAAGTTTAGAAGTGCACACACAAACATAGGAAAGAACACCAATGGAACTAAGCTAAGCAATTGTGCATGTAGAACTTCTCAAGATACCTATATAGTAACCGGTTCAGTGGTGGCTCGAACCCATAGTCTCCATGATACAGGTCAAACGTTCTATCCATTTGGCTAACATAACCCACGAACATTTCGAGACTACGACTGCTGACAATCACAATAGTTCCAACAACTCAGTGTTATTTTTTCAAAATTTACTAAATTCAGCCAATTCTGTAAAACACCCATTCTTGCTGCTTCGCCATTTTTAAACAAGCAGGCAAGTCTGTTCTTTCTTCAATTACGACTTTAGCATCAATTGTCAATCTTACCATGCGTTTTGTCTAAGAGAGACGCTGATATTCGGCCAAATAGACGACAGAAGCTGAGGTAGATATCGTACAACCAATGGAAATCACTGACTTTTGTGTGCATAGCTTTCACCTATAAACAAATCATGAGATAAGCGGATGAGGCGGACAACAGAAAATTATATATTACCAGAATTGTATATGAGATATCAAACTTCGAGGCAGACAGTGGAAACCGAGACGGGAGACAGTGGGGACCGAGACCGAGACACAAGGTCCGAGACAGTTCAACACAGTTCAAAACGAGTGAAATTCACATTGGACCCAAATCCCAAAACAAGATTCTCTCAACTTTTAAAGTCTAATACCAGGGACAACTTCACGGACAAGTCAATGAAATCAGCCGATCACCTGAATAGTATACAACTATAGGCCCTACACTATAAAGAAATTAAATATTTCAGCCATTCTGAAATCTTCTAAATGATTCTAAAGTTTAAACCGACAACACTCCGTATATTAGCAACATAAGTCACATCACTTACCTTGAGAAACCAGATGTTGTTCTAAGCGTTTAAATTATATTGGTTGGCTTTACAGCAGCGGCAAACTGTATGCAAATTATTTTGTTTTCGTTGATTTCAAATTGCGTAAATGCAAATTTCACTATTTCAGGTTCATTAGGAGGCATTTTAAGATATTTGCACTGATAGAAATTAGAAACCGAAATAAAGTAATAAAGTAAAAACTTAAATCTGCTTTTATCAATATCTGTTAATACCAGAAACACCGCTTTTCTAAACTTGCAGTTTGCTTAGCACTTCTGATTAACTATTTATCCGTTTGACACAGGACAATAATATTGTATAGTGCAATACTATCAGAAGTTCAGAACTAAAGACAGTTTGCATGAGAACCATGGAGACTGCTTCTACAACAGAACAAGACCTTCGCTTCGAGAGAATTTCCAGTGGTTGAAAATTTCATAACAACTATACTATCCACAATAAAGGAAGTCTGTAATTTACCTTGAAATTGTAAAAACCTGCAGCGCTGTTGCAGTAAGTAAAGGTAATGGCTGAGGTGCCTTCAAATCGGACTTTCATTGGCCACTTGCTGTGGCCAACCTTACCGCTGAAGCGACGATTGCCTTTTCCATCACCAAAGTCCAGATATTCATACCTAATTAAAAAAACACAGATTTGTACTTCACCTATCAGTTGCATAGCTGTCATATGGTTGTGTGCACTTCTGAGCTTTGTGTAGCGAAATATAACTTATCAAATCTATTGTTAGTTTACTTAATTAATTAATTAATTTCTAAGGTTAGGATAAGATAGTCAATTACTAGTGGCATTTAGTTAATTCATGAGTGGCTTCATTAATACGTAATTAACTGCCTAGCGAACCGTTAAAACAGCGTTAACGGCTCCATGACGTAATACGATTTATCCAAGCGTTACCGTGACGACGTAATGAAGGAACGAATAGAAATGCGTTGAGAGAAGAACTTGAAATTTTGAGTTCAAGCGAGTTGGACGATTAGAGACGTTCCTGCGATTGGAAGGACGTTTTCGGTGAATGAATCGTCAGTTTCGAGGTTCTAGATGACTATGCATCTTGTAATAGATGATAGCATCGTTGTGGCGGACTTTTAATCGAATTTAGGAGTAGCCGTTGAGCATAAAAGGGCCGACGAGTGATCCTTTCGATAAGTCTACTTGGAAGTGTAGAACGGTTGAGTTGTCGACGTTTCTGCGTGTGGATGATTTGAACTGCGGATGTTTACGAAGGATTGATTAGTCTTCGTATAGCAACTTTAAAGCAAGCGACACGGATTTATCTCATTCCGGTTTGTCTGTTGTTGTGACGATCCTTTTCAACAACTACTTCGACGTTGGAAGAACTGGTTGGAAGACGAAGCATCGTTACGATTACATGTCTTCGCCGCGACGCTTCAGAAGAAGATTCACCTCTGTTGAAATACATATCTTTCGACGAAACCTACTCCTTCATTGAAACCAGTTTCTACGGACTCTACTGCGGTGTCATCGAAGCGAGACTGAAGTTATCTGAAGGATCAGATAAGCTCATAAAACATAATTATATCATTTAATAAATAATGCCACTCATAGGTAGATAGGTATTTATTTGAATTGTATGTCAATTGATTGTTTTTCTAATTAACACAATACAAGACTTTTCTATAAAAATGCCTAGTGTTTCCTATAACCTTATTTGAAGTAATGTAATGTTCTACTCTGCCATTACGGACGCAGCAAAAAGGCGACTAATCCACATTAGGGCTACACTTTGGAAGGAGGGTCATATCAAATATAGTTGTATTACATAGATAGTGGCACCTAATAAATGAATAGTAATAGTTTAACTTTTGTGACATTGAAGGTTTGGCTCATGCAAGTTTCTACAGATGAACACAACGCTCGTGCTTAAGCTTGAGCCCTTCTCGTAGCTTCAAAGAAGCGCTTTAGTAACTTGAAGTCTATTATTACGATTGCAACGACCAGGAATCGAACCCGGGCCGCCGGCGTGGTGAGCGGGCTACCAACTCACTCGGCCACTCAGGATCTCTGCTACATACAGTGAAGACATGGGCGAATTTAGGGGCTTATAGGGTCAAACCAACCCCCAACCCCCCATACGCCCATGTCTTCACTAAATGAGGCCTAGACCATCGCTATGTGCAAGAACTCCACACTATCTCGGCGTTCCATATAGTTGGGAGAAAAGTTCTATCTGATCTTACAAAGCCAGGGTTAAGACCAAAGAGCATATGAGAAACTATTACACCCTAAGCACCTTCATCATGCCCCTCCTTAAGCTCTAATGGCCGCCTTGGCCGGTATAGGTCTACGTGTACCCCAGAATCCGCCACTGGCCCAGTGCATGCACGACAATTTTGTCAGAGGAAACCAAGGCGTTTATGAGGTTTCTTGTACCTTAGTTTGACTTAAAAGTTGTGTTGATCGAACACCACCTTCTGAAATATAATGCTACACCTCTGGTGACCTAATGTCAAAAGGAGCCCTCGAAGGGCACAGTTATACTCACGACAAAGTGTGGTAGCATATTATAACGTAAAGAAGTGGCCTTACTGATAAAGAGCTAAGCCTTAAAATTTAAGCTGAACATTTTAAGGCTTAGCTCTTTATCAGTAAGGCTGACCGCCCTGGTCCAATTCCCTTGACGCGAAGTCTACTTCTGAGATACGAACCGTAAGGCCATCCAGGTTTCAAGTAGGAAGCCCGTGGTGGCTCTATACAAGGAAGGTAACAATTTAAGCTGAAAATTGTTTGGGCTTAACTGTGTCTAAAATTTAAACTGATTATGACGCTTCTTGTAATTTAGTATTACCTTTTCTTCTAACAATGTTTTCTGTAAAATAAGGATCAATAACAATGGCGATGGAACCCCAAACACTAAACTGACCTACAACGTAGACGTGCTATAGGATAGCATAACTTTAGACTATCCTATAGCACGTCTGTGTTCTAGGTCAGGTTAGCTGTTGACAGTTCAAAGCGATAAAAATCGACTGCTTGAATTGCATATCGACAACTTGCCAATTAGTGGAGTCGCCTTGTTGCCTTATAAAACACCAACAACGAGTATATTATGTAACTAGAACTATATATATATAGTCTAATACATAGTAGATGCCCTTTATATATATATATATATATATATATATATATATATATATATATATATATATATATATATATATATATATATATATATATATCATATACGCTGGCGCCATCTGGCAACGAGTGGAGGCGACGACATTGCGAACGACATCGACTTCAGAAAATGGCGACGACGCTGGTCTTTTGATGTGAGCTTCGTTGGACCCCATCCTCAGGTCGATTCCGTCCGTCACTCATCGCTTCTCCAGCCTAATAAGTTAACGACCCATGTATCCATTTGTGCCCTCCCCACACCCCTACTCTCTTCATGTGCTACCGTCTTTCTCGCCACAGCTTAATTTCCCTCCCTCCAGTCGCTTCATTCCCTTCGGGTCCTTGCCATATCCGATGCATTATCCTCATGTGATTTATATAGCGCCTTTAACACACACCTACACACACACACACATACACACACACACACACACACACACACACACACACCTACACACACACACACACACACACACACACACACACACACACACACACACACACACACACACACACACACACACACACACACACACACACACACACACACACACACACGAACACACACAACCGTCTTCAAGTCAACCTCAAAGGCGTGAGTTAACGCCTGTGGAAATGAGAATTGTGAGATAAAGGAAAGACAATTGAGACAGGTGACCCCAAAGCAAACATGTAGGACGTTTCAAGACTATGTGTGAATATTTACTCGAGACATTACAAGAAACACAACTAGTGTTACAGTGGTAACCTAAGAAAAACTACTATAAATTGTTTCAGCAGGCCTACTCTTTGTAATGTTGATTACTTAAATTTAATGTCTGGATATATCCACTGAGGTCTAATGCAATACTAATATCTTAAAGTTAAGCCGTTTCAGTACAATTAAAAAAATTATTAAATTAGAATTTGAAATTTAATTTTTCATTTTGACGTCACATTCAATAATTAAAGTTATTCTGTCGATATCTCATTTTCAGATTTGCTTAGGCCCCTGAAAGGTTCGTAGGCCATAGGCACAGTGCCTACTGTGCCTAATGGATAATACGACCCAGGTACGGCCGTAGAAAGTATAAAAAATCAAGCACAGCGAGCCAAAAAATTAAATGTGACGCTCAAATGAAGAAAAGTAGGCCATGATGAAAACGCAATGAATACAGGCAGGATTAAGCCTGTCAATGGCAGGGAATTGCTGGCGATTACCTAGTCCGATGAAATTGGTTTTCGCCGCACTGATGCAACGGGTGTTGAATTATATTATATACCCAAGCAGCAGGTTCATGCGGTCATAGAACGCTACAATTTATTAATTTTTAATTAGTATCTTCAATCGTACCAATGTCTAATGCGCAAGGCATCAACCGATGGCACACCAAAACCAAGCTGTAGTCCTACTCCGGTCAATATCACGACGAACAGTCGAATGAGACAGAGAGGCAGCCTACAGTTGATAAACAATTTGGAAAAGATTTCGTCTGAAGATGAAAATGAAATGGCATCAGCGAATAAGCAGAACGAACAGATAGGCTGCACAAAATCTGGATCCAGTGAATCACCTAGCAACTTCTCTGGCCCCGGTGTCTAACGCACAAGAAATGTAATTAGCAACTTCTGTTGCGCCGATTTCTAATGCACAAGGCATCAACCGATGGCACACCAAAATTAAGCAGTAATCAGGTCAACATCCAGACGATCAGTCCGTAAGAGACAGAATCTGATGGCGCACCTTACACCGTGCAACAATTGCATCGAACCTGGACAATACATGTACGTTTTGGCGCCATAAGCAGGACCAAAGTACAGTATTATTTAGCGCCAATCTATGGGTATATTAGCAAATGGCATTTCAAGTGGCGCTGTGGCATGGTCGACTCTGAATAGACCTCGAATCTACTGAAACTCTTGAAACGCGTTGATGCATCATCGACTAATCTCTCTAATCTAATCTAATGGCTTCTATGGCGTCTTTTCTCATAATAAATAAGACATAGATGACATATGACATAAATGGAGTATCGCTTAACCATCTGCATAAATAGCATTGAATAATATTTAGTAGTCGCAAATTTATATAGCGCCTCCTCTATAATAGGAGTCTTCCTCAGAAGGCGCAATTATGTCACGCGTTGGAAGAAATCTGTGTCGAGATTTCTGCTCCACCTGCGCCCCATAGTCAAATCAACTATTATGAGTGCACTGACCGCGCACTGTAGGTGGGAAGATGATACGGCGAGGGAGAGGACTGGCCACCCGACCTCATGTGCCCAGACTAAGAAATCTGAGGTCGCTAACAGTTCAAACGCATTGCTCCCATGCATGGCTGGCTTCAATTAACGGACTGCTCTTCTTCTTCTGCTATTATTATTTCGCGACGCTGTATGAGTTTAACAGTGCGCTCACGCGTATCAATTCTGAAATGGTATCAATAAACAGGTGGCAGCTTACCTGCGACAGTATGCTCCGTCGTCAGTGCCACCGTCAGACAATGCAGTATCAGCAGCAGCAGCTCCATCCAACAGGTGGTCATTGACTGCAGAATCCTCTCATATGTAGTCCCTACAGGTGGTCCAAGACAAAACTACAACGTTCGGAATATCTCGCACTATCCCTAGACAATGAGGAAGAGAGGGAAGACAATGGGAATTACGACGAGGGTGGAACAGAGCGATGACGTCGTTGTCTCCTGAGATGACTAGCAGCGCACCTAACGGAGAGTTAGCGTCCAACATCTGCAACCGCTGCATCTGCTGTGGTCGCTGTATCCCGCAGCATCGAATGACTGAACGCCAATCGCTGAAATCCTGCTTCATCGGCCACGACGCTAGCACGCTTCATCTCCCTGTCGCTGCAACCATCACTCGCTCTGTGTATGCGTCGACATAGGCTATGTACATACGTGTTCATTTATATAGCGCATTTACGTTTGCGCTTTCATGAACATTGCACTTACGAATCAATCGTGAAACCAATCTAATCTAGATCAGATTAGATTGGGTTAGAAATATGTTTGGACTAAGATCGGATTTAGACTAGGATTGGATTACACAGAATTAAATTGGAGTAGAGTGGAGTGGACTGCAGCGCAGAAGATGAGATCAGATCAATTTAGCAACACTAA
Source organism: Aporrectodea caliginosa (assembly GCA_020284085.1). Classification (NCBI taxonomy): domain Eukaryota; kingdom Metazoa; phylum Annelida; class Clitellata; order Crassiclitellata; family Lumbricidae; genus Aporrectodea; species Aporrectodea caliginosa. The sequence goes on from JACEVL010000736.1 coordinate 130,224, forward strand.
TTAATTCCTCAGTTAATTACTTAACTACTAACTGACCGACCAACTTACTGACAGGCTGATTGATCAACTTACCGATCGACTGACTACCTGACTGAATGATAAGCGACTGACTGACTGACTGACTGACCGACCGACTGACTGACCGACCGACTGACTGAGTGACTGACTGACTGACCTACCAACCAACTGACTGACTGACCGACTGACTGACTGACTGACTGACAGGCTGATTTACCAACTTACCGATCGACTGACTAACTGACTGAATGATAAGCGACTGACTGACTGACTGACTGACCGACCGACTGACTGACTGACTGACCTACCAACCAACTGACTGACTGACCGACTGACTGACTGACCGACCGACTGACGTACTGACTGACTGACTGACTGACTGACTGACTGACCGACCGACCGACCGACCGACCGACCGACCGACTGACTGACCGACTGACCTACCACCAACTGACAGACCGACCGACTGACTGACTTCCTGCCAGCCTGACTGACTGACCGACCGACCAACCGACCGAATAACCGACTGATTGATGTAGTAGTCGTGATAGTAATAGAACACTGATGTCCTTCGTGCAGCTGGAAACTGTCGCACGATAAGAATGACTCTTCGTAGACGACGTTCGTTGATTCAACTCTGCACGCCATGTCACCAGATGGGAAAACTGTCGTCTCAAATTTACTGAATACAGGCAAAACTCTATTCCGATTATCCTGCCTCGCTGCTGCTGCTGCTGCTACTCCTCATCTTCCTCCTCCTCCTCTTCCTCCTCCTCCACTTCCTCTTCCGCCTCCTCCTCTTCCACCTCGTACTCCTGCTGTACATCCTTCTCCTCTTCGCCCTCCTGTTTCTGCTTCTTCTCTTCTTATTTCTTCCTCTTCACTCTCTTTCTGTTGCTTCTATCATTTTCTTCCTCTCCCCGCGTCTCCTTCTCGTCTTCCTCCTGTTTCTCTTCTTCTTGTTTTCTCCTCCTCTTCCCTTCTCCTCATATTTCCATCCTTTTCTTTTGCAACCATCTGTGTCTACTCTTCCTCTTCTTCCTTCTCATTCTCCCCCTCGTCCGCCTCGTCCTCGTCCTCTTCCACCACCACCTCCTCCTCCCTTCCTCCTCCTCCACCTCCACCTCCACCACCTCCTCCTCCTCCTGCTCAGTGACGTAGCTAGGACTTTTCGTTTGGGGGGCTTTAAGCTTCTAAACATAGCGAGTGTGGTAGCCTGAGCCTATAATAGAGCCGGGGCTTGAGTCAATTTTGGGGGGCTTCAGCTTCGTTCGGGGGCTAAGCCCCCCCCCAAGCCCAACGCTAGTTACGTCCCTGCTCCTCCTGCTCCTCCCTTCTCTTCCTCAGGTAAACCAGATGATAAGCGATTCCGTGACTGTCTTTGTCATATATCGTCATTGTCCATCGTCGGAGGCCTCACTGATTTCATGCGTGACCGTCACTGGGTCGTGGCAGGACCGTCCTCCCATCTCAAGGGAGACCAGCTGGGCCCCAATGGCTTCATCGATACCAGAAAAACACTTTCGTGATAAGAAGCATCACCGTCCCTGCAAGCACACCGCAACAACACGCACTTAAGTAATATATTGACTAGTTTATCACAGAACAATGACGTACAAACAACTGTTCGTTAACTCAGTATACATGTAACTATACCACGATTATATACCACCGCGCCTCACGATTGTGGGGCGCGGTGGCGTAGGGGTATGTTCGGTGCCTTGCAGCCGGAGGGTTGTGGGTTCGAATCCACCTCAAGCCGCCGCGTAGGGACCCTGGGCAAGTCCTTCACTCGCAATTGCTCATGCGCTTCGGCGTGAAACTCCGATTCAGTGTCCGCGCTGTAGTCGGGAGCGCCTCTGAGTAGACATCTTGAAGGAGCGCTATATAAATATCTGAAATGAAAAAAATGAATGATACAATGCAAATGAAGCTGATATTGCCCTCCTTTAAAAGTTCCGAAGTGCACACGACCATGCGACAAGAACGTCGATGGTGCTAAGCAATTGTGAGCGAAGGTCTTGCTCAAGGTCCCTACAGAGCAACTGCCTTGCGCGAGGCTCGAACCCATACTTTCCGCGTTACAGGCCGAGCGCTCTAACCGATCGGCCACCGTGTCGCATTAATAACTAATAATAACTAATACTCAGTATAGTGATTCAAACAGAAGATGCATTTCTTTGTCTTCGTTTATTATTTCAAACTGACACTGCAGTATGATTACAGTTCATACTATAGTATGAACGGATGATCGCAAGTTATTACAGGAGTCGAAGTTAACTGTTTGGCAGCCATGCAAGGCGTCCATCGCGTCCTACTGCTAATTTTACCAACGCCATCCGGCGAATGAAAGGCTTAGTCGACCTTTGGACGGGTAGCGGTAAGCGATTCTCCGACCGTGCTGATCTTCTGCTCTTCATGCCAGTGTAACCATTACCCTATAAAACCCCTCCCCAAGTATTCATATTTGTATATAATTATATATATATACACATATATATATATATATATATATATATATATATATATATATATATATATATATATACATATATATGCATATCATATCTGTATGCATGCATATCTATGCATAAATACGCTTATATATGCGGTATATCGACCTGTAGATAATAGTCTGTAGACCGATAGCTGTGTGCATGACTTGTATAATTAATATTAATTTTAGGCTTAATGGGTCCGTAGAGTTATTATTTTATGCATTGTTTAACGAATGTTAAAGGAGCGTTAGCATGTGTTTCATTCGCGGTAGGTGTCATTATGGTCATCTGGCACCTTCATACAAAGGCCGCAGATCATGCGAGATCAAAGGCTATGCTATTGTACTCATTTGACCCATTGCCTCTCAATGTGGCTGGTCAACACCTTCCTTTACAATAGCCAAGTTCTTAACACGGGATTTTAATGCTAACTTTTAGTTTCCTCAGGCTCTTAGACGTAAGACCAAGGCATGCGCTAATCACTTACTTTCGAACGCGTATACTCTTGTTCGCCTACTCGTGAACACATATTTCAGAATTCTATTATAAGTCTTATATAGACCTACTTTGAGCGCCTATTTTGAACACCTACTAAGCTTATTTCCGATTTACAGAACCTACTTTTAACGCTACGTTGAACGCGTACTGCTTAACAGTTAACAGTCTTAACACCCTTTCTTTATTGCCTATACTTTGAATGCCTACTCCTTCGTGTGGGATATATATACCAAACCCTAAACAACCCTTACTATTGAACGCCTATTCCTGAACGTGTTGCATTATAGTACAACTGTACACGTAGCCTACGTAGGCTAGGCCTACGCTGTTTACAATTAATAATATATATTCTTTATTAATTCAAACTGACAATTACGCAGGATGATTACAATTCAGTATGACACGTTATTACAGGAGTCGAATTTAGCTGTATTCGGCAGCCATGCAATGCACCCATCACGTCCTACATCTAATTTTACCAATGCGCCATCTCGCAAATGATAGGCTGAGTGGACCTTTGGGCGGGTGCGGGAATCGATCCCGCTTCCGACTGCTCTTCACGCCAATGATGTTACCACTACACTATGGACTCCCCTTGCAATGAGAGTAGGCGCTGAGGCGTCAGTATGCGTTCATCAGTAGGTGCAATGTTAATCATACATAATTATGTGTAAAAGAAATTCAGTTCGAGAGTAGACGTTTCAAAACACTTGCTCACTGCTCAGAGGTTGGCATTCAGAAGTTCTGATTAGAGAGCAGGCGTTCAAAAATAAGTGTTCAGAAGTAGAGTCCAAGAGTTGGCGTTTAGGATTTGGTAAAATTATATCGTATACTAGCAGAACGCAGCGTTACCGTCTACAACTAGCTCATTGCACGTCTGAACAGGCTTTATTCTACCACCTTCACTTTTTGCATGTGCCGCCATGTTAACGTGTGGTTTAACCGATGCTACAAGAATTGCGTACACTTTGGCTGCTATCGTGTGAAATACGTGGCGCACCCTAGCGAATACAAGAGACGATTTTCCTACTGGCGACAACGGAGCTGACGATTAAGAGAAGAGGCATAGTACACCGAATGGGGGACTCTGTGAGCAGTTCCTTTAAGCGGCGATAGGCGTCGCCAGTATGTGATGTGGTCAAACTTTAGACAACTTTAGCGTAAATAAACCATAGACATCATATATTAAATGTAAGATGTCTATGAAATAAACCTACCGCACAACAGAGCACACATTTTACCTAGAGTAGCCAAACTATATCCCATCCTGGCGCCACCTATAGCAGCCATTTTTACAGAGTCCCCCATTGCTGTGTTGGACATAGCCCATGGCTGAGTATTACCTTATCGAAGTTCAAATTGATACCTCTAGTCTAATAAGGTCATGAGGTTTCATGATGGGCTCGCAGTGGCGTAACCAGAGTTCCCCAAAATTACGCAGCCTCTCTGAGAGGAGGGTGCTGCGAGGGGCTGTAAGGAACTTTTATTTGGGGGTTTGTAATGGTGCATTTTGGAGACCAACTTTTTGGTTAAAAGTAATAACATTTTACATCAGTTCTTTGGGAAATTATATTATTTTGGTTTTAAAGTTGACTCAGCTGAAAAGTCGGAGCAACCAACGCAGACTAAAAACAGACAGACTCGAGATCTAGCCTACAATGAACTGCAATAAACTAAAGCATTGAAAATTTGAAATGTTTTAAGTATAAGCTTACATGAACAAGAACATGTACAGTAGGCTAGTTGTCAGTTTTCTATGCACCGTCAAACTGTTAGAGTTATGAAAAATTTAAACTAACAGACTAACTGTGACAAATTCTTGGACTTTTGCTAGTGTCAGTGCTTTGTCGCTGTGTGCGATAGGCCAAATATGTAACGTAATGTAATGTAACAAAACATTTATAAAGCGCCACTTAGGAGTCTCTCAGAAGCGCTCAATAGGCCTATATACTTGCAAATGCTTTCAGGATGATTTAATGAATGTGAAAACTTTGCTGGCAGTTGCGTACATATTGCCAACTACTAGTATATTTTGTGCACGTGTCACATAATTTTTGCTAGACTGAGACTATGACTTTTGCAGTGTAGGCTACATATCTTGCGAGGCGAAAAACTTCCTCATTCGTGCCTGAACACCCCTACTATTTACCAAGACCAAAAAACCAGACAAAGATAATTAATTAAACGTGACGAAGATACAACCGATTTGTACAAAGTAGGCCTATAGGCTTACATGAAGTCTACAGTTCGGAATATTGGCCAATGCGAAAGCAAGACAAGAAAAGAATTATCACAGCAGAAATTAGTTTACTGCGGAAGATCGCAGGGATTTCAAGACTTCAGAAAATAAGAAACGCTGGCATTAGACAGCATTATGGATCGAAACAACTCTGCTAGACAAAGTCGTTCAACGAAGACTCCGATGGTTTCGACATAATTATTGAGAGAATGCCAGTTGACCGAATAGCCGACCACACACCGCACTACATGCAAGATTCGAAGGGAAAAGACACTAAGGCAGATCCAGACAACGTTAGATAAACAATATAAATGAGGATATAACATACCTTCTGAAATAGCTAGTAGGGCCTACAGTAACTGTAAGAGGCGCCTTAGAAATTCTCAGATACGATACGATACGATACGATACTTAGACTGACACCAAGGGAATGATGAACTTGACAAAATAATAACCGAGGAAAATGGAGATCATTTATTCGTACCCATCGCCGCCAAATGGCTGGCGTCAGAAACTGATGATGGTGGTGGTGATTATGATGATAATCCAATGCAGATACATGGCGATAGGCTTCTGACAATTTCAATATGATGTACATGTACAAACATAATTATCAACATAGCAAAAATTACAGTCAAATCTGAGATAGGTCACTTACAAGGTATTTCACGCATTTGACGATTTCACATCGGAGTCTTCGTTGAACGACTCCCTTCCTCCCTTTCCCCCGTTTCGCTCTCTTCCTCCCTTTCCTCCACTTCGCTCTCTTCCTCCCTTTCCTCCATTTCGCTTTCTTCCTCCCTTTCCTCCATTTCGCTCTCTTCCTCCCTTTCCTCCATTTCGCTCTCTTCCTCCCTACCCTCCATTTCGCTCTCTTCCTCCCTTTTCCTCCATTTCGCTCTCTTCCTCCTTTTCCTCCTTTTCGCTCTCTTCCTCCCTTTCCTCCTTTTCGCCCTCTTCCTCCCTTTCCTCCTTTTCGCTCTCTTCCTCCCTTTCCTCCATTTCGCTCTCTTCCTCCCTTTCCTCCATTTCACTCTCTTCCTCCCTTTCCTCCATTTCGCTCTCTTCCTCCCTTTCCTCCATTTCACTCTCTTCCTCCCTTTCCTCCATTTCGCTCTCTTCCTCCCTACCCTCCATTTCGCTCTCTTCCTCCCTTTCCTCCATTTCGCTCTCTTCCTCCCTTTCCTCCATTTCGCTCTCTTCCTCCCTTTCCTCCTTTTCGCTCTCTTCCTCCCTTTCCTCCTTTTTGGCTCTCTTCCTCCCTTTCCTCCATTTCGCTCTCTTCCTCCCTCCTTTCCTCCATTTCGCTCTCTTCCTCCCTTTCCTCCATTTCGCTCTCTTCCTACCTTTCCTCCTTTTCGCTCTCTTCCTCTCTTTCCTCCTTTTCGCTCTCTTCCTCCCTTTCCTCCTTTTCGCTCTCTTCCTCCCTTTCCTCCATTTCGCTCTCTTCCTCCCTTTCCTCCATTTCGCTCTCTTCCTCCCTACCCTCCATTTCGCTCTCTTCCTCCCTTTCCTCCACTTCGCTCTCTTCCTCCCTTTCCTCCATTTCGCTCTCCTCCTCCCCACCCTCCATTTCGCTCTCTTCCTCCCTTTCCTCCATATCGCTCTCTTCCTCCCTTTCCTCCATTTCGCTCTCTTCCTCCCTTTCCTCCATTTCGCCCTCTTCCTCCCTTTCCTCCTTTTTGGCTCTCTTCCTCCCTTTTTCTCCATTTCGCTCTCTTCCTCCCTACCCTCCATTTCGCTCTCTTCCTCCCTTTCCTCCTTTTCGCTCTCTTCCTCCCTTTCCTTCATTTCGCTCTCTTCCTCCCTTTCCTCCTTTTCGCCCTCTTCCTCCTACCCTCCATTTCGCTCTCTTCCTCCCTTTCCTCCATTTCGCTCTCTTCCTCCCTACCCTCCATTTCGGTCTCTTCCTCCCTTTCCTCCATTTCGCTCTCTTCATCCCTTTCCTTCATTTCGCTCTCTTCCTCCCCTTCCCTCCTTTTCGCCCTCTTCCTCCCTTTCCTCCATTTCGCTCTCTTCCTCCATTTCCTTCATATCGCTCTCTTCCTCCCTCCCTTTCTTCCTTTTGGCTCTCTTCCTCCCTTTCCTCCATTTCGCTCAAGCTTCCTCCCTACCCTCCATTTCGGTCTCTTCCTCCCTTTCCTCCATTTCGCTCTCTTCCTCCCTTTCCTCCATTTCGCTCTCTTCCTCCCTTTCCTCCATTTCGCTCTCTTCCTCCCTTTCCTCCATTTCGCTCTCTTCCTCCCTTTCCTCCTTTCCTCTTCCCCTCTTCCTCCTACTCTCCATTTCGGCTCTCTTCCTCCCTTTCCTCCATTTCGCCCTCTTCCTCCCTTTCCTCCTTTTGGCTCTCTTCCTCCCTTTCCTCCATTTCGCTCTCTTCCTCCCTTTCCTCCATTTCGCTCTCTTCCTCCCTTTCCTCCATTTCGCTCTCTTCATCCCTTTCCTCCATTTCGCTCTCTTCCTCCCTTCCTCCTTTTCGCCCTCTTCCTCCTACCCTCCATTTCGCTCTCTTCCTCCTTTTCCTTCATTTCGCTCTCTTCCTCCCTTTCCTCCTTTTGGCTCTCTTCCTCCCTTTCCTCCTTTTGGCTCTCTTCCTCCCTTTCCTCCATTTTGCTCTCTCTTCCTCCCTTTCCTCCATTTCCCTTCTCTTCCTCCCTACCCTCCATTTCGCTCTCTTCATCCCTTTCCTCCTATTTCGCTCTCTTCCTCCCTTTCCTCCTTTTCGCTCTCTTCCTCCCTTTCACTCCCTTTCGCTCTCTCTTCCTCCCTAACCTCCATTTCGCTCTCTTCCTCCCTACCCTCCATTTCGCTCTGTTCCTCCCTTTCCTCCATTTTGCTCTGTTCCTCCCTTTCCTCCATTTCGCTCTGTTCCTCCCTTTCCACCATTTCGCTCTCTTCCTCCCTTTTCGTCCATGTCGCTCTCTTCCTCTCTTTCCTTCATTTCGCTCTCTTCCTCCCTTTCCTCCTTTTCGCTCTCTTCCTCCCTACCCTCCATTTCGCTCACTTCCTTTTTTTCCTCCATTGCGCTCTCTTCCTCCCTTTCCTCCTTTTCGCTCTCTTCCTCCCTTTCCTCCTTTTCGCTCTCTTCCTCCCTACCCTCCATTTCGCTCTCATCCTCCCTTTCCTCCACTTCGCTCTCTTCCTCCCTTTCCTCCATTTCGATCTCTTCCTCCCTACCCTCCATTTCGCTCTCATCCTCCCTTTCCTCCATTTCGCTCTCTTCCTCCCTTTCCTCCACTACGCTCTCTTCCTCCCTTTCCTCCATTTCGCTCTCTTCATCCCTACCCTCCATTTCGCTCTCTTCCTCGCTTTCCTCCATTTCGCTTTCTTCCACCTTTCCCCCATTTGACTCTGTACAAGTCCCATTTCAGATAGCTGCTGCTCGACGATTGTCGCAATAGTTTCGCCAGTGGCGTCACGAGTTGGGATGAAAGATCTAAATTGTTCTTTTACCACATTCTGAGAACCTGGGTTGTTACCGCCATCAAGTTTGTTAAGCAGACCGATATCGATCTGTTCTGTGCTACTGATGTCTGCGTTCATATCAAGGATAATCGAGCAATATAGTGTAGAACTTGTCCGCACGACATTCTGCCCCAATACTGTCTCGAGTTTATTGACCACACAGGTGGATCAGCTCATTTTTCAGAGTCACGAGTTAGCGTCCGCGAAGGAAAATGTTTGCCGACCTCAGTTACAGTTACAGTTACAGTTAATGTGCTAGGCAAGCTGTGTAAGCTTTTATTGCCCATGTCTTTGCATCCAATTGTCCAGTTTATGTTTAAATGTGGTCAAGCTTGTACTTCCTGTGGTAGCTGGTTCCAGCGATCCACAATTCTTTCGCTAAAAAAGAATTTTCTAACGTCCAAACGCACATGTTCACGATACAGTTTCATGTTATGTCCTCGCAAATTCACACTGTCAATATCTATCTGCCTGAAACTCATTTTTATCATGCCAAGAACTGCCATTGCCTTGCTTGCAGATTTTCTACATTGTTGGCTCCACTTCAGATGTTTACTGATCCATACTCCCAAGTCCTTCTCCATTTCAGTTTCCTCCAGGTTGACAATATCCGTTCCATCCCTTAGATGATAGTTCATGGTCTTCTTTCTTCCAATTTGCATAACTTTGCATTTAGAAGCATTAAATTTTAACAGCCATTCCTTTGACCAGTCTTCCAACCTGTCTAGATCCTGCTGCAAGATCTGTTCATCTTCCTCGCTTTGTATTGTTCTCCATAACTTTGTGTCATCAGCAAACATTTTCACCGAACTTTTTATTATTTCTGGTATTTCATTGACGTAAATTAAAAATAACAGTGGCCCTAACACCGATCCTTGTGGAACTCCGCTGAGAACTGCTGCCCAATCTGTTTCGTGTCCATTTAGTACCACTCTCATTTTCCGATTTGTTAGGAAGTCCTGAATCCATTTAAGCAAAATCCCTCCAATTCCATATCCTTTGAGTTTGCTAATCAATCTCTGATGAGGCACTGTATCAAAGGCCTTCTGATAGTCCAAAAATATTGCATCAACCCCATGCCCCTCATCCAGTGCCTGTGTCCACTCTTCCAATGTTTCTAGCAGGTTAGTAAGACATGATCTGTTTTTAGTGAATCCATGCTGATTATGTGATAAAAGATCATTTGTATCTAAATGCTTCAACATTTCATCCCTCAGTACGGATTCCATAACCTTGCATGGCACCGATGTCAATGACACTGGACGATAGTTCCCTGCTTCAGTTTTTAGCCCTTTTTTGAATATATTCGGACGACGTATTCCGCAACCAAGGGAGATGTTTAACCCTTCCCCTAAGTATCGCAGGAACTACAACTGATAGAAAAGTGAGTTTTGAATGTGTTTATGACAAGGCTTTCCGAGTCGAAAAAGTCACTTTCAAGGTCGTTTGAGCTTTATTGTCAAAACTAGATGTTTACCCGTCCTACGACGGTTAAATTACCTTCATAACGTATACGATAGGAGCGTCATCTACTGAAATGAAAGGAGTGTAGTCCTCTCCCCTTCCATCCCTCTACCTTACCTCTCAATCTTCGTCCCCTTCCCCTGCCTCGCTCTCCGCCTTTACCTCCCACCCATCCCCTGCCTCTCCATCCCCTCGTCCTCCCAGTTTCCGTCCAACTCTCACTCCCCTCCTCTCCCTGCCCTTCCCCAAAGCCTACGTTGTGTAACCGAAATGGCTGGCACTCATATGCCTACGGCCGAATCGCGTAACAGGAATGTTAATTTCATGAGAGACATTTTCTGCTATTTTAATGTTATTATTAATTAAATTACCGTAATATCTCGGCATCTGCGAGGAATAAAGAGCAATTCTCAGTCCAAGACAGTTCGTTGTGTTTGTGGAAATCGAAGAGTCGTAATCAAGATCGTATGACCATCGCATGACCTTGAAGCTCAAAGTCACTTATCTTATTTAAAGGCAGGTCCGATAATGACAAGAAAAAGCCAAAGACGAGTCATAGCTGCCAAACAATCGCAGTATGTTTGATACTAATGACTTGATTAGCATGACGTACAATAACCAATCAGATAACAAACGATTTAATACAAACAGTTAACAACAAACCAAAGATGTCTAACACTGACACGTGCAGATTGAAACAGATTACCAAAATAAAATCGCATCTTCGCCAAAAAATCACAGATTCAGTAACTTTCTTCTAAGCGAAGTCAACTTCTTTAGAGTGAAGCCAAGCTCTGAAAATTATGTCAACATCTCAAGTTACGCCAACTTCTAAAAAGTTCGACGTCAAGCTCTTCACAATTCAAACTCAACTTTTTCGAACTTTGAAGCGAACTTTTCTAGAGTTTAAAGTCAACTTCTTTGAAGTTTATCATCAACGTCTGTAAAGTTTGGATTTCGCAAACAGCTTTAGCTATTCGTAAACAATGACACAGCTGAAGGAGATAACTACGACTAACAAAGATGACTTCCTAACAGAATAAGTTGATTATAAACAACAACAAAATCAAATGCACTTACAATGAGGTAAGCTCCAACACTTAGGCATATAAAGTGGAACTGTGAAGAATCATTTTCAGAGGTGTCATCTTAAAAGGCTACAGGTCACGTGCCACCCAATGTTTAGTCTGGGGACACCAATAATTGTCTCTACCCCAATATTTTTCATTTATTCGTGCAATATTAAGCGTTTCGTTTGCTTAATTGTCTTAACTAATTAATTGAATGCTGTCTGTATAACAATAATAACAATGATATTAATAATAATCACTATCAGAAAACAATTAATAATAATAGTAAGAATTATTACTTTTATAACTTTAATCACTTTTATATAAGCAAGAGAGTTTCATAAAATACAATAGCATAAAAGGTAGGTTAATCTCTTAAGGATCAAGGAGTAAAAGGGAAGGATCTGTCCTTTGAATGTTGGTAAAAAAACTAATGCCATTGTAAGATAGTACCACTGCAGAGAGTTTAGCAGAACTGCTTTCGGGAAACAAACTGATTTGTGTGAATTGCATGATAACTAATATGGCAAACAAGTTATAAAATACAAGTACTTCTATCAACTGTATGTAATAAGAGCGGATTCGTCTATTGAATTAAGTGCAGAGTCTCTCCACTCAGTCTAGCACAGACTGAGTGGAGAGAAATTAGAAACAAATGCCAGGTGGATAGAATGTGAAAAGGTATCCCAGCATAGCACTCATAGCTCTTTAAGGTAAGGACACAACACTCACTAATCGATTAGAATTAGCCAAATCTTGTAGATAATCGATTAGAATTAGCTGTTTGTCTAATCGATTAGCTAATTGATTAGAATCTAATCGATTAGTTACCCATCTCTGATACATGCATACATACATACATACATACATGCATACATACACACATACATACATACATAGCAGTGACCAAGAAGTAAGATTCTTTCACAACAAGATTCTTCTAAAAACAACTTATTTTTTGTGCATTGAAACGCATTACTTCCTTAGTCCTGGCCATTCAATGGCCGCAGTGATGATGAGATCATTCAGATAACAGCAAATTTCACAAATGCATTTCTTCAAAAGTTCAAACTGTCAAACTCTAACAACCAAACACATGATACAATTCCTAAAAAATGTACACGTTCAAGCCACCAAATGCCAGCATTATAAAAGCAAGCTTTACCAATCATCTTAAGAATTCTAATTGAAAAACGCCGTGGAAATTCAATCCGTTGCAGCTCGTAACTCATGTAATCAGTGATAGGCAGAACAGCCAGTAGCCCACCAGTGAGATCGACTGTTTATCTGAGAAGAAAAGCAGCTGGCACATTCACAGAGAAGGAAGTCCAGCCAAAACTGAACAGCCTCCAACGAAAATGTATTTACCCAGCTGTTCATTTACACCCTTACCATGCAGGGACATTCTTCTCTACTGGCAGAAACAAAAATTTTGTTTAGCTTTAACGCTCATGTTAGCACGGTTTCAAATTGTCTTTATAGCATGATGAAGTCATTTCTAAAGTGCAGAGATTAGTTAAATTGCTAATCAATTAGAATTATAATAAGCAAAATCTTATAGCTAATCGATTAGAATCAGAATCAGCTGTTTGTCTAATCGATTAGCTAATCGATTAGTTAAATTGCCAATTGATTAGAATTTGCTCCTGAAATTTGCTAATCGATTAGAATTAGAATTAGCAAAATCTTGTAACTAATCAATTAGAATTAGCTGTTTGTCTAATCGAGATTAGAATCTAATCAATTAGTTACCACCTCTGCTGAGTCTGCTATGGTGATACTTTAAATGATGTATACATTTTACCATCATATAAAAAGGCATCACTTGGTTATCTAGATCAGTGCTTCCCAAAGTGGTGGTCCGCGGACCGGTGCCGGTCCGCGAGCCCTCAGTTGCCGGTCCGCAAAGTGAGCCAAGAAACTAGACAAAATGTCTTGGAATCAGGAAATGGCTATTATATTTTTAAAAGTCATTACAAAAAAGACTTATTAGGCTAGCATTAAAATGGAAATAGAGTCATATAATTGGCTGAACATGCATTTAAATCAGCTATTATACATTTTGAGGAATTTAGGTGATCGAAAGCATAAAACAGAAATGATTAATAAATTTGGCACCGGTCCTCCTGCAGTGGGAAAATTCCTGCCGGTCCGTGACACTGAAACTTAATTCCTGCCAGTCCGTGACACTGACAAGTTTGGGAAGCACTGATCTAGATCGCTGCTTATGTCTGTTTACCCAATTTCTTTTGCACCAACTAAACAACATTCACGAACAAACAGCTCCAAGCTCAACCAAACTCTGTACAAGACTGAAGCATTTATTTTGGTTACATCTACCAAAAAACTGCATGCAGAATTTCAGCAATACATAAATCTGCCACAATTCTTATCGAAATCTGTTACAATCACCATCTCCGTTACTTATTCACTGGTTTTGGTATCCCCTCGTTCCTACTCATAATACCTGCTATGGTGAGATTAAGGCAGGGGTGTCAAAGCTTTTTTAATGGCGCACCACTGGTAATATTTTTTTCCCAGCAAGTGGCGGGCCAGGGATCCGAAAGCGCCTGAGCAAAATGGGGTAGGGATCGGGAAGGGATCTCAGTGAGCCCGTTCCCAGAAAAGTTTTGCAAAAATAAATCTTAAATGGTGCATTTTTAGCATACAAACAATCAAATTAGGTTTACAAATCTTAATTTTGATCTTCATTATTAGGTCACGAACATCTGCATATAAAACTCATTAAGCCTTAAAAAAGACAAATTTGAACATCTATTCTCAAATCGTTTAGTCTTTAGGCAAGGCTCAGTGGTTCAGAAATACATCATCGGCGGGCCAGAAATGGCCTGTGGGCCGGCTCTTTGACAACTCTGTATTAAGGTCTTCTTTGATGCTTGACCCTCGGACAGGTCCAGGATTACAGTTGTGTCAAACACAATCAACAAATGTTACAACAAGTTAGCTACACTAAAACCTTCTCTGTCCTGAAGTAAGGCTCATAAAACACTGAGAGTGACTGTAAAGCATAAACACTCAACAATTTTGCTAGGCTCTATGGTTGGTGAAGGTTTCCAAATAAAATCAACCTCTTCAACAAACACACAAGAGGCAGTGCAACTGTTTCTAAATCATAGTCACCTGTGCTGAAAATCTCAAAGCCACAGATCTGACTCAAAAAGCAACAGCTTCATTGCCGCTCTCTGCTACAACAACCAAGTCACAATTTGTACCAACACGGCAGTTACAACTTCAGCCCATTTTAATGGAACTCTCTTAAATTCGTAATAATCAACTTTACCTCCAACCTTTGACAGCGGCTGCCCATTTGTTACACATCACACCTCTTTCAGTGATATTGGTTCACAAGAATTATCACCGGATACCTCTCCTCCACACACTAACATCTTTTTATACCTAGCTCACGTACGAGTGACAACATCTTTCAGCCTTGACTATCACCACCAAACAATAGATTCAAAATCGGTATTCACTGGTAACTTGCGTATGAAACATATTTAACAGAAAGATACAGTTATGTTACACAACCAAGTACATCAACACAGCCGACATACTGTACAGTCGCGTAAAAAAATTTTTGCTTCGTTCTGGGACAAAGATATGCAACACATGTAAAACACAACATCGAGTGGTTTTATTTACAGCGTCGTCATTCTATTTACACATTTCGTTAAACTCAATTCCATCAAAATCCTAAACTTCACTGCAAGTCACATGACCCAAAGCGAGAAAAAAAATCTCAAAAGAACTGCCAATCTGAAAAAAGTAGCAGAGAAGTCTGGCATAGTTCTCAAAAATTGATTTTTTTCAAGAAAGAGTAGATTTAAAATTTTAATTAGCTAATCAAAAACTGATTAATAACAAGAATCAAATCCTTCTAAAAGGATATGACAAAAAGATAGATAACGTTTCAAAGCTCATTTCCCTGCAAATTCAGACTGCTGCACAAATCTTTACTCAAAGGTGTTGTTATGGACTCACCCACACTAAACTGATTCAATAGTTCAGCAAAGTAGCCACAATCACTGAAAAACCAGCACAAGCCTGTCTAAAGGTCTATGTCCCAGTGTATACTTGGTAATTTGACAATCATATACAACGTTAGGCAACCAATCAACAACAACTCACAAACAACTGCAGAGTAAGTAACAAAAACAATTTAAAATATACCTTTAATAATCACTCTAAGAAGAACCACTATACATAACTGATTTGTTCAATCTGTAAATATATTTCTTTTGGAAACAAATGTCCATTTATCCTGACGAAATGGAGGTTAGTTTAAAATGATCGACTAGCATATTTCCCAACTGTCATACCACACCAGTATACATTTTAGGTAGGCTAATTAATAATGTATTTAACAATCATCAACAAAATTAGTGTGGAATCTTTTCATAAGACTTGACTATAAAATAAGAATTAAAATTTAGAAACCATTAAAATAAATCATGATACACCTGCATTTGACACTATCCTAAAGAAGGCTGCACTCGTTAAGAACCAGAAATTAAAATTTCAGTAAAAAGAACATTTAGACAAGTAAATTTATTTATACTGTTACGAAATTTCCACTTCTGGTACATTATTCAAAGCCAATTTAAACGTCATTCCATCATTCCTAAAACACAAAAAACAACTACAACCATAACATGATATTTTATACTTAAGGTTACAAAATGCTCGTTTGTACACAAGAAGAGGCCAAGGCTGAAGGAAAATCTTCAATCTTCCCTTTGTTCTGAAACATTTAATATTGTGGATCACCCAAAACATAAAACACAACATATTTTATGTAAGAATTATTAATATATATAAGGTAACATTAACTACTGTACGGGGCATCAATCAATAGCTTACTTCATTCACAGAACAACAGAGTTCACAGTGCTTTTGTAAGTTTTAAGACCAGAAACTCAACAAATTCTGACAATGCAGAAGAAATCTGTTTAAAAGTTGACATAGCGTGCAAAGATCATAAGTCAACGCCACAAACCAATGAGACAGTCCATCAGATTGGATCCGAGTAACCATCTAACAACAAAACTGATTCATCCAACTTTGAAAGGCGTTACGAGTCGTGTTACCGGGGAGGCTGTTGCAGATCACTGCAACGTGCAACAATCAGCAAAGGCCCTTAAAATGCATGCCATGTCAAAAACAGAAACTCGTGCTAATCAATACAGTCGGACAAGAAGTACGACAAAATTCAGAAACTCCGCCCGCAGTTTACCAGAGAAGGCAGGCCAAGTGAACAGCAACACTTCCACAGAGACGACAGACCAAGAGTCGACGACTTGGGTGAACTCGACGTCAGGCCAAGACCCACTCCGCCACTTCCTTCTCGTCCAACAAGACATCGCACGAGACGTGAGATACGCACATGATAGCTCCGCAGAAACGACGACCAGCCCAGATTACGCCAGTCTACGAAAGCCAGTCGTCGGCCGCGAGACGGGGTCTCTTGTTGGAATATAGGTTGTCAAAATTTCGATGACACTGGTACATGTTCACAGATGAGTCCAGAAGGTTGTTTGTTTCGCTGGAAATGTGCGGATTATGAGACAGCTGGAAAGCATGGTCCCTGGTCACAGGGACTCCCGCTGTCAGGCCACCATGATGGAACTGGTTCTGGTGATCACCGGACGACAGATTACCATGCGGCGGTGCGAACTGGTTATTTCCGGGTGACAGACTGTTCTGCACAGCTTCGAACTGGTGATTCCTCGAAGATCCGAGACCCGACTGAATCGATGGGTAGCACTGGTCGGCACGAGGACCGGCCCGAAGCCCCAAACGGGCCGGGTTGAACCGGTGATCACCAGAGGACAACATGCTGCCCATCATCGGCTGAAAGCAAAGGTCACTATTTGACGAGCAGCTGTCAATCAGCGCGTCGTGGTTGCCAGGCGACAGGAAGTGGTTTTCGTGCGGCTGTGACTGGCAGGCGTGGTATCGTTGCCCGACGGCTGATGATGGCACAGAAAGGAACTGACGCTCCAAGATGACGCTGCGAAGGCTCTGACCAGTCTGCGACCGATGACCGTTCGGCACAGACAGATGCTGCTGCTGCTGTTGCTGATGCTGGGAAGGAGGAATAGCGGTCGACTGATGATGCTGTTGTTGACCGTGGCATCTTCCCGGAGGCATGACTGCCTCTGGAGGCGGAGATATCGGTTCATTCTTGACATCCACATCCAGGCAGCCATGCACTCCGAGTCCCAGGCCGGACGCAGCACCGGAACGATCGCCGGAAAAGTCGGTCAATCTAAAGAAAAGATATCATCATCAGGATTATTTGTGGTAGCATTTTTAAACAGGTATGTGCACTTTGCATAATTATGAAAAAGCAACATTTTAAGAGACAGAGCAAAAGTCAAAGACTCAGGTGAAGATATCGGTGACCTTCATTTTGCTTAGCCTCGGCATATGAGGGTGGGTGCCTTAAAGCAGAGGACCTCTTTTGCCATTTCACCTTTCCACCAAAAGGTATACTAAAAACATACCCTTAGCAGCATTTTTAAGAAATGTCTGCTGGTTTCAGCAAATGAATCTTGACTACACATCAAGGAAAATTGGTGGAGAACTCAAACCATATATTTGTATCTATAGAGAAACTGACTAAGTGCACCTCATTTTCTCATCACCATAATGCCACAAGGATACAGCCAAATATTCAACTCTTTCTAAGCAACTTTGACATTCTTATGCTGCATTAACAGAAAGTGGCAGAATTTGTTATTTTTTTACACGAAAAGCAGATCAACATGGCAGCAACAAGTCTAAGGAGTTCTAATGTTCTGAGTCAAATATTGAACAACCTCATTTCGTTTCTGTAGTTTGATTCTTGAATTTCGCTACAAAGGTCTACCAGGCTGTTCCACTCGTTCGACAGAGACGAATTCGGCGGATTGAAGGCTGCATTTATCTGCCTTGAACTGGTCAAGAGATCACCTGGGCAAGACAACATTCACACAAGCAGTGTTAGTTAGGCCTCTAACTAACACTGTTAGTATCACTGCACGAATTTATTATGCTTGTACAGCACCCTTGTCAAGATCTTAAAAGATGCTGTTTCTAAATAGCCAAACGCACATTATACATACATACATACATAGTATGGAAAGAAATGCAAATATGAGGCAAGATAAATATATAAATGCCTCTCCTATGCTGTATCTGCCTGCTAGTTGGGCAAAATGTTTCTTCTGGGAAAAATGCATCGTTTCTCCGTGTTAGCTATGTGTTTTTTCCTCCCTCCTTTGCTCCACCTCCGATTGCCTTCCAAAGAGCCACTGCTGGTCAATGCCATTAAGCAAGCTGCTACATACAGATTACCTGGAATACTTAGTTTTTATAGTTGATACACCATTTTAGTGGGCCAATAGAGCAGCACGGTCAATATCTATTTCCTCAGACATTAATTAACAATGTTCCAACTAATATGCCACATATACTTTGATGCAACATGTTGAGCAATTTCCTTTCCACATAGGTTATCTCCATAGTTCTTTCGCAACATAAAATCCTTACCATCCATCAGGCATAACTAAGTGATTCCACCGTTTGATATATTACCGCTTTTCTAAAGCACTCCATAGCAACCTATCAAACGCCTGCAAAAATCTACAACTACAGGTGTTTCCTTACTGTCTAAAGATCTTGATTTCAAGCAAGCCCAGAACATTCAAACTACAAACCTGTATTGTTGCATGATCCCCCACTATTCATGCGCATCTGACCACCACTGTCCAAGCTGATTGATGGTATCATGGGAGACAGTGTATTTGATGGCACCTAAACACAAGTCACATGCATATGTCAGCGCCTGAAAACCATTTTGTTCAATCTTGATTTTCCATTGCTAGGTCAGGAGGGCCTCTGATGAGTCTCTCTTGAAGAGGAGCTATATAAATTTGTGATTACATTTACAATTACAATACGTAGCACAATTACAATATGTAGCACAATTACAATTACAATATGTAGCACAATTACAATTACAATATGTAGCACAATTACAATTACAATATGTAGCACAATTACAATTACAATATGTAGCACAATTACAATTACAATATGTAGCACAATTACAATTACAATGTGTAGCACAATTACAATTACAATGTGTAGCACAACTAAAATTACAATATGTAGCACAATTAAAATATATAGCACAATTACAATATGTAGCACAATTACAATTACAATATGTAGCACAATTACAATATGTAGCACAATTACAATATGTAGCACAATTACAATATGTAGCACAACTAAAATTACAATATGTAGCACAATTACAATATATAGCACAATTACAATTACAATGTGTAGCAACTTTGAGAGGTTTTCTTAAAAGGTATAACATACAAGTTCAAATACGTGCATACAAATGTACTCTCAATTCAACCACAGAATCAATCATACTATACACCTGTTCAAGTTCATAGCTATTTTAGTGCTTTCGGGAGCTACTATTAAGGTGTCGTATAAAGAGTCCTGATATATGCACTTAATGAAGGCACAGAGAATTTGCTGAGTCGCTTATATAAAAACTACTGTTAACTCATAAAAATCATGATAAAACAAATCTTCATGTGAGAAAAACAAACCATCGAACATAAAAACATTTTCCTTTATTGTTAATCAATAAATGCCCCATACAAAATTAATATGGCTCCACAAAAATTGTTTAAATAATATCAGCAGCTGTTACCTTTGCAGTATACATGTAGATAACTATATCCATGCAAATAATCACTGCAGTTTCCTTAACGCCATCAGGTTACAACATCGTGCTACTCACAACAACCAGCAGCTCTATCTATTTAACAATTAATGGTCGTGAGACTGGTTTGTTAATTGGTACTAGTACTTTGTATTTGCTCTTTTAAAACACGTGTATTATAGTATGATCTTATGATTAGCATTATTTGGGTAACCAGCGAAATGAGTCCAATGAGACTTCACCGGTAGCCTACCACTCAGTTTGTATAATTTGTGTATTGCGATTCTGTTTTATTTGGTGGTGAATAAACTACTTACTTACTTACTCTATCACTCTGTCATCAATATAGGCATTTATTTCATCAGCATCAACCAACCTTTCCATCTTCCACTGCGAGATTATCGTATAATCCGTTTAGCTTTCCATTGTATCTGTTCGCTCCGATCGCGTTGTATCCAACAGCGGGTGAAGTGGCACACGGAGGGGCCCCCAACGTCCCTGCCATCTGGTTAGGAGACATGCTGGGCTGGCCGGGCATCAGCGCAGGGCTGTGACTGCTGTAACCCCCGGATGACGTTGGCCGAGGGCTTATCCTCAGCATCGGAACCGACGAAGCACCTCCTGAAGCGCCGTGGTGGTCGGAGCACGGAAAAGATGGCGTCTGTCGGTGGTGCTGGGGCGGTGGAGGCGGAGGCAGGTTGCTGCACGGTTGAGGAACCTGCAAGGCGGCAACGGGAGATGGATTCGGAGTTGGAGTCTGAAATGTACATTGACAACAAAAAGGTCGTATTAGTGAACATCGTGGCCATAGGACTCACATCTTCATGGTAATGGCAACAACATATTAACGAGTATCTCTATGTGCCCTGAAGGTCACATCTTCAAGGTAATGACACACAGTATGATTACAAGTCATAGCATGAACGGATGATCACAAGTTATTACAGGAGTCAAATTTCACTGTATGGCAGCCATGCAAGGCGTCCATCTGTCCTACTGCTCATTTTAACAATGCCACCTTGCGAATGAAAGGCTGAGTCGACCTTTGGAAGGGTAGCGGGATCCCGCATTTCTTCAAGCCACAGTGTTATTATTACCCTAAACCCCTCCCAACAAGGCAACAACTCCAGTGGCAAAAATTTCAAAAAGAGGCTATTGAAACACAACAATGCAAATATAACATACTTACTAAAATGCATCACATTCAAAATAACTTTATCAATTTCTTATATTTATATATCACCACTCTTTCTGGCAAGCATACACCATCAGAATTGTGCTTACAGGACTGGGTCAAGGTCTTTACTTGATAACTATCTCATGAAACCTCGAACTCATCACCCCACGTTGCAACGCGAACACCCAACGAATCAGCCCTTACATCACCCAAACAAGAGGACATAAATTCAGTGGCAAAACATAATCAAAAGCCAACTTATTAAACGCAACACAGTCGTAAACCAGAGGGAAAAAATTCAGAGAAGCGCCAAACTGCTGGTCATACATATCAAGGTAGCCAAATGAAACCCCGAGCCAAGCTGTCCTACCTTCCTTCCCGCCAGACACCATAATCCAGGATTACCAGTCAATAAGCATAAAGCACTGACCGTGCCACATTTGCTTAATTAACTCGGAACCACGGCAGCAACAATATATTATTCGGCAGCATAATAAAGACCCAGATGGGCACCAGAGGCAATAAAAAGGACCGGTGTACCGCGTCATCAGGCGCTCGAGACCAGATGCAGACAACGCTGCCGCTGATGAAAAGATAATTGTCGCCATTAACCGTCATAACTTGCTGGAAAACACCGGATTTGATGGTGAAATGAATTTCAAAGGATTGCTTATTAGTATTTGGCTTCTATCGGCCAGGTGAAGGAATCGGCGGATAATTACCGATGAGATGATCCTCAATAAACACTCTATCCACAGAAAGGCATCAAGTGTAAAATGGAAAAGGCTTAACACCACATTTGCAAAAGATCAGTTACCAAGGTGTACAATGACGTCAGATCGGATGTTCAACATTTTAGTAAATAACCACAAGTGCACTCAGTGACAGAATACAATACAATACAATACAATACAATACAACTTGCATTTATAACGCACCTTAATAAAACAAAGTCTTACTCAAAGGACGCGTTACAATGTACTTACTAATCATAGTACTTAGAGAAGAGATAAGTTTTAAGTTTAGATTTAAAAATATTAATTGAGGATGATCTTCGGATTAGTTCTGGCAGAGAGTTCCATTCAGCTGGACCAGCTACTTCAAACATTCTGTTTCCAAATTGAAGATTTGTTCTTTTGATTACGAAGTCTCTTTTCGAAGCCGATCGCAAACCACGTCTTGATTCAAGAGCAGCACATGGTGTGACTAGAGATGATAAGTAAGGAGGAGCAGAACCTGACATTATTTTGAACATGAAAAGACAGATTTTAAAGGATATCCGAGCCTGAATGGGTAACCAGTGTAATTGCTGAAGGGAGTTGGTGATGTGATCTCTAGGGCCAAGGTTCTTGACTAGACGAGCTGCAGAGTGGATAACAGAAGTAAGCGGTGAAAGGGTGGATTTTGGTAGACCATAGAGTATCGAGTTACAGTAGTCAATCCTGGATAATACAAGTGAATGGACTAAGATATGAAGGCAATGCTCATTAAGGCAGCGCTTGATTTGGCGTATTCGTCGGAGGTGAAAGAAACAAGCTTTAGTGATAGAGATAATATGATTAGACATAGAAAGTTTACTAACAAGAAAAACTCCAAGATCACGAACTACATTAGAAGGCTGGATAGAGCAGGTTTCATCTAGTTGCAGGCAGAGAGTTTTCAAGTCAAGATGTGGTCTGGATCGACGGTCAAACCATATCAATTCCGTTTTCTTCGTATTTAGCTTCAGGCGCATGGATGCACACCAAGACTGTATCTGATGGAAGCAAGCAATGAGTCTTGTTTTTGAGTTATCAATGTTAGCGGTCGAAAGTTTTATATATAGTTGGGTGTCATCAGCGTAGATATGGATAGAAATACCACAACATTGTGCAATTTTGGTGATGTTAGATGTGTAAGCGGTGAATAGTGACAGTGATGTAGCCGAGTCCACCTAAGACGAGTCCAAGTCGAGTTCGAGTCCACCTAAGCCTAGTCCGAGTCGAGTCCACCTAATCCGAGTCTGAGTTGAGTCAATCTAACCCAAGTCCGAGTCGAGTCCGAGTCAAGGGGTTTTCAAGTCCGAGTCACTAAAGACCGAGTCAAAGTCCATTCACATCAAAATACACTGAAACACACAATTCAGAGGCATAGAAAAAATAACAGCACTATTTAGCTGAAAATTGCTAATCAATTAGAATTAGAATTAGCATCAGATGACAGGTAATCGATTAGAATTAGAATTAGCTGTTTGTCTAATCGATTAGCTAATCGATTAGTATCTAATCGATTAGTTACCCATCTCTGGTTACTAAAAAGAAAAAGATGCTCAATTTGTTACTACATAGTGTTCAATTACAATAAAGAAGAGGTGATCGGGAACAAAGAAGCATAACTTAAGAAAACACAGAAGA
The DNA here is from genome assembly GCA_020284085.1 of Aporrectodea caliginosa. Classification (NCBI taxonomy): domain Eukaryota; kingdom Metazoa; phylum Annelida; class Clitellata; order Crassiclitellata; family Lumbricidae; genus Aporrectodea; species Aporrectodea caliginosa. Next base: position 153,798 of record JACEVL010000736.1, read on the forward strand.
GCAAAGCTCAGTATAAACTGGGTGTCGATTCCATTCCCCGAGGGTAGGAAGACGGAATGCACGAGAGTCAATGACCGTGCTAAATCGAGACTCATAACAGATGATCACAGACCTGAAAGACATGAAATAACAGAGGATAAAGACCGACTCCAGCTTACCCTGTTAAATGACGATGATTCCTGTAGTAAGTTATGAAAGTTGGTTTTGTTGTTGTTGCTACATGGTTGCGATTCATCGAGACCTTTAACCGTATTACAGATTGTCTCCAGAACAGAATCACTGCTGTCATCATCCTTGTTCTTAACACTCCAATCCTAACGAACATCACAATCAAAAGATATCCCATTACAAATAAATCAAAATGAAACAGGTATAAAATTATGGTAAATGAGACAATGATGATGAGTTCTCTGCCCAAAGGCAGGTCCATTGGCTTATATGCCATCTGGGGATGAGATGAGTGAGGTGGTTTCCCGTTGCCTTCCTAACAGACAATTGTGGATGAGTAACTTGTCCAGTGTCGCAATGCAGTGGCTTGTGGTAGATTTGAACCTGTGACCCTCCGGTTACAAGCAGTGTTTCCGTTAACGCCCAAATGGCCGTTTTTACGTCCGTAAAAAACGTCCAAATTCTTCAGTGTGAACCGCCCAAAAGAAATGAGCTACAACCAAAAAATTCTAGGTCAGGTCGTAAATACGTCCTCTTTTTGGACTCTAATGGAAACACTGGTTACAAGGCACAGAACATACCGCTAAACCCCCAATAATACTGTTTAATAAAATGAAACTACAAATGAATGATAATTTACTATAATAAAATTAAACACAGTATACTTCGTTACAGATTCATACAACATACTTCATTTTTATTATTATATAAATTGCAAATATTTTTAACATGCGCAAAGTCACACAGATATGAACCTGAGCTGTTAGATACCCATAAGTTTGATCGACAATGCGAAAAGTAAGCTTTTGAGGCATTTCTTGACAGAAAAAAAGTTTGAGCATAGGAGAAACATTGGTAGTCTGTGCCATTCTTTGAGGGCAGCCACTTGGAATGCACGAGAGCTCACGAAAGTGCTACATCATAGCTCAAAATTTTAACATGCATTAATACATATCACAGTCAGGGACGTGACTACCAAAATTAAATCAGCTTAAGAAAATAAACTTGTTATAATATATCTTTGTTAAAAGGTGGAGTTCTTGAGATTGATCCCAAAGCAATTTTTATAACCAGTACCTGATGCGCTATATAACTAATGACTTTAACATTTTTTAAATGTCCATTATTTCCCACACTTAATACCAACAAGTACATAAACATGTATCAAACAATTTATTAAACCTCCCTTTTATATTTATATAGCCCTGTTTATAATTATATAGCCATGTTTATATTTATATAGCCCTGTTTATAAAGCCCATTTCACGCACCTCTCAAATACCTGAGGATATTTAAGCATGTACTGCACTTAATAGCAGTTAGCACAACTTCATTCAATTTATTTCAGTATTTTGAAATAATAAAGGTTATTCTTACAAGAGGATCATCTCCACATTCACCTTTAAACTCCTTTCGTCTCAGCATCTAAAACAGAGTAAAACACATTTAGACCATGTAGCATTTAATCTGCAACTAGGCAACATTCTAACGTTGTAGCATGCTCTTACAATAGTCGCAAACAAAAGTAACACACAAAAATTACATTACAACAGTCACAGATCTTGTAATACCAAAAACTTAAAATGACAAGTTACAAAAAGTATTTAAAATAAAAACTGACATTACAATATTCACAAAATGTAATACCAACAGATTCAAATGACAAGTTCCAAACTGTACTTAACATAAAAATGTACACTACACTGTACAGCATTCACAAACTGTAATACCAAAAAATTCAAGTGACAAGTTACAAACTGTATTTCACATAAAACTTTACACCAGTCACAAACTGTAGCACATAAAAATTGTACCATATGCAGCAATCCAATATTTCGTGGTCTCCATTATCATAAAAAACACCTGAGGTCTGCTTTAATACTTTAGGGCTTAATGAAATGCCTAAGCATCAGCCATTTCATTGGTCTGGCCTGAAAGAACACAAGTCAAAAAATCAATTCACAGAAGGATAAATATCACCTGTAGGACTATTCACCGCAAGTAGGTTAGTATAAAACAGGTTGAGCACTTTGTAAAAGTCACTCATTAATAGGTCATTGTAAGGTTGGAGAAAAAAGAAAAAGGTCAAGTAATAAGAGGTCACTCATCTAGCACTGCAAGATCACAGGAAAAAGACAAAGTGCAACATAATATCATCATCAACAACAACATTGACGTGCCTCCCTCTCCAGAGCATTTCTACAAAGTTCTATGAAATCACTCTTTATACTGACTTCCTGTTTCTCAAAGTATTTCTTACAGGGTTGCTAATCTTGTTTGGCGGTGTCTTCTTGGCTGCACCCATACTACATGTTCAACCTCTGTTGTCCAATGTCCGACCTTGTGGCCTGCCAAGCTATTCACTCTTTGACCAGAGGGTAAGTTTGGTTCCGCAGGCTCATAGCAGAACGACAGCATCGGGCCTTCTTGATCGTGGGACCCTCCATCTGGAATGAACTTCCACTAGAGAAGCGCTTGCTGGGCTGGGAGCATCTCTGAGTAGGCTCCTTGAAGGGGCGCTATATAAATTTTTGGAATGATTTTGTAGCCGTTGCTGGGCTGGGAGCACCTCTGAGTAGGCTCCTTGAAGGGGCGCTATATAAATTTTTTGAATGAATGACTGAACCACAATAAAGCTGAATTCAGGCTGCAAAACAGGTAACTGTACTAATTGTCAGTGCTGGTGAAAAGGTGAGTGCAAAATTAGGTCAGTGCGTAACAGCTCAGAGCAGAAGCAGGTCAATGTCATGTGACTCAAGTCGTACGTGTATATGTAGGTCGGTCATAACAGGTCACTTTTTTCTGCAAAACAAGTCGCTGCAACAAGTCACCACACGACGCGATTTTATTTATTTAATTCTTTTATTTAATCTGGGTCCAATATCAAATGACAGCACACCGAATGTACAAAGCATTGAGGTCATTACATCCAGGTCTCTGCACTTCTAAGAGATTTTAGAAGAAGAAAAGCAGTCCCAAAAGCTAACCCCAAGAGCAGCAATGCAATAAAGAGCTAACGACAGCATATTTCTTAGCCTCGGCATATAAGGAAGGGCTCTTCACCATAGTATGCAGCGTATATGTAGTATCATATACGGATCATTTATATATCCGCATACATACATAATTACATAGTTACATATATACATACACACATACATACATGCATATATACATACACACATACATACATACAAGCATACACACACATATACAGATACATCCACTGTTCCACATACAGACTGCCAGGCACACTATGAAATCATGATACTGCTGCTATAGAATTTAATAATTAGATGAAGGCAACAATGGTAAAGTAACACCAAATGAGGCAGTATATTGATACCGTACAGGATTCACATCCCTTTACACAAAGCATATACAAACTATACAGAAACAAATGCAAAATTCCCCAAAAACCTTTCCACATTAGAAGCATCCAGTATGGCAAGTCAGTACAGCATCATTTCCAGTGAAGCGCCACTTTGGTTGACGAGACCGTTAGCGCGTCACTCAAAAGCCAAGACAAAAAACAACTCCTGGAGTCTGGTGCAGCACCGGCCTTACCTGTCATTTCCGGTTTTACCTGCATGGACCCTGCTTTCATCACTCAGCTCCCTCCCTCTTCCCCTCCTCCTCTTCCCCTCCTCCTCCTTTGCAGAAGCTACACACCCCCACAGCACACTGCAGAACAGTCGTATGCATACATACATACAGACAGACAGCAAGATAGACAGACAGCAGCATAGCTCGTAGCAGCACAGTCCAGAGCAGTCCATAGCCTGCCTACCAACCTACTTACCTACGAGTGTAGGACATTATCCCCCCCCGGACATTATCCCCCGGACATTATCCCCCAGGGTAGGACATTATCCCCCCCAGTCTAAGATATAATCGTATAATATTCTTGCCGAAATGCAGGAAAATGATGAGAATAGTTGTTGGCCTAAATGGAAGTTTGATTTATAAGATGCTTAAGTGTTTCCGTAAATAGAAGCTGCATTGATTAATTTAAGTTTTTATTTAATTGAACCAAAGACTTGTTACTGTCAATCGGTTCTTCAGTTATTAAGTGAAGACTTGTTAGTGCCATATAAATTTTAAGTGAACACGTGTTAATGTATGTTAGTTGCTAACAAAAGTGTCTCATAGCTGAAAAATTGCCAACAATGCTAAAATCGGATGCTATGTCCAAGTCCGCGCAGCGTTTCCTGTCGGGATTCAAATGTTCTAGAGGGCTGTGGCGTACTGCTAATAAATGGTCTGGCGGTCAAAGTGTTTCGTACTGCTTATGAACTGAGCGACATTAACAAGTCTTAAGTTATATACATATATACATATATATATATCCATATATATCTATATATATATAGGATAACATATGTACATATAAATACATATATATACAAACATACGTATAAATATGTACATATACATATATTTACACAGAGGGGGGATAATGTCCGGGGGATAATGTCCTACGCAAAATCGGGGGGATAATGTCCGGGGGATAATGTCCGGGGGATAATGTTCGGGGGATAATGGGGGATAATGTCCGTTCCCTTTACTACCAACCGGGGCACTACCAATGGTCGGGGGGGATAATGCTCCTGCCTATGGTACCCACCTGCTCCCACCCACCTACCCACCTACCTGCCTGCCCACCTACCTACCCTGCACTACCAATGGCACCTACCCTGCTCTACCTACCTACCTACCCTGCTCTACCTATGGTACCTACTCTGCTCTACCTACCTACCCTGCTCTACCTACCCTGCTCTACCTACCCTGCTCTATCTACCTACTTACCCTGCTCTACCTACCTACCTTGCTCTACCTACCCTGCTCTACCTACCTACCTTGCTCTACCTACCCTGCTCTACCTACCTACCTACCTTGCTCTACCTACCCTGCTCTACCTACCTACCTACTCTGCTCTACCTGTCTGTCCTTGAATGCCACAAGTAGGCTGGGTTTGTTCAGACCCGATTCATTCCGTTCCCTCCTGCACTTGAGACTGGCACTTCCCTACACTAGGAAACGGAGATGTCGTCCATCCAGTAACTGCGTCACTGACATAAATCAATCAGCTCATACGTCATCGAGTGTGTCGTCTATGTAGCTGTGCGCGCCCACTCTCAGCCCCAAGGGGCATTAGTCCTATTTTTATCATATACATATACAAAACGACATTATTACATAATCCTAATTGTCAGCATCCACATACACCTGATTAGCAACACCTCCGGAAAACCACCACACGGGCGCTGCCGGGGAGACAGTACACAACTACTAACTATATCCTCTGTTATTATATGGCGTGCACAATGGCCCTAGGACTTACAGTCCTAAGGGTGAAGTTACCCTATGGGGAGCTCACTGTAAACTGGTATCCGGATATTTCCCCCCTTCCGGACATTCCCCCCGGAAATTCCTCCCCGAACAGTAAGTAGGTGACTCTACCATTGTCCATGATAACTGTCATTAATTCAACTTCTATTGAAGCAAAGACCTTCTTTCATCAATCCAACTTCTATTTAAGCAAAGAATTTCTTTTATATCAATCCAATTTCAACTAAAGCAAACAATTTCGTTCATAAATCCAGGTTCTATTTAAGCATAGAATTTCTTTCATCAATCCAACTTCTATTTAAGGAAAAGAATTCTTTCATCAATCCAACTTCTATTAAAGCAAAGAATTATTTTTGACAGTCCAACTTTGAGGGGGAAATGTCTGGGGGGAATGTCCTAGACCCCTGTAAGCTGTGTTACATTAACTGCACCAGGAAGACATGATAAGTTGCTGTTTAACGACACTATGTCATAACAAAGATGATTAGCATCGCCCTCCTGCTTTCTGCAACCTTGGTACTGGCTGAGTACGAGCAGTGGCGGAGTTGGGTAGACACTGTGGAGAGGGAGAGATTAGCCATACACGGTCAAATGCAGCCAATTCTCCTCTTTTTCCCTGTAATAATTTACTAAGTGTGGCTCATGATGTCAAGAGTAAAAACTACCAATGTCAACTGAAACTGGGTAAAGTCCAAGAAACATTGGTGAAGCAGTAGGGAAAGAATACAAATCGTCTGTATTTTATGTATCAAAATAATGATGATGACAATGCCCTAGTCCAGAAAACAGCATTTCCATTTCACAGGCCAGCTGTGAACAGCACTCATATTTAATGGCAAGCCTATACAGCTATCATCATCATCATCGTCGTCGTCATCACCACCACCACTGTGACTGAAGCAGCATCTTGGAGAACTCTCAAAATATTTTAAAACAGTAATAATCTGTTTGTATGAACGGTTCAAAGTCTCCTGAATGTAGAGTCCGTAACATTTGAAATACCGTGGAATTGCCCAGAAGCGACCAAAGGGCTGCAGGAAACGCTTTGAGTTCTTTCAAAAGCAGAGATTCCTATATACTTGGATGCTGATTTATTCCATTCTTTTAACTCCATATTCTGACGTTTTCTTATAGTCTCTGAAAGGCTATAGAACCAACCAAAGGACTGCAGGAAACACTTCTTGAAGGGGCGCTATATATAAATTTACATTGATTGATTGATTGATTCATTGACTTTGAACTCTGTCAGAAGGAGAGATTCCCATCTACTTGAGATTCCTATATAATAATAATAATAATAATAATAATAATAATAATAATAATAATAATAATAATAATAATAATAATAATAATATCTTTTCTTTAATTAAGCGCCTGACAAATGCACTGCGCTGTACATTTACATGTTATGCAATTGAAACAATCTTAACTACTAACAGAACAGACAGCCTGCAATACACGGCGCTAATAGCAGCCTACAAAGCATGTCCGCCCTACGGGTCTCGAACTCGGTACCTCTCGCTCTCTATGCCAGTGTGTTATCCAATGCGCTATCGGGCCCCGATGTGATGAATCAGAATTCATTCCATCAATGAGAAAATAACCTAAGACACGTGGTCCATTTAGTACATTAAAAAAGGTGACATATATAACAGAGGTGCCGGGGACATGTTGGTGAACTATCGTGCAGATGTTTTGCATGTCATTGGCTAGTTTTATATGAAAGAGAGAAGTAGTCTACACATGACGCAAGTAAGCAACTTATTCAGACTGTTAGGCAAACTTCAAAGGGAACTTTTATTTTGCATTCTTTGGTACAAAATGCTCCGCTGTTTATCTAGGCTAGTAGGCCAAACCTGTATACATGTCTTTTGAACCAGAACATCAGAAGGGGCTCAGAAAACAGCCACAGAAGGTCAGAAGGTACTAGCAGTTGAGAACTTCCTACTGCTATAGCTAACATATGCGTTAATATGATGTCATGCAGCTATATCCACAAATTAAATATAGAATTTGTCTACTTAGGATATGTTCAAAGACCCTGCATAGTGATCGTCCTAAGAAACCTCAGTGTAAAGCTTTCCAAAGTGATAACAAAATCTATAGTTAGTGGCAAACAATTTCTATTGTTCTTTACATTTACTTGAGCTATAAAATTACGTTGTAATAAGAACTGTTCGAAAAGACGAAAATGAGAGGCAACGAATGCAGAAGAGAACTGAGTCGATCCTGTATGAGGTTTTTACAATGTAATGTAATTGAACATTTATATAGCACTGCTGAAAATCTGCAGTGCTATATAAGGCAGTTGCAGAGGCAGTAGTTCAAATCATTTCCGATTTACATGTTCACTGGGAGAAAAAACAATACAGGTAAGCAATAAAAGGCTATGATAAAAACAATGGAATACGACAAACTTATAAAAAGCACCAAAAAGGAAAGGGACATGGGTATACAAAAGTCACCATAAAACTGGGGAGCAAAAACAGGTTATAAACTTTTCTGCTGAATGAATCCAGTAAGGGGTCGTCCATTAATTATGTCAACAAATTTTAGGCAGTTTTTCACCCCCTCCTCCCCTTGTCAACAACTGTCAAACATTGACGGACCCCCTAAAAATTATGTCAACAATCCCAGAACCCCCCATTAAAAAAAAGAAACAAAATGGCTCAATACATGTAGAACCATGAACCATTTAAAAAACTTTACATTAAAAATTGCAATCTCGAATTTCAAAATACATGAGTTTAGTTTATTACCAGCTTTTAGTAGTATTAAACATTAAGCACTTTATACATTTTTAGCATTTCTTAATGTTTTCGCTACCATTTGAAAGGTTCTGTGTTGATTTATTGGAGAATAATTTCTTGACGTCAACTTGAACCAAACCCCTCTCCCCTTGTCAACAACTGTCAAACTTTTCCAAGCCCCCTCCCACCCCCTCTATTTTGTTGACATAATTAATGGACGACCCCTAAAGCAAAAGGAAGGTTGTGAAAAAAAAACGAAAGTAAAAAGGACATATAAATGCACTTTTCTGTTCTTGCAAAGAAAAATTCGTGGAACCCCCTCTAATACATTTCCCTTTGTGCGACAGTGGTCATGTACATAGAATCCGCACACTTTACATTATGAAGCATGCACTTAACCAATCAGCTACACGTCACATTTGTGTACGCTGCAATTCTAAATCAAGTTTGCAGTGGCAAAGAGACCGCTGGTTGGCCTGACAGATCTCTGACCACGATAAGCCATATATCATCACCGAAAAGATCATAAACAACAATGAAAAGAAAAAAGATAATTTGAGAAAACCCCACATGTGGTACCAGTTGGGCTAACCCAACTGTAAAAGCTACAATGACATATTAAGTATTCTAATTGTAATCAGTAACTTCTATTGCCATTGTATTACACATGTATTACATCAACTACTGCCTCTCGTGAAAACTGTTTCATACTCGCTACGCCCCAGAACCCACAATAGAATAATACCCAAGGCAAACTCTCTATCTCGTAAAACATTTGTCACACGGATGCTTTATACTTAATTTTTTATATTTGATGATCTTTGTACACCAAAATGCGGTTAGCAGTTGTTTTTTCAATAAAGGATATACTTACTTACTTACTTACTTACTTAATTTACGTGGCAACAACTGATGGCGTACCAAAATCAAGTCATGATCACATCAGAAGATCAGTCTGCTAATGCAGAAGGGCAGCATATCCAAAATAAGCAATTTGAAGAAGGTAAGTCTAAAGTTGAGAATGAAATGACATAAACAACTGAGCAGAATGAACAAAGTTTCAATACATAGGCCCAGCAAACTGGAATAGCTTATTAACCAAGAACAGTTCTTGTTTTAGGTACTATTACCAGAGAAAGATAACCAGATCACCTGGTCGAAAAACTGAAGATTCAGAGAAGGAAGAACAACAAACAGTGTTACAGAATTTACGATATTGCAACAAACCTCTATGATATCCTTGTTGGTTCTGCTTTCTTGAGGGTCACTATGCTCGGTATACTTCAGAAGTACTTTATCCATATCCGTGCTAGCATATTGGAACAGTTTGTTAGCACTGTTAAATACGATCAGCGCTATCTCACAGTCACACAAAACGCTCAGCTCGTATGCCTTCTTCATCAGTCCGAATTTTCGCTTGGTGAAAGTAACCTGAAAATTAAAAAAAGACATAATACTATGATTTACCACTAGATTTATCACAGAAATTATTTTGAAATGAAGAATCTTTCACCCCACCTTTATTTCTCTTTAAAAAATCAGAGACATTTTGACACTAATTACAAAGGAAAGAAACATCAACAGCTCTCTGATACACAGAGGTTTGAAGTCGAGCGATAACACCGCTCAGATGTGGCATACAATGACAGGTAACACAAAAGATAACGAATGAAAACAAAGACTGCAGGTAAAGGTATACTCGATCAACAGCACCCAGTAAGTTCAAAGACCCCAGAACTCTGTAAATCTAACTGTTGTTGTTTACTCCAAAATCTTATCACATGCATTCAGCACTTAACCAGGAAGACATGAACGCCACTTCATTCGATTATTTCCTCATAAAGTACTACACACTTTAGTCGTTCTCCCTCCGAGCTTTGAGCCAATCATCTGAAAGAGCTTACGGTCTACAGTTAATCACCACATTAAAGAAACAAAATGATATTTCATATCCATATATGCCTGTGACTAAATAGCCCAATTTTCCAAATAGCGTATTTAAATCACTTAAACGAGTTCCTAATTTCCACCAAGATTTCTTGATGATATGCTTTTAGTGTGCAACACAACAAAAGGCTAGACACTACACCTTTTGCAAACTGCCCGAAAACCCATATCACTAAGTTCCACTATCTATCTCGTTTAAGTTAGAATAATTTTTTTATATCTCAACCCGCTTAGTAACTAACTGTCAGAGCTGTGACAATTTTTTGTTACGTGATTTTAGACTGACACTTGTTTACCAGTTGCAACCTGTCAGCTTAATACCGAGAATAAATTAAACTGATTGAGTACCTTGTTGCCACTGTCATCATCATCACTATTATTATTGTTATTATTATTATTGTTATTATTAATATTTGATAATTTTTGCCTCTGGGTACAAATGATCCCTCAGGGACTTAGATGTTAATAAATTAATTAGTGTTCCACCAAACAGAGTTGACTGAACTTGCTCAGGGCAAACAAAAGGATGTTAACAGGAACAGTGATTGCTGAAATGAGTTCGGGCCTGGTCTCGATGGCACTGATCAGGTCGAGAAGTTGGGGTTGGAGACCATCTGGTACCCTGTATGAACCCACCGGGAAGGATCCAATGTGGCTGATGACTTCCTGTTTGGTGGCCTGGAAAGGAGTGACATTGCCTGCTGGAATTACAATTCACTAGAGGAGGTGCTTGGTGGCCTGGAAAGGAGTGACATTGCCTGGTGGAATTACAATGCACTAGTGGAGGTGCTTGGTGGCCTGGAAAGGAGTGACATTGCCTGGTGGAATTACAATTCACTAGTGGAGGTGCTTGGTGGCCTGGAAAGGAGTGACATTGCCTGGTGGAATTACAATTCACTAGTGGACGTGCTTGGTGGCCTGGAAAGGAGTGACATTGCCTGCTGGAATTACAATGCACTAGTGGAGGTGCAGGGTGTTTTGAATGCAACTCTTCCAGTGTCCTGGTTAACTGGTATCGGCTTATTATCTGAAGTGAGGATTCTAGCCGCTGCCATCTTCCAACTTTGAGGCAAATACTGTAGCAATTGACTCATCATTGCAGCAACGCAGGTCCAAACCCACCACTGGGTTTGGACCTGCATTTATGTTTGGGTGTATCAGGGCTCTGGGTAAGGGTTCATCAGCTCCAGCAGAAGAGGTAGCAAAGAAATTATCGACCCACCTGTTAACACTTTAATGATGAGCTGCATTGGTTTCACAGTGGCTTTTGGTACACACTCATCATTAAAGGATTAATGGTCGAAGTCAAATTATGGTGTCTGCCTCCTGACTGGCTGTTCAAAACAATAGGTCCAAATGATATCAGGGTTGCCAACGGCTGGGGTTGAGGGGTCTGTACAAAAAGACACACCTTATGGAGTATTGTATCGAATTCATAAATACAAACCAGTGCAATAGAATACTTGATGAATATCAGTACCTGTCTATTTCTTTCATCCGTTATGTGCAAAATCTTTATCTTTTTCCTTCCCATTGTTGAACAGAAGAATATGAAACAAAGTCAATGCTGTATTTTATATCTGTCTATACAGAAGTTTCTGGCAAATGATGAAACCTATAGCAGACTTCAATGATGGACAATTTTATTCTTTCAAATCAGTTGCAAACGAATTTCAGACAATGTTCAGCCAGTAAGATAACTGGACAGCACAAATGCGTTCTCCAGGCAGTGAAGATGGCCGTTATTCCTAAAAAAGAAATAAAACACCGTCTTAAAGTAATTAGACATTCAGATTCAATTGCCATAAATGGACTTTGTCATAAGCGCCCAAAATAGTGCCCTACCTTTTAAATATCGATTAAGTGCCCAATGCGGATGATTCTCCCTAATACATTTGCTTCAGCAAGGCTAAAAATGACAATTTATCTAATAATAGTAATTCTTCATCATCCTCAGTCAATTAGTCCTGAGTGACTGTAAATAAGTATATGCGCATACATTGACCTTAATATACATTGACCTGATTACGGCTTAATTTATGCGCACCATAAACTGAAGTGAATTGGACACCGGTGTGGAGAAGTTATAAACAGCAATTATAATAAGAAATACAAAGCGATAGTCAGCCAATCTTGTAAACAAAATCAAGTAAGAAAAAAAGAAAGTCTAAAAAAGAGTCTAGAAAACGAGAGTCAACCGGCAGAAGTGCAACTGACTGTACCCCAGAGTATCAATCAACATTAGCACAGTCGTAGAAATAGAAAACTTGCAGAATGAAATTGGTCTTCAAGCCAAAACGCCATTTTCATTTTTTTCATTCATTTCGAGCACTTGTTATAGCGCCCCTTCAAGATTTCTACTCAGAGGCGCTCCCGACTACAGCGCGGACACTGAATCGGAGTTTCACGCCGAAGCACATGAGCAATTGCGAGTGAAGGACTTGCCCAGGGTCCCTACGCGGCGGCTTGAGGTGGATTCGAACCCGCAACCCTCCGGCTGCAAGGCACTGAATATACCCCCTTGAGGTGGATTCGAACCCGCAACCCTCCGGCTGCAAGGCACCGAATATACCCCCTTGAGGTGGATTCGAACCCGCAACCCTCCGGCTGCAAGGCACCGAATATACCCCCTTGAGGTGGATTCGAACCCGCAACCCTCCGGCTACAAGGCACCGAACATACCCCTACACCACCGCGCCCCATTGTCTTATTGTCTCTCAGTCTGGATTATCTGCCGAAACAAACCGGTCTCGACAGCTATTCTAGAATACCTACAGACAGAAACTCTTCTTTCCAACTAGAACACTTGCATAAATGATACACGGCAGTTTTCCAAAACTGCGTGGACAGATGACTGCAAAAAAATGTTTCTTGAATATATTCTATCTGCAGAACAAAGCCATCTCTTTATTTATTCTAGAATACCTGCGGAAACAAAATTCTCCTTCCAATCTAGAATAGTGCAAAAACAAGACGATCTTTGCATTCTAGAATGCCTAACAACCCTGCTGAATCTGAGATGATCCCACCCGCTACGATTTCCGTAGGTGTGTTAGACTGAATCATCCTCCTGATCCTATATGTAAATAGAAGGAAGGTGGGTCCCTCCTAACAATAGATGTTTACCATGCAAAGAAAGAACTACGAAAACAGCCGAACAATCAGCCATGACAAAGTTCACGCGACAGCGAAAACTCACTTCACAGCACATCAACATCTCACTAGAATTTCTCCAAACACATCAGGCTGAAGATTTTAGCAAGCAATGCAATTACTATTGTCTGGCAAGAAGTTATTTAACAACTTAAGCTGCTTCTCCACCAACTCCAACGGCCTCGGAGTATATTTGCTCAGACCTTTTAAACACTGAATATATTTGCTCAGATCCGAGTACTTTAAGTTTAAAATAAATAAATCCACATAACCACAAGAACAACACAGTATTTAATTACATCATCTATTTATGATCGTAAGTCCCTCCCTCCCAATCAATCTTCTCTGGCTCCCTTCTTCCCACTCTTTCCTTCCGTTCCCTGAAAAACATAACCCTATGCAAAACTTAGATTATGATGTTGCTCTAGAAGAAAGACAACAAAATGAAAACACTGCCCAATGGCTCATTGATACTTGCACGAACCCTTGGTGGCATGGCTAAAAGTGGCTTATTTACTAAATGTGAACCTATTACATTTTACCTAACTACCTCCAACTCTTCCACATTAACTGCACTTAAAGGCGATGATTTCAAAATAATGGCTGGAGGTTTAAACTAAGAAGCACATCAAAACTCAGCTAAAAATATACGATCAACCTTTTGTATACAGGAGACAAAGAGAGAAATTGCCCTGCTAAATATAGTCAACAGTCTAAATTTCATACATTTTAAGTCACGGCAGTAGTTATTTCAATGTATGTTTGAAGCCCCCTCGTGTTCAACGTAAGACAAAGTTACAAAGTAATCGTTCTAAGTATTTATATATACAGTGTACCTGATAGTGAGTGGTGTGTCTACCTATTTTGGAATCAATAACAGAATATAATAACAATAATATAGATCCACATACGCTAAGATTTGTTGCAGCAGTCATAGAAACACTATAGTGTGAGCTCTACTTGACATGAGAATGAGCAATCAGATCTACTAGACATCAGCTTAAGATCTTATGCATATGCATGTCTTATGCAAGGGCATAATTGCCTCAAGGGATGTGCACCATCTTCTCTTAGGGAGTTCTGTGTTTCAGTCTCATCCATTCCTGGCCGTAGATTTCTTAGCTCTGCTGCGCAGGATGACCTGGTTGTGCCTCCAGACAGAGAACATCCACAGTCCTGCACAGAAGCTTTACTCTGGTCGGTCCAACTTTCTGGAATAAGTTGCCAAGTCTCTTAGAGCACAAGCTCCTTTCTTTACCTCTATTCTGAAAGCGCTTGAAAACCATTTGATTCAATCCTGGTTTTTTTCTACTTAGGTCAGAAGCACCTCTGATGAGGCTCTCTTGAAGATGCGCTATATAAATCAGTCATTACAATTACAATTTACAAAAGTGACATCTGGTCATCTCTAGTCCATCTGCAGCAGACTACACATATCTCTGATGGGATAGGTAGGCATACGCGGGCAGGCAAGCAGGCAGGTAAGACGGCAGGTAGGACAAGTAATTGCTCCACTGTTTGGTTGTCCAGAGGTTTAATGATTTTGGCTTAAGCAGAAGCATGACAATAGCAACAGGGCACCACCCTCTCCACTCAGGCTGAATGCTTCAAAAACGAATTGTCAGTGTGGCACAATGCGTCAGCAATCAAACTCCAGACACGCGGATGAAAACAGGCAGGACCATTAACACCTACGCCACCTGATGCAATATTCATTTAGCCTGCCTTATTATCATCCTCTGATTACAGTTTGCTGAGGGTCAACGTTTGAAAATTCACAGGTTCTCTGTTTACAAAGGCGATGACAGGAGAATTACCACAGTACATCAATGCTAAAACAGCAAACAAGCAACCAGCCCTTCAATTTTTGCATCCCTCCTCTCCAAGCACTTCCCTCTCTCCGTCCCTCGCACCCACCTACCATCTTCCCGCCCTCCCCTCCGTCTCTCCCTCCCGCCTTTCTTAAATCCTCTCCTCCGCTTTCAGATCTGCACCACTTAACAGGCGGCCTTTACCTGGCTAATAGTCGGCAAATTGCCTCCGCTCTTTGACTGGGTAAAATGATAATAATGGCTTCCTATTGTTGCCTAAGTAGACCGAGACGGCAGCTCGCAAAACGAGCTGATTTCGACGTCTGCTTTCGGTCCATATATCTGCGGTGGTAATGTTCTCCCTTTCACGGTTCCAGAGGACCGCGTCTGTAAGGTTTTGCGTAACAGCCGCCAATAAAACACAAAGCCGTCAAGAACATGTCAAAGAATCCAATGCGGGCTGAAGTACAGAAGTTACTTGGTACAGAAGCGACATATATCAAGCTTCTAAACGCCCACATGCAGGAAGCACAGTTCCTGACAATCGACCGGCCAGGCACAGGTTCCAACGGCGTCAACGAGGAAAGCATCGGCGGGCAGTCCCTTCCGATCACTCTTTTATCCAGCGCAAATAAAAGGACCGGCTGATTATCAGTAGATGCGACGATGAGCGTGCGTGTTTACGACGTACGCGGAAAACAACAAACGTCACGCAAAGATGAAAGACGTCTGCTCCAAGCCGTCCGCATGAAACGTCGTTGGAAACCAGAACATTCAACGTTTACAGGGTGTGTAGGTCTACAGTACTATACGCTGGTCGCCAAAGCCCACTACTACCTATTCCGTCGCCATTATCAAACCGAGGAAAAGAATCACAAACTATTTATTCATTCATTCATTCATTCCAGATATTTATATAGCGCCCCTTCAAGATTTCTACTCAGAGGCGCTCCTGACTACAGCGCGGACACTGAATCGGAGTTTCACGCCGAAGCGCATGAGCAATTACGAGTGAAGGACTTGCCCAGGGTCCCTACGCGGTGGCTAGAGGTGGATTCGAACCCGCAACACTCCAGCTGCAAGGCACCAAATATACCCCTTGAGGTGGATTCGAACCCGCAACCCTCCGGCTGCAAGGCACCGAACATACCTCCACACCACCGCGCCCCACATTTATGCATGTCATGTACCAGTCATATAGTTTTTCCGTACTTGCTTTCACTAAACGAATCGGTTGGAATACAACCCGAGGAGTTTGCTCACATGAACATTACGGTAAACGTTGGCGAAGCCCATTTCTAGCTAATCAGTGGTAAACCTAACTAGTTCTGGGCATATAACCAATTCATGTGACGATAATGTGAGAAGTGATTACCATGCGAAAACACACTGACTTTCAGATTGCAGTGCTTATACCTAATTGCCTTGCAGACTATGCTCCGTCATATCTTAGGGAGTTATGTGTCTCCGCTCCTTCCATCCCTGACCAGAGATTTCTTCACTCTGCACTGGACACGAAGACCCGGTTGTCCCGCAACCTGAGCTTCCATGGCCTAACATAAAAGTTTTGCTGTTGCCGGTTCATCTTTCTGGAATAAACTACCTTGCAACCTGTGACTTGAGCTTCTAGGGCTCCAGGCCTTTCTTTGACACATTTCCGTAAGTACTTAAAAACTATTCTGTTCGCTCATGGCTTTGTGCTGCTGGTTTGAAGCAACTCAGCGCTGTTTTCCTTAAAGTGGCCTTATATATAAATTTGCGTTAAATTACAATAGGACCACGATTGTTCAAACTTGATCCTTTGCCATCATTGGGCCTTCTTTATGGAATGCCCTTCCCTTCACTTTGTGTGAGACTTTCCTTTCTGGATCATTGTCTTCATCTCTCTCTCTCCTTAAAACCTATCTCTTCTCTCGGGGTTCTCGCACTGGGAGCGCTACTGAATGGCCTCGGCTGTGAGCGGCGCTGTATAAATATTACTAATTACATCACATTACATTACAATAACCATTTCTGACCTTAATGCAACTCATCACTGTGTGAAACAGAAACAGCATGATATATACGAGTACTGTACAAGACTAGGCAACATCAGTTGTCAGAATCAGAGCATCAAGTCTTGCAACATAAATCACAATGACATACAGCAACAAATTTTCCACTAGTCCTAGGTCACACTAGTTTCTGCACCTCTGAATTTGATGAAAGGCACTATATAAATGCACAGCCAGGAACAACATCCAACAGACTGGGCATTCCTTATTTAGCCAGCCGCGTCTGTCGACGACCATTGTGTTCAACGGCCGTGGGGACTTGTTAGTCCTGCACTCCCCATACAACAATCTAGGCATATTGTGCTATCTGTGTACTGGACAGGAACTTCGAGAACAATAATCTTTCCTTGAAAATTCTCAATTTCCCGAAGAAATATTTTCAACACATTGAATCATACCTCTTCAGATCTGTCAGAAAAACATGTTCTCGATCTGTTAGATGGTAGATAGCCATGTTTTAGCACATTTGCAATATTGTTGAAAGGCACAAAATAAATATGAATATATACCGTACATGCCATATGCCTTCGCCCTATATCTTCATCTCTGATTGCAACATCTTTTGTTTTCTCCCTTTCTTGGACTTTCTTCTACTTCTTCTTCTTCCTTAAATTCTTCTTCTTCTTCCCATAATTATACTAATAATATTAGAAATAATAACAACAACAACAACAACAATTATAAGCATAATAATAAGAATAATAATAATTCAAGACCTTCCTTAACAACACTGCACTAATGCTCAAGGCATCAGTCTACGGTTGATGCCTCTTCAAGTTGTTCTCTACACCAAATTCCACAGAAGTGGGATCAAAAATCAAGAGATAATCTGACAAGATACGGAAACAGCCTTCGGAGGAAACGAGTCCAGGAAAGACGGGTTTTAACGAGCTCTAAAGACAGACCAAACAGTTGTTAATGTAGAGCATCCTGCCCTGCTCTACATTAATGTAGAGCATCCTGCCCTGCTCTACATTAATGTAGAACACCCTGCTATAGACTCCACCACTGCTCGTGCTTTGGTAGTGCCAGTCCCAAGCCTGGATGAAGGAGGAGGGAGAAGCTAATGATCCTTGTTATCACGCAGTGTCGTTAAACTGAAACTATTGCTCTATATATTAATGTATAACATCTTGCCCTGCTCTACATTTATCTCGGCTGTAATTAAACAGATTGTCAGATTTCAATCAGAAAAAAACTTATTCTTGATTTATATTAAAATCGTATTTATAAACCAGAACAATTGTTGCACGACAAACATTTCACTCAATGCAGCAGCCCAAGAAAAATGTCTGCCACCTGTTTCTGATAAAATGAGCATGTGATCAGTTTTGACAGTCAAACGTCTAAACATATCAGCAATGTCACCAAACCCACCCCATGTTAATATTGTCAACAACACAGTTGCAACGACAGTTAATAGGGTAGGTAAGCTGTGTAAGCTTTTATTGCCTGTATCGTTCCATCCAACTGCCCAGTTTCTTTTTGAAAGTGGTCAAGCTTGTTGCAGTTTCTATTTCCTGTGGTAGCCAGTTCCAGTGATCCACAATTCTTAGGCTAGAAAAGAATTTCTGACGTCTAGACGCACATGATAATGGTACAGTTTCATATTATGTCCTCTCAGATTTCCACTTATTGCTTTCTTGAAGAAAGATTTTTCATCTATATTTTCAAGACCATGAAAAATTTTGTAGGTCTAAATAAGATCCCAATCATTCTTCTTCTTTCCATGGAAAAAGACTCAGTACAACAACCTTGATGTGATGTTTTAAAACTATACAGCCCTGGCAGATATTCAACCGTGTGAAAAAAATACAATTTCAAATAACATTACAAAACAGTCACACTTCCTCAGAACGATAAAGTTACTGTTTTGAAATATTGTTACATGACCTTACAATACTTGCCTCTGTATTTTCTCTGCTTCTGCACAGTCACTTAATTATTGTCTTGCACAATATAAACTTCACATTACATTCTCATACATTACTTTGCATTTATCACTAAGCACCTGTGTATGACCTGCTTCCCTTTACTTCAATTTTTTGGGGCACTTAAGAAATTCCGATACACGGTAGAGTATTAATACACAATTGTGGGGTGCGGTGGTGTAGGTATGTTCGGTGCCTTGCAGCCGGAGGGTTGCGGGTTCGAATCCACCTCAAGCCGCCGCGTAGGGCCCCTGGGCAAGTCCTTCACTCGCAATTGCTCATGCGCTTCGGTGTGAAACTCTGATTCAGTGTCCGCGCTGTAGTCGGGAGCGCCTCTGAGTAGAAATCTTGAAAGGGCGCTATAACAAGTGCTCATACATACATACATAGTACATACATACATACACAAATAATAAAGCTGGCTGGCTGACTGACAGACTGACTGGCATTAACGTTCAACTGAAGTGCACTTGGTGCATTTTTTCACCGATCTGTGTGCATTAAAAATCCAAGTAACTTGGATGCAAAAGATGTCCACGGCATCGAAAGTTCCATTTTCTTCCATTACATAACAAGAAAGAGAATCCAACTCCACCTCCGTGCCTCTAAAACGAGGCATTCCAGTCTGCTTCTTTCCAGGCTGCAGTCTGCTCCTGTGCACTGTATCCACAGAGGTCATTCATGACTCACATGCTACTAAATCCGGCAACGTCCGTGTGCTGCTAGCACAGATTAGGCAGTTATTTATAGCCTCAATAACTAGGTTCTTGGTGAATAATAGCTCAGACCAACCAGGTACAAAAACATTCCATCTTGAACCCACTGATGGGTGAAGGTCAAATTGTTTACTGGCATAACTCCAGCTGTCACACCTATGACCTATGCCCTGCCCCAATCCAGGGATGCAGCGTTCTGGAAGAAACCTGATACACAGGGCATTATGATATATGCTAACGGTGCTATACAAATCATTAGGCTATGTTGTGTTAGATATCTAACCATAGTCTTCAGATACAAACAGAATGAGATTGCTCAAACTGTTTCTTTATGTCCCTTCTGATTGCAACTACTTTATAATAATCTATACATAGGTTCTTTGTGCATCTAAATTAATGAAGTGAAAAGAAAGTAAGATTTTGTTAAGTTAGAAATCTGACTATAGAATAATAATAATAATAATCTTTTCTTTATTAAGCGCCTGACAAACGCACTGCGCTGTACATTTACATGTTATGCAATTGAAATTTTAACTACTAACAGAACAGACAGCCATGTAATACAACGGCGCTAATAGCAGCCTACAAAGCAAATCCGCCCAACGGGGGGCTCGAACTCGGTACCTCTCGGTCTCTGTGCCAGCTGTTATCCAAAGCGCCACGGCCCCCCCCCCAAAAAAAAGTCATGGGGAGGCGGTTTAGGTTAATGGTAACACTCTGGCACGAAGAGCAGAAGATTACCATGGACGAGAGATCGCTTCCCGCTCCCCTCCCAAAGGTCGACTCGGCCTTTCATTCGCCAGATGACATTGGTAAAATGAGTAGTGGGATGCGATGGCAACTTGCATGGTTGCCAAAACAGTTAAATCGACTCGTGTAATAACTTGTGATCATCGGTTCATACTATGAATCATAATCATACTGTGGTGTGTCAGTTTGAAAAAACAAACAAAGACCATTATTATTATTACCCTCAAATCACATGAGATTGGATGAGATTACCAAAGAGGTTTCTGTAGGCCCATACATCTTCATTCTGTTTGCAACTATCTTTATAATAAACATCCATCCAGAGGCTCAGTAATAAACAAGTTACTTCTATGTCAGTGCATTGCTAATTCCACCCAGATTACTAGTATAAAAGTACACAGCCTACCCTACCGTATACATACAGGATCCAGTGTTTCAAATAAGTACTCCAAATCCGAGTCTTGACCACCCAGGTACAAACGCCCGTTGCAGGCCTATGCATCGGCAATTGCAACGGAACCAAGATTCGGTAATAACTGAATATCCTGCATAAAATTAATATAATTTGCGGCAGAATTTCTGGTCAAATAATCGAACAGCCATGCAAACAGAGGCACAGCGCATGGGGCCCACGGACCGAGCACTAAGTCAACAGAATACCTCAGCACTAGAGGCACTCCTCCGCTACGGAGGCACTTCAGTGCGCCGCACTTCACAATTCAACAGTTGAAACGAGAACGATCTGGACCGATGGTCAGACGCAAAATGGTACAACCATGTTAGGAGGAAATCCAGACACAGTGGTAGTAGTAGGTTCTTTTCACTGCAGTATTTCAAATGCCGAAATGCCCCAACAGTGTCCGATGGCAACTCTCTTCACTGAAGCAGTTCAAATGCCAAAATGGCACAACAGTGTCTGATTCTGATGGCAACTCTCTTCACTGAAGCAGTTCAAATGCCGAAATGCCCCAACAGTGTCCGATGGCAACTCTCTTCACTGAAGCAGTTCAAATGCCGAAATGCCCCAACAGTGTCTGATGGCAACTCTCTTCACGGAAGCAGTTCAAATGCCGAAATGCTACAGCAGTGTCCGATGGTATCTCTCTTCACTGAAGCAGTTCAAATGCCGAAATGCCCCAACAGTGTCTGATGGCATCTCTCTTCACTGAAGCCGTTCAAATGCCGAAATGCCACAACAGTGTCCGATGGCAACTCTCTTCAATGAAGCAGTTCAAATGCCGAAATGCCCCAACAGTGTCCGATGGCAACTCTCTTCACTGAAGCAGTTCAAATGTCGAAATGCCACAACAGTGTCCAACAAATTAAATCACAACAATCAATGTCCTCACTGAAGTAGAATTTTCAGTAACTGGTTAATTATTCTTACTTATCAAAAGTGCTTTATTCTCTGTAAGACAAACGTTATGACATCTGCAAGCTTCTTCAAATGAAGTTTAACCAAGATTAGCATGACAGATGCATCTACCACAGAGGGTCCAGGCGTCCAGCAATAACTGTCACTTGTCACATCCTGATCATTGCCATGTCCAAAGCTCATAATTATACATAACTACCAAGCACAACTGTTAATCTTACAAAACAATACATACAATACAACTGTATTTTGATATTGCCCTCCGTCCAAAGTTCAGAAGTGCATACAACAGAACATTGATGGCGCAGAGCAATTGTGAGAGGACTTGCTCAAGGTCCCTACACAGTAACTGCCTCATGAAAGGCTCGGACCCATACTTCCACATTATAGGTCGAGCGTTCTAACTGATCGGCCACAGTGCCACACGTGCTACCTAACTTCAAAGCTGAGAATCTATATAGCGCCTCTTCAAGAGACCTACTCAGAGGTGCTCCCAGCCCAGCCACGGCTAAAACAGTGATTTGAGCAACTTACAGAATGTGGACATATTCATTTCATTTTCATTCATTTCAGATATTTATATAGCACCCCTTCAAGATTTCTACTCAGAGGCGCTCCCGACTACAGCGCGGACACTGAATCGGAGTTTCACACCGAAGCGCATGAGCAATTGCGAGTGAAGGACTTGCCCAGGGTCCCTACACAGTGGCTTGAGGTGGATTCGAACCCGCAACCCTCCGGCTGCCAGGCACCGAACATACCCCTACAGGCAACAAGCGCAGCTCTATAGTAGAAGCCCATTATATTCTGATTCTGCATGTTGAAGATATGTTTCTTAGTAAAGATATTTATAATTTGTATTATTTCAACCACCAGTGGAATGAGAACCACAACAACTTCATCAACTGTCAAGCTCTTGGCCTTTCTGATGCTAAACTTCTACATAAACATCACTGACACCAGGGCCCAGATCCAAAATTCATTCAACAGAAAAGCAGTCAGAGCTGCAAACGCAAGACTTACAAAGTTCACCAAAAGAAATTCAAACAACGCCATGTTTGAGATTCGGTCCTTGTAAACACATTCCACACACCACCGCGACTACTGTCCTCCCTGCGTAGCGATCATACTAATTGTTGACAAATCACTACACGTAAACAAGACAGCAGGTGATCAATTTTTTTTTACGATTCTGCTTAGGCTAAATTTAGAAAACAATCACAGCTATGTAACACTTCATGATTTATCGCTCCACAAGGTCAAGCACTGCTTGTGTCATTTCTTGGGCCAAAAATGTCCACAGCTAGGACACTTCACGTCCCAGGGGGCCACCTCTGCCTTAAAATAACATAGCTAATATATGCATACGTTGAGATAGTAAAATCCATACACACAGCACACAGTTTTACACATATGGCAAGACAGGGCAACACATATGGCAAGACAGAGCAACACATATGGCAAGACAGAGCAACACATATGGCAAGACAGAGCAAAACATATGGCAAGACAGAGCAACACATATGGCAAGACAGAGCAACTCATAAGGCAACAGAGAGCAACACATATGGCAAGACAGAGCAACTCATAAGGCAACAGAGAGCAACACATATGGCAAGACAGAGCAACACATATGGCAACACAGAGCAACACATATGGCAACACAGAGCAACACATATGGCAAGACAGAGCAACACATATGGCAACAGAGAGCAACACATATGGCAAGACAGAGCAACACATATGGCAAGACAGAGCAACACATATGGCAACACAGAGCAACACATATGGCAACACAGAGCAACACATATGGCAACACAGAGCAACACATATGGCCATATTTAGCCATTGATTACTTAATATTTACTTCTAAGCTTTCACAGCATTCAAGCCTTATGGCTTACACAGAATGATAAGACATAGTGAAATTAATGCTGTACCCTGCACCAAATGTTTCAGCATTTCCTGAAGTTATGAATTAACATTCCACGTTTCAGCTCCACATTTATTCCAGAATTTTACTGCCCTTCGATCAAAACGATGTCATTTATGCCTTATTAACCTCAAACAGCTTGACCTGATTATCAACATTCCACACACACAAAGTTAGTCTTTGTTGATGAATAAAGCAGGCCGAGCCATAGATTATATATCTGGGCTTCGCATTGACATAGAATCAATTATCATATCCAAAGCTAATCGATGCTGTAGCTCAAGCACACAAAAGAACAAATATGTGAAGCAAATTGTATTCTCAGAAGCTTAGTGTACAGAGATACTTAGCAGCTAGTCAAAGTTTCAATTACTATCAGTGGTAGTGCACAAGAAACAAGGCAAAAGAAACCATAGAAGTTCCAGATTATAATAATAATAATACCATTTGTTTGTTAATTCAAACTGACAAGTACACAGTAAGATTACATGATATAGCAGTAACAGATGATAACAAGTTAACAGAAGTCGAATTTAACTGTATACGGTAACCTGCCAGGCACCCATCTGTCCTGCTGCTCATTTTACAGTTGTCCCTAGGGAGTGGAAGGCTGAGTTAACCTTACAGGGTTAGCAGGTATAAAACCCACGTCCTTCTGATCTTCGTTCCTGCGTGTTACCTTTCAACCATCTCCCCGCTCCATTAGATTTCGATTGGATAAGAAATGAAGACCCCAACAGGTAAATTCAACGCATAAACTATCAATTATCGCCTGCTACATGCATAATATCACAGGTAGGTAGAGAACGAATCAGCGCTTATCAAAGCAGACCATCCACGCAGCCAGCGACGGCCATCTGCGGCCTTTCTCTCTCTCTCCCCCTCTCCCAATACTCTTCCCATTCCATTGCTCAACAACAACTATACAGATTCCTATTTAGCCGATTACAGATTGTTAACGCCTCCGGCTCAGCTCTCGACACTCCCCCCCCCCCTTCCGGAAAGAGTGTAGTCCCACGTCCCTGCCCTGAAGCCAGCTCGCCTCGGATCTACCTCCTCTTCTGCGGCCGACCCTATACCTGGCACTGGGAATTAGAAATGAGTGGGTCTGGAGAAAGAGGTCACCAAGAATTACCTTACCTGCCTCCGTGATACAGGTCTAACTGATGTAATATATTCATTCGTAATGACATTTAACATCATATCAACAGTGAGCGCCTCTGAGTAGATAATATCTGAAGGGCGCTATATAAATGTTCAGTTACATTACATTAGATTACATTACGATGTGGCTGCAGACAGTGATGTGAATGTGATGTAATCACAAATAACTGACTAACCTCAAGTCTATAAAGACAAAATAATGTCATAAACACCAACAGACAATGACAAATAAGAATGGCAATCATAAAGTATGGTAGGCTTAATCTTAATGTCACCATAAATTAGGAAACCATAAAAGCAAGGTCACCACAGACCATGGTAACCATTGAATGCCAAAAGCACCATAAGGTATCGTATCGTATCGTATTTAAGCATTTGTAAAGCGCTTCTCATAGGGTGAACCGTTCAGAAGCGCTCCCAGTGTGCTAAGCCCCGCGAAAATAAACAGGTTTTGAGAAAAGCGAAGGAAGAAGAGATTCCTGGACCAAAACCTGCAAATGATCTGTGAGTTTCTACTACAATTTACAACTGTTTAGTTGCAAATATTATAATAAAGTTGTGCAAATTCATGTCGTCATAGTAGCTCTGTTTTAACTGTACTTTTGATAAGGTAATAACCAATAAGCGAGGTAATCACAAAGTATGACAACCATATAAATAAGTAAGTAAATCATAAATAAGTATGTATAGGGTTACAACAAACAAGTACCACAAGGTAAAAAGAGCTGACCACAAAGTAGGCTAAACATTAGATGAGTCTGGCAACTCAAAATTATATTGAAACTTATTTGGCTTCAGTATATGGGAATCTGCAAAAAGCTTCATCTGTGGCCTTGGTGCATTGGACGGTGGTACATCACATAATTAAGAAACGTCACGGCATGTTCTTTTGGCGAATTCAACATCAGATTTTCTTGAAGATATTCTACGGTGCCATTTTGGTGAACAAATGCGGCTTGTGATACTGAACTCGGTATTCTTTTCAATTTCAAATTTAACTTCATTGGCAACATTTAGAAACATTATCACAGAACCTGCATGCTCTTGGTATTGTTTGTGCCAGGTGCACTGTTGCATCACTTGATTTTTCTCTGCCTTTGTATTTACAAATAAGGCAACCAATATTTCCAAGGTGGCCATAAATTCAATGTGTATACTTTGTGGGCCAAAGAATATTTGAGGTAAAACTGTTGCCAAGGCAACATAATTCCAAGACCTGGACAAACTCTGCAAGTCGTCGCATGAGAAGTAGACTGTTCTATGCGCACTTTTGGTGAAACGGAGAAAATCGAAAAAGAAAGTTTAGTGACTTAGAATTTAGTACTGAAAACTCTTTGGTGGGACAAAATAGAGAAAGAATGTTTAGAAAACATTTATGTGGACATCGGCAATTTTAAGCAATCACGACGATTGAAGCCTCTTGCATAAGAAAACATAATTTGAAGGCAACTTTTGGAATTTGTTCAAATAGAACAAAATATTACAGAAATAGCTCTATACAATTAAATGTTATGATGATTCGTCATTACATGGAACATTATAATTATTAGCGAAATGAATTATGACTGTCGCTGTAATTATTTATAAAAGTACATTATATAATAATTCTAGAGAAAAAGCTATTTTTGTAATATCATTTTAAACTGTGATACTTGCTATCATTGTATAGGCCCTATATGTGCATTATTTTCGAATTAGTCTCTCCATTTTGTCTCTTTATGTAATATTTTTTTGATTATCCTTCGGTAACGGAACACGCTTACTATTATAATGTTCTATATGCATGTGCGAATCACAGTTTGCCGTTCAGACCACGTGACCGTAATAGAACAAGATAATCCTGAACCATGTGTATTATAATCAAGAAACATCGTGTTCTGTAATATCCACGTGATAAAATCTCTGGAATATAATTGGTTGTGGTTCACATAGAATATTATAATGCCTATCAGTGGGTAAGAATATGCAAATAGAATAAAATACTTCTGTTCTTTTCCCAGCAAAGGCGCCATTTCAACAAGCGCCATTTTGCACGCAGATAGAACAAATTACCCTGAATCGGACAGTGTGTCTAACTCCAATGTAAACAAAACTGCAGATAGAACACTATAATTCTCATGCGACGAAGTGTAGCTCAACAATAAAAATGCCGATTTCACATCAACCTCCGAATCACGGCTGCAAATGGCCAACCCATACCCAGTTGGCCACAAAAGTCATTCACAATCTTAGGCTAGAGCCTTATCACCTCTCTTCTCTCGAACCCCACACCATAGTCGTTGTCGTCATCATCCTCTTCCTCATCATCAGAAGGCTTCCTCTGTTTGAAGCATTGTCATTTCTGCAACTCTGCCCACAGTCCCTCCTGTGATACCAGTAAGCCGACATGGGGTGACCCACATTCCCATATGGAACCCATAAAGGGCCTATACGGGTCAATAAAATGTTCATGGGCATGCTGGAAAAGTAATTTTACCCACTTACAAACCCTTCAGCTCAGCATTGGTAACTATGGCTAGAAAAAGCCCCAATAAGCACATGTAGCTAACCTCCAGTCCCACCTTTACAAGTCTCTATCACAACAAGGGTCTGATTTAGAGATGGGAACTTCCCCTCACTAGTTCAGACTTTCCCCTATTGACGATATATTCCCCCCCATACATTTCTCTCCTGCCCATATCATTCATTCATTAGGGAGGTTTTATATAGTGCCCCTTCAAGACCATTTACTCAAGAGCAGTCCTGACCCAACCACGGCTTACATATACATGTAACTCTTCTCCAATGTGGTCAATCACAAATCGAACCTTACTACCAGTTTTTTGCACAGCACTCTAGTTTAAACACTCAACAGGAGCTACATAATGACCCAGTTACATTATACTATATAATCTAACACAAACACATATACTTTGGTATTTATCACATTACATTACATTACATTACGTAACACAAACATGCGTACTCCGCATTCTTCTCATTCAGCGTCTCGCCATTAACATACATAATCAATTTGCAACTGTTGTTTACCGATCCAAAAACAGACTCAGCCGGAAATCACCCTAACCACGCACCAGTCTCTCCACTTCGACCTCACCTCTGCACTTCGACCCGACACCAATTTTCGATCATCTTTCAAGCCTGAACAGCGACCGCCCGCTTCCTTCCGTATCCATGGCAGCCGTGTTAGGCTTCATCACAATTCATGACGCATGACGCAACCGTTTCATATATCCGAGCAAATCTGATACGCTAATTCTTGACGCACGCGAGAATCTTCGTTTTTCGCTCTCGCTCGCATTTCACTCTACATATTTCTGTGTTACCTGCTTACCATCGCAAAGCATCTAATCTTGCTACTGGCATTTTCTGTGACAAAGCATGTATTCGTACTTTATGCATTTTCTTCCACCAAGCAGCTACTCTCACCACAGGCATTTCCTTCCACAAAGTAGCTACTCTAATCACATGAATTTTCTTCCACAAAGTACTCCTGGTGCAGGAATTTCTTCCATAAAGCATCTAGTAATCTTATTACATTTACCTTTACAAAGTATGTATTGTTATTGAGG
This sequence comes from Aporrectodea caliginosa, assembly GCA_020284085.1. Lineage (NCBI taxonomy): Eukaryota > Metazoa > Annelida > Clitellata > Crassiclitellata > Lumbricidae > Aporrectodea > Aporrectodea caliginosa. Next base: position 182,474 of record JACEVL010000736.1, read on the forward strand.
ACATTATCTTCCACAAAGCGGTTACTCTAACCACAGGCTTTTCTTCCACAAGATACTCCCAGTACAGGCATTTCTTCCACAAAGCATCTAACCCTACTACAGGCATTCTCTTTGACAAAGCAAGTGATCTTACCACAGGCATTTTCTTCCACAAAGCAGATACTTCTACTGCTGGTATTTTTTCCGCAAAGCAGCTACACTTCATGCATGCATTTTCTTCTACACAGCATGTACTCCAATTGTGGGCATTATTTCCATAAAACAGATGCCCTTCCGCAGACATTTTCTTCCAGTATAATACAAGACTTTCTCATCAAGTCTGCAACACCTAATAAAAACACTTGTGCTAATCCTAAGGCACTAATACTAAAGCCAGTAGTATTTTCTATGTGCCTCAGGGTCACATTTCTATCTGACTAAGTGCATGCTACAAATCTCAGTCATAAATAATAATAATAATAATAATAATAATAATAATAATAATAATAATAAATAAAAATAGTAATAATAACAACAACAATAATGCCACACAGTCAGAGTCACCTTAAGATCAGTGGTGTCACTTCAAATTTCAGGGCCCACAGATTACTAAAATGAGTCTTGTTGGGCCAGTTCATACTTTATCAGGCCCTGAGCAGGTCCCGAGACACCACACTAGCGGGTCCTGCTAAGTCGCACACTAATCATTCATGGTGTATTATAATAACAAATTATGGATTAATTCTGTCAAAGATGACAGACTCTTAACAAGATATGAGAATTGCAAAAAATCTTTCGTGTCAATATTTATAAAATACCGAAGAAAAATATTAAGGCATTTGTGCATCAACTTTCATCACACAATACATAAGGCTTTGTGACAAATAAATAAATAGGCCTACCTGTTGTATTAGTAAACTTAATAATCTTTAAAAATGTCTGCAAACAGTACCCACAAGTGCTTGTATAAATTCCCTGAAAATGCTCACCAACTATGCTGCAATAAGACCCAACCACATAGTTTGTGCAGTGTTCCACGGCAATCAAAGTGTCTGGCCATTACTCACATAGCTGCAGTACTTAACTAGCAGACATTGCAAGTCTAACCAAATAACTTTCTGGAGTGTATGCCAATGTAGCAATAGAATGCATCTAGGCTGTTAGCAATGACTGAATCACTGAGCATTACAGGTGTAATTTATGTAATGTAATGTAATTTAACACAAGTGTCGTAATCTTATTACAATATTAACATTAATTTGAACTAATTTTAATTTGCATTAGGCCTATTAATTCCTCGTGAAAAACTACCTCATCACATGATCTATGTGACTCAGCTTCAGACTGACTGATTTCGAATGGATAATAAGTGCTTTAAAATAGTTTAAATAATTAAATAATACATAGCCAATAAATAGCCAATTGAATTAACAATGCTAGAAAATCTTAAAGCCGTGTAGTTATTGAAGTCTCACCAAACACTCACCCCTCGTCTTTCACGAAAAACCAGCCATACTGAAGTAGGCCTATGCCACATGGTAAACACAACTTAGAGAAAAACCAGGTGCAGGTTCTTAAAATCACGGCATTTCTTTAAAATCAAGAAGCAGGGTCCCTGCCACTGGTCTTCGTCAACAACTGTTCATTAACAATTTAATAAACGTTGGTACGAAGCGCCAAAGAAATCCGAACAAGAAAGAAGGCGAGCCGCCGGGTCAGCGCGAGCCATAGTATGGCGGTCGCTGTTTGCTTAAACCCGACTGTTCGCTTTAAATATTTACACAATAAGACGACCTGGGGGACGGAGAAAGCAGGTCATAGCACCCCCTCGAAACTCGACGCCCAATGGAAAGCGTGGGACGGGCGCCGAGACAGATTAGAGGAGGGCTGAGACCGAACGTCAATTACCGGAGGGGCAGCTGGGCGATTGATAGCCGGGCAGCGCAACGACTCCGGGCGGCCCGCGTCCTGCCCTCCCCGGGAGCGTGCCTTGCCCTCTTTCAACATGGCGGCGGGACGCATGTTTTTAATCGGCAGTTTAACTAGAGTTAGTAGACTCATCAGCGTCGTCGACTCCGTGAAAGAGAAGTTTCGCGTCCTTTGAACAGGACTGTTAAGAGTGATTGCATTGCATCACACATCGAGTGCTGAGCTGTTAGTTTCTCATCTAACTCGACCCAGGCACACCCTCCGTCTCTTATCACCCTTCGGCTAAATCGTCAGCACGCGCTTGGCACTTGCCTGACCATCGTCACTTGCAACGCCATCGGAGGTAACGATGCCACAACCAGACATTTATGACGATGGAAGTGAGATCTTCGACGCTCTGCCAGGAATAAACTTCAGCGAAAACGCTTTAATCACGACAATGATTTTCGAAATGACAAGATAATGAAAGCGTCGCGTCGTACGGCAATCGCATTACGAACGCAATTTGAGGTCATAGACACAATTTCTTTCCTTTATGGGGTAAAACGATTACACCCACTGGGGAAATCAGTTCAGACAGCAAAATAAAACATGTCACATTACAGATAAGCCTGCAAATCCCAGACTGCATGCAGAGTCCTGATGGACTACAGTAAGCTTTAGGATCACCTAATTGGATAATAGCACTAAAGTTCACACAGAAATGAAATTAGAGAAATTTGCTCTTCGTATAGCCTATATTAACAACGTCAACGATAACTTCTAATGGGTGATTCAAATATGACTTTCAAGCAGTCTCCCGTCTATCCCTCACCTAGAAACATGGAAGTTGTTTCACTAATTAATTTAATTAGGTGTAAAAGTAACTCTGTTTGAAATTCGGTGTAATAATTTAATGCCTTACAGCAAAAAGATTCTGCTTGTCATATTAATTTGCCACCACACAACAAATTTATACATAATAATTATCAGCATGATTTTTACAGAAACCTAGAGAATTTCATCAACTTCTATCAAAATAGTAATGCATGGGAAATTCTTTGAATAATATTTGCATGTGCAATTATGCAACAAGATTTACAGTAGTGATTCAAGGATCATTTTAAGACCAGCAAACTCATCATTGAAACCAGAGCTCGAGGGTACGCGTACCCTAAAATAAAATACGTTAAAATACGTACGTACCTTTCGAAAAATAGAATACGCGTAACCTACGTATCATAGGCCTACACGAAAATTTTATTTTGTGATTGTTTGCTTAAATTAAATTGAACATTCTTATAATGAGCAATGACGTGGTTAACGTATTTTTTGTATTGTTTACGTACCCTAAAATAGGGTACTTTAAAAAACGTACGTACCTTTCAAAAAATAGAATACGTGTGGTACGTACCCTCGAGCTTTGATTGAAACCACTCTGAGCCTGTGCTTGAATCAGTTTGCTCGTTGAGAATACCCAATGAACTACCCCAATAATACCCTACAGAAAATAATATAGATCCTGTTTTACATTCTTAAACTACTGCCCTATAGCCTATATCACACATAGAATAATTCACAGCCAAATAGTTTTATATCTGTTTACTATCAATATTCTATGCTTATCTGCCAATTTTCACATTCACATACTAGTACAAAGAATTCTACGGTTTTACATTGCATTTCATTCACATCCATCTACTATTATTCAGATTTCCACACTTTGAACTATCTTTGCATAATTATGGTAAGCCCCATAAGAGTCTAATGGTTACCATTCAGGACTGGACTGCCAACCCAGAGGTCAGATACAGTTCAGGGGATGCAAAATAAAGATATTGAACTTGAAGATTTCTCTTGTAGCATCTTCCAACAAACTTGGCTAAAAACTTTTAAAATCGAATACATTTCCTGTATGCTGCCACTGGCAATGTTAAACACCAATTATAACCAGCTTCGTTGTAAACTGCGTTCATAAACTGCATAGTACTTTGGATGAGTGACTCACCTCTCCCAAGCCAATGCTAAGAAAATGACTTTGCCAATGCTTCATATCCACAACAGCCTCTATAGGACTCGCCTCTCTTCTTCTGAAGCTAAGCTAAAAGTGAGTTTTTCCACTAGACACCATAACTAAGAACTCCACGGTTCCAGTGCAAGGCCATTATCTGGAGACCAGTTTTATTGCTCCACAAAACAGTCACTCTCTTCCTGTGTCCATAAACAAACCTGGCTCAACAACACTGCTTGATTCCTGTCTCTGTAGCAAAGATAGGCCAACAGGTCTTATCGACCTTGCAGCTTATCTGGGGAAGTGAGGAAGGGGGATTGGATATATTCTGGATAAATTTCACGGTGTTGTGGTCGAGATCAAATCCCAACTCCACCGGATTAGCCAAACGTGGCCAAATCTCCGGAAAGCATGTGACAAATTCAGGGCACGTCTGAAAACTGAAGCAGGTCACGGAAAATGAATGACTCTATCACAACATCAAACCAGAGCCATTTAAGTAGTCATGACATCATCAAATGTTAAGCTGTCATGACAAGAGTATGCAACAAGTTTCTTAACATACAACCTATTTCAGCCGTTCTGAGAGAGTATCCGACTACCCGTCAATACTTAATACTAATAATAATATTCGTGTATTAATTCAAACTGACAATCATACAGTAAGATTACATGACATAGTAGTAACAGATGATAAGTTTAACAGGAGTAAATTTAACTGTATGGCAGCCTGCAAGGCGCCCATCTGTCCACTGCTCATATTACAGTCACCCCTTAAGGAGTTGAAGGCCCTGAGTCAACCTTATGGGGCAAGTGGGTGTCGAACCTTCATCCGTCTGATCTGTGTGCTATCGTGTTACCATTCAACCATCTCCCAATGTCACTGCATGTGTGTCATTACATGAACCTATGCAAATTCAAAGTTATTCAGATATCTTACCTACAAGGCCACGATATCTTTCAGTCGACCATTTCGGCACAGCACAATTTCTATAAACTCCTAGAAACATTTTTTGCAATATGCTTTGCTGATTGATAACTCTCGACTGCTACCCGATACGTTCCTAGTCATAAACATCATCCAAGGCACAAGCAGAAGTCATAAAGACATGGCCCAGTTTAATTGAAGAAACCAAGATCATTGTCTTACCAATCGCAAGTCATAATATCACTCAAGTCATTTAATACACCATGACTTTACCCAACGCTCAACCGCAAGTCATTGCCATCATTGAAGAAGTCGCGACATCTTTTGAAGCAGAAGTCTCAAACTCGAATGAACCCAAGGACCAAACAAGGTCTCAAAGACCAATTCAATGGCAAGATAACAACAAGACGTAAAACGCATGCAAATTAAACTGAAAATGGGAAGTAAATATGAGCTACTTACAGAAATTAATCTTGTTATTGTTTTCCCCAAAGACTGAATCTGATCGTTCCATTTACGTCTTTCAGAAGACTGCAGCAATTACAAACCTTCAATTTAGCCATTCATCTGGCAGTGTTTTGTCTCAACCAGGGCACCAATATCAGGCTGAATCTGCTGTGATGGGGATAATCTGAATGTCGCTTGCAAAGGCTCATCGATTAAGTCTATGCCTGGATGACGATTTCTTAAACTTTAGTGAATTAAAGAAATTTGGTCACACACAAAATAATGATGATGATGATGATGATGATGATGATGATGATGATGATGATGAGTTCTCTGCCCAAAAACACACGTCTGTTGACTTCTATACCACCTGGGGATGAGAAGAGTGAAGTGGTTTCCGTTGCCTTCCTCACAGACAATTGTGGGTAAGCAATTTGTCCAGGGTCTCTCTGCAGTGACTTGAGGTAGATTTGAACCTGCGACCCGCTAGTTAGTAGTTACAAGGCAAAGAACATACCACCGGCACACCACAGAAGTACTTCTTAAATGGCATAATTTTGGTAATGACAGAACTAAGTAAGTAAGTAAGTATATTCTTTATTAACCAATTCCTAATCACACTCTGGTATACAGACAAATAGGGTGTTGCAGATTCCTTTAAAACTACTTGACCACAGGCTTTAGGATTGTAAGGTCACTGCACCCCTATTCCGGTTGTTTTCAGTACCATGTTGTGTTGAAATAAAAACAGCTTCGAAGGATATTCACATAGATTTATGTGACCTTCAGTGTGACAGCATTTTAAAACCGAATTACACTGAGATTGCAATTCCAGAATTTTAGACATATCTGTCTCTCAAAAGGCTTTCAAATTTCCATTCCATCAATACCAAAATTATGAGTTTTTATGACAATGTTCAGAAGTAATTCTAGATGAGAACAAACGTATTGGATGAGCTTTTGCCTTTGGTCAAGCAGTTTTATAGTAGTTCAGGTAATGTCTCGCATAATTCCTTTTGGTATCAAGGCTCTTTCTGAGGAGATCAAAGAATTTCAAAATGAGCAGACTTTCCAGAACTAATTTGTTTTTCCCATAAGCTCAGCTTAACTGCAAGCGCTCGAAATTAATCAAACATCTGTGTAACAATCTGCTTTCTGTTATGTAAATTCAAGTTAATGGTGTTCAACTCCGTCACTTATATACTGTCGCATCTCGAGAAGCGAGATTACTGTTAAATACAGGAATGAAGAGTTCAGGAAATCTGCTTTTATATTTCTAATGAAAGCATTCGTCTATGAGGTTCCCCCACCCACCATGTGTGTAGAAAAGACTTGTTTTGCTTCATCCTGCTTATGCATTTTCAATATCGGTACACATTTAATGCAGTTAACAACTAAATTAAATTTTACACAATACATGTACAGTACATATCTTGCTTTGCTTAATTGGGTCATGTAAAACATAGGCCTGTATAGCACAAACAATATTTATGTTGACATTATTTCATATATAAAACGGCAAAATTATATCTTGCTAAAACTTTTCAGCGAACAAATGAAAACCAATTGAAATATTAACTAATATAGCTATAAATTATGAAAAATTGAAACTGATTTTCCAATGTGTCGCACGCCAAAACAATCAGGTCACAGGGCAAGCGTTGGAGACCACCAACCAAACAGATTCCAATGTCAAATCAAGCCACCAGTAACATTATCATTCATGGATCCAACAAGCCGTTGTGATAACAAATCATGCGAATCCAAAGCACTTATGATGTTCCAAGCAAGCTTTTGCAGAAGTTGTATATGTTTGAATTAACCTGATCTTTAAAAGTTGTTTCTCCAACCATGTAACATCAGATATTACCATAGTATACAGTCTTGGCTAGAATGCTCAAAAATTGACACTCATTGGTGCCAAAGCACATTCAATGCTTCTTACTGTCAGACAATTTTGTCTAATTACTAGAAATATCCTGAAAAACGTCTGACAAAATAGGTTCTAACGAATATGCTTTATTTTACAAGTCTATATTTAAGTCTACAACAAAGAGTTCTGGACAAAATCTTGTTTGCCCTGTCCAGGACTGCATATACATGCTTCAAGTCTTTATTTAATATACCCGGCAAGGTAGGGCAAGGCAATTGGTCATATAACAAAATCCTTATCCTTATCTTGCTAAAACTTTGCAAAATCCTTATCAACAATAGTCTTTGGAGGTGTGGTCTTATGGACCAAAGGACATTTTGGCTGAAGTCCAAAGTTCAAAGACACCAACAATCTGAATAACCGTTGCTTATGGATTATATCCATCTACAATGGAACACCAATACCAGTGGCAATCTGGAAACCTTTTCTTATGAATTATATGATCTACACTGCCGCATAGGGACCCTGGGCACGTCCTTCACTCGCAATGGCTCATGCGCTTCGGCGTGAAACTCCGATTCAGTGTCCGCACTGTAGTCGGGAGCGCCTCTGAGTAGAAATCTTGAACGGGCGCTATAACAAGTGCTCACTGCTCATACATTCATACATACATTGAATTGCAAACCCAAAGAGCAATCTGGATAACCCTTTCCTATGGATTGCGTGGGTCTAGAGCGGATTGAAACCCTCACCATAAACTCTGAACCCTAGGTGCAGTGCAGAAAGTGACACGACGCATTTGCAATCTCCTACCATGCTCTTCAAGCACACTGGACATTCTCTTCAACAGAGCTCGAGGGTACGCGTACCCTAAAATAGAATACGTTAAAATACGTACGTACCTTTCAAAAAATAGAATACGCGTATGGTATACGTATCATACACGAAAATTTTATTTATGGTTTACTCGGTGACCCATAGCCTACGTATAATCTGACATTAGTGCATTAAGTGCAATGTATGCTGAATAATTGGATAAACATGGACCTTTAAATATAGCATTGCAGCAATTTACTACGCTGTATACTGGGTTGTGATTGTTTGCTTAAATTAAATTGAACATTCTTATAGAGAGCAATGACATGGTTAACGTATTTTTGTATTGTTTACGTACCCTAAAATAGGGTACGTTAAAAAACGTACGTACCTTTCAAAAAATAGAATACGTATGGTACGTACCCTCGAGCGTTGCTCTTCAAGCACATTGGAAAATTGGTGTAACACTGTGTTGGGAGCCATACCAAAAAACCTTAATCGAGAAATCATGTGATAGCGAGCAAATTTTCTATAGCCAAACTAGTTTTGGGATCTGTATCCTCGACCATTCTGTATTAGAATTCGTGCAAAAACAAAACACGATATAATATAATGTATCTCCAGCCTATATTACTTTTAAGAAAAGGTAATAAATTCTGAGTAAAATAATTAAGTACTTGTTATAGCCTTGTTACTCACATTCTGCTTCCTCGTCAGTGTGGTTTGCCACCGATTGATAGCACTGGCCACAGCCTATACCGTCCACGTTAACGTGTATGAAAAAAGTACAAGGGAATGGCCAGAGGCTGATATTATCAAGAGCATGGATTTCAACTCAAAGACCAGAATGATAATCATTAGTAAGGGAGAAAACAAAAGGTAGAACTACACAGACAGATCATAGAGTAAGGTAAGTTAGATCTATAACGACTAAAGGTAAGTAAGGTAAGTAAGTAAGTAAGTAAGTAAGTAGGTATATCCTTTATTGAACCGATTGCTAATCACATTTTGATGTACATTATGAAGTATAAAATCAGGAGTAAATCATCCTAATAATAAATGTTTTGCATGCCAGACTGTCTGCAACATTAGAAACGTAAAGGAAAAGGTAAGGTAGGCCTATACGTTAGGTAAAACAAGTTCAGATAAGGTGAGCACTCACACGGGGTAGCACTCACACGGGGTAATCCTCTCTCGATCATTGCAAGCCTATATCAATAATATTTCTGCAAGGCATACAGAAGCAAAGACACGCTCAGTCATACATACTGTATACCATACAGGCATAAATACCCAATCATGTGTGAATACATACGGGCACATGCACAACGTACACAAACACACACATAGTGACATATAGGCCTACACTCGCAGTCTCGCACGCATGCAATCTTGCATACATAAACGGAACAATTCAAGGGCCAGTACTTAGTCCATCGGATATGTGCATTATGTAAAGCAACACCTACCTAACATTCGGATTAAAAGTTTCAAATAAAATCTGCATGTAGGCCTACCGCACGGAACTCCCGGAAAATTTGGGCGGCTTCGATCGCTAAGAACTTCGTTGATGGCTACTCGTTGTTTGTGGACTCAAGTAATCCTCAATGGCCAAGCAAGGAGGGGAAAAGAACGCTGAAAACCGTGGCTGAAAACTTTGTCTCGCGTGCAAAGTCCGCAAAACCGAAGAAAAACTAGGCTGCGTGTTTCGCAGTTCCGAGAAAATCCGTCACGACGATTAATGTCTACGAGACTAATGTCCGCAACGTCGGTGATTTCCTTGTCAAATATCAAGCAACAGATAACAATCTCACCATTTAACGGAGGCCTGTCGTTATCAGTCAGATTAATACGTGGCTCAGTCACGACATTCGACCCTCTGTTTGTCTCCCTGTGCGGCCAACCATATGTCTGCTTGTCGCTCTCCCACACTCTCCATTTTCTTTTAATGTCTTCTCGTCATTTCTAAAATGCCGGACGTCTCTGAGGCTTCTTCTGCAAAGGAGCTTTAGCAGAAGTTTCCTAACACAACGGATCATAAACTATCATTATCCTTGTCTAATTATTATTGTTATCGTTTATGAAGTAGTTATTTGTCATTATTTCACTTATTACTGTTTATAATTATCATTTATTGCTTAGTATTGATGTTGTTGTTACTGCTTCTGTCTGTTTCGAAGGATATAGGCTACCTTCTACGATTGACGAAATTGTGGGTAGGTACTGATATGCAATAAACTGTCGGAAGTCTCATGCATTACCATAGTGGCAATTTAGAAGACTCAGATTAGGTAAGAGTTCTGTTATTGTTGTTGGTGGTGTTTTATTTCCTCAACGATCATAAGGCCTTTACACTTTTGCCTTTGCCATCACAGAAATCCTTAACCTGAGTAGCTTTCAACTGAGATGACAGATATTGGCCCACATTGCAGCTTCTTATATCCAAGACCTTCAACTACACAAACTCAGTGCACAGTGAAGATAATTCCAAATTCAGGTTTTTTCAATTTAAAGTACCAGTATGCCGCACACGGTACAGAAACTTCCCAATTTCACGTTTTCCACTCCAGGCAAATCCTTTATGATAACATGGTAACCAAACTTCCACACTCAAGCTCATCCTTGAGCACAAACTCCATAGAACATACTACATCTAATACTTCCCTTACGCATGGTGAAGAAGAATTGTACATTCTAGTGTTCATGGGACACAGTACTAACCAATTGGTTACAGCGCTTGCCTTGACTATGCTACCTTTAATGTAAAGAGAATGTGTTCAAGACTCCTCTGAGATGGGTTGTGTAGGGACTTTGAGCAAATCCTTCACTCATAATTGTTCAGCACCATCAAAAGATGTTTGGCCATTAGATAATGGTGCTTACTAAATACATAATACCGGTAATAAAGTTTCTACTTAACCGCTTAACCGCCATAATGCCGGATATATCCGGCGCCAGCTAAAAATCCTCACGCCTTAGCGCCGGATTAATCCGGCATAAACGTAATGACATGCATACATGCATACATGCATGCATGCATGCATGCATGCATGCATGCATGCATACATACATACATACATACATACATACATACATACATACATACATACATACATACATACATACATACATACATACATACATACATACATACATACATACATACATACATACATACATGCATGCATACATACATAAACACATACATACATACGTTACATACATGCATACATACATACATGCATACATACATACATGCATACATACATACATACATACATACATACATACATACGTAACATACATACATACATACATACATATTTGCATGCTTACATACATATACACATACATACATACATACCTACATTTATACATACATACATACATACATAAATACATGCATACATACATACATGCATACATAAATACATGCATACATACATGCATACATGCATGCATGCATACATACATACATACATACATAAATACAGACATACATACATACATACATACATACATGCATACATAAATACATGCATACATACATGCATACATGCATACATGCATGCATACATACATACATACATACATACATACATACATACATACATACATACATACATACATACATACATACATACATACATAAATACATACATACATACATACATACATAAATACATACATACATACATACATAAATACATACATACATACATACATACATACATACGTGCATACATAAGTACATGCATACATGCATACATGCATGCATACATACGTACATACATACATACATACATACATGCTTGCTTGCTTGACAATATGGTGCGGCGCCCGGATTTCTTGGCTTGCGGCGGTTAAGCGGTTAAGCACAAGCCGTTTAGCACACCATGAAGAACTGGCAAGCAAACTGAACTTCAAGGTAATTCAACTTTGCAGCCATGTCCGTACACCCATGTACTTATTCCTAATCAAGCCAGGTACTCGAGAGTTACAGAAACTCTTCAAATGTTCTTAAACAAGGACATCTAACCCATAAACAAACAAAGAGGCCAGAGAGCACTTGTCATCACCAGATTTCCTTCATGAAGGACAAGCATGTGCTGTCACCGTAACTGGTCAAAGAACTTGAGTCAATTGCCATTGTAAAGTACTTAGTAGGTAAGTAACTCTTCTGAACTTCTACGTAAAGCCTTTTGTACGACACTAAAAGTCCTCAACAGCATCACATGCATGCTGCATGCATAAATAAGCCAAGTGCAGTCGATTTTTACTTTATACCTTCGTAAAAGACAGTGAGGAAAGCCACGTGAGCAGGACATGAGATTGTCACATGGGATCCATAGCGCTACTGTTCAATGACAAGTCATCGCTGGTGCTACACAATTCACACATACTTTTCGGAAGACCTTGTTCTTTGGTTTCTCAGTTTAAAACTTTCTTTGGGTTCCCAGTTTTATTGTGACAGTTTTTTACCCTGCAAGTTAAGTGGGCAACTCCCACCTTTACTAGTTTGCAGGAGGACAACTCGCTGTTACGACCCTCCCAAAAATTAAAATGGGGCATGACCATACTGGACCCTCAATATCAACCGCTTTTTTGCTGCCTGCCAACTGAAGAAAAAGAGCAGCCATGTGTCTGAAGTGTTAACGACTTCATTTTTCTTAGCCTCAGCATATGAGGGCAGATGGCCAGCTCTCTCCCTCGCCATCTCATCTTCCCAACAGTGTGCAGTCAGTGATAATATAGCTGAGTTAGCTAGAGGGCGAAGTTGGAAAGAAATCTTGAAACAATTTCTACCATGGCAGGAATTTGAACCCCTCAACCTCTCAGTTGAGATTCCAGCATGCTAACAACAACACTATCGCAGTTGCACTGCATTTTCTCGAACATTAGAGACAAAACTTTTTTCCATCTGAAGGATAGCTGCGAACACAGCGCCCCGAGAGGCTCTTACGACATGCGATATAAGTGTTCTGTTAATTTACATTACTTCTGACCATTTACATAATTCTTTTGAGTGCCTCAAAAGTGTTGTATTCATGTCTGTCCGATAATAGTTCTAAAATGGTCCGACTGGATGCATTATTAATGCATTTTTTTAAAACAATTTCAAGTTCAACAGTATGAATCTAACTCAAGAGATGCTTTTCCAGAAGGATGACCTAATAAGGAGCAAAACCAGACACAAGAAGCATGAGACTAGCATTTTCTCACAAAGCTTCCTGAAGCGCTCATCTTCATGCACCCTACTTATAGATACATCTCAGGGTCTGAGGTCTGCCTTACTGAAGGGAGTGCTTAACCAATCAGCCACTTCTGGGACTCAACGACAAATAAAAGGACTCGATGGAAACTATCCAGTAAGAGGGTAATAACAGCCATGAAATAGCAACTCACATCCAACATAACCGTAAGCAGAACTCTTTCAGCACACTTCATTTTGGTAATGGTGAGATAAGCTAATGGCACAGTAACTGCAAGCTTCCACCAGCCGTATTCCTTAGAATTGTGGCCGTGTGAGTGTGTGTGAAGAACATATCTCACAAACGTTGAATCACAGATCTCAGTAGATGCGATGTATACCACCTTTCCTCGCAATTTACCTGTCTTGGCGTTTCCAATTTCATACAGCACTGCCCCAAAATTCTCCAAAAAGGTGATATAAATGCAGTCTGCCACTGTTAACCAGCATGACCAAAATCTGGCGCAGAGGGAGCACGCCAGAGCTTGATGAAATATATATATCCATCTGAGTAGGTCTCAAAAGCTACAGTTATAGGCTACCGTTGGTTACCGTTGAACACAGACCTCCTCCAAAGCTATGACCCAGAAAACGTGCTGAATGGGCAATGACTTTGAAGCACACTCAAAACAGGTGTCAAAGAAGTCATCGGCTTCAAGTGTGCACCATGACGAATAGAAACTCCCAAGAAGTTCAGGATAGATAAGCCTCTGAAAGCAGGGCCATCAACCAACAACTGCAGCAATTCCCACTTAAGATGCCACAGACTCCGTAGCACAGAGATCTCGCAAGACATAACTCAGTCGGAGGGAGAATTTCCTGTGCGCCCGCCACGGTTCCAGAATTTATGTCTCGGCTTTGGCTGCATACAGTTCGCCATAGATATGCACCATACGATACGGAACTCTCGTGCCACACAACTGCATCATCATCATCATCACCCGGAAATGCCAACATTTTATCTCAGTATGGCATCAAGTGCTCAAGAAGGACATTTTAGACACTCACATTCGTTTCTATGTTTGCTTAAAATTCCACAAATTTGGGGAAACTTGCTGTTCAAAGTCCAGTTGGCTGACATCCTGTTGACCATTTTATACCAATTTAATGTTACCAAGGCGACGCAACTAAGCAAGACCTTGGCACATTCTGTGTCTGCCATTTGTATTCCAGAAGCATTCTGCAGATTACATTTTATGAGGTTTCTTTCTCAAAATAACAGAATTGATGAATGAATTAACCCTTTAACAACAACAGTGTACTAAAAGCAACTGGGAAACCAATGCAGCTCGTCGTTAAAGTGTTAATGATCATAATGGGCCTGCCTTTTGGAACTCTCTTCCTGTATCTGTGCGCTGTGCTCAGTCGCTTGTGTCGTTTCGTTCTCGGCTGAAAACTTACCTCTTTCAAATTGCTTATCCACCTTAGGCTGCCTCTCTGTCTCTTACGGACTGATCTTCTGGATGCTGACCTGATTACGGATTGTTTTGATGCGCCATCGGTTGATGCCTTGTGCATTAGACACCGGCGCAATAGAAGTTGCTAATTACATTACATTACATTACATTACATAAGGCCTGCATCAGTGTATGGATTTCAATTCTTTACATTTGTTTCATAAACAAGAACATTGCAAGTGCTTTTGAGGCTCTATATTTTAATTATGCATGTTACAAATGCCTGTTTAATAATAATAATAATTATAAAAAGAAGAAGAATAAAATAACAAAAACAGCATTTTAGGGCATGCTCACTGGAGATGCGTATAGGACAATTTTCCTGACATACCCGTTAACAGCTCCTATAGTAATTTTTTTGTTCCTGAGGGATTACAATTACCTCGGGTAAAAATAATAATAATAAATAAGCATATAAATAAATAATAATTAGCAAAACAAAGAAATTTTGTTTACTTACTCATGCCATAGTTTGCAAATAGGAGCAATCAACGCTAAAAAATTGCAAACTCTACAGAGCTGGAGTTCCACTGCAGTTGTTCACAGTGAAGTCCAACTTCAAAACCGTGGATAATGAAACTATAGATTAGTTCACTGTGCTTATTAATAAGAGAGAGTCATGCAAAAAAAATTAATTTTCTCTACCAAGTTTTATAGTGCCACTGTGATTTATAACGATGCATTGTTCTGTAAACCAGATCCACTCTTGTCTCAGTCCATAACATTACAAGTACCTCAACGCTGCATAAGTACTGCTGCACCTTAATTGCTGCACTTGGCATTCACCTTCCTATGTAGAAGTGCCAGCTTTCTAGCTAGAAGTATCATCACATTTTGCCCTTGGAAAAGTACAATACCCAAGGATGAAGTCTGCTCATACATCACTTCTCTAATCTGGTGCAGAAATTGAATGAGCTGGCAGAACGGTCTCAAACACTTGTGGACCAGCATACGGCAAGTAGATTCCACCACACAGGTCCGAAAGGGTTATCGCTTGCTCGCTCACCGGCCTAACTCATTGCTATCACCAGCACTGCTGTTCGAAGCTTGAACAGTGTTGGCATTGTTCCTCAGAGGCGGGAGTCTGTGGGTAGCGGACGTACTCCCCCTCACACACACACTTGATGTACTAGAGAACGTTTACCTAATTGTTTCTTTTTTATGACGCCCACATTTCACCCTCCACACCCTTCCAACTGCAAATCCTGGGTCTACCGGAATTTCTGTCTGGCTTTCGACTGACGTATTTCTTTGGAAACAATTCGGATATCTTTTTACCAGAAGACCACTCATTACATGACTCAATCACACTTCCTTCATAAAGGAACTTTTTCCAATTTACTTGTTTACTATACAGAGATGCTGTCTTTCACCTAACTTAGACACTTTCCAGTAAGTGGCAAGCACCGCTGAAGGAGGAAAGTGACTCTACAGCATCTTCATGACGACACAGCATCTCTCAACAGATACTGCAACTACTACTGCTACTACTGATCAGCCTGATCTTTATTGCCATCTCATGCACACCCAAGACTTGCTATGTCCTGAATTCATTCTGATCTTTTACCTTACACTTATAAATACTCTCACCATCCAATGTATTGTATGGTATTGTATTTTCCATTGTATTCTTAATTTATATAGTGCCACTTACAGCAGTGGCCATTCAGTAGCGCTCCCAGTGCGAGAACCCCTAGAGAAGAAGGTTTTAAGGAGGGCTGTAGGAAGAGACCCAGAAAGAATAGTAAGACGTAGGCCCATAGAGGAAGGAAGGGCATTCCATAGGGAGGGCCCAATGCGTATTCATCCTTGCAGCTAATCTGCCTTTTCTTAGCCTAGACAACTGCAACATGATACCGCATGTCTCAAATGTTGTACATCAATGGGTTTAGTGTTGTGGTAAGTAAACAGTTCCAGATTCATAGAAAAATATTGTGGTGATTCATGACTACCAGTAAACAAACTACCGGAAGCAGAGCGTTCCAGTGCGTGGGTGCTGCCGCCTATTCATGGCAACACTCCCCATTCAAACAGTCAAGTTCTTAGCTTCCTGGCTATACAGGATAGAGACAACTATATGCAAGATTTGCATGAAAAAACCCAAAAGGTAATAATTTCAGCAAGCTCGTATACAGGGCTGTGTTGAAAGATGTCACGGTGTCGTTTGACATCGCGTGTGCTAGAACTGGCTTTGCACATGTCCAGCTATATTCACCAAAACCTCTTTATAACTCAAATCCTGACACCATCAGGTACATGAATCTAATTTTATTTCAGCTTTACAATTTGACCTACGACATCACTTTAGAGCACAACTTTCTATGACTCACAAAAGTAACATTATACGATGGTTCCCAAGTAAATAATACATACTAGTCATCTGACAAAAACGCAGAAATGCTAACATGAGTGATAATGAATAACTAAAGTTCATTAGAAAGTCTTAGAATAAACTAGTAACTATTTTTATATAATGATCTGGGAATAAATTGAGAGTTGTCCTTGGGTGGGAGAGTATGGTTGTGTGCTCTAGGTCTTAATTGGTGAGAGGAGAGGGGTCGGAGTGGAGGTAGGAGTTGGTGAAGTACATGCTTGGGGTTGTGTAATATGGAGAAAAGTTCCCCAGTAACTACTCATCTCAAGTTCCCCAATCGGTCCATGTACCCTACCATGCTATGACTCAACACTGGAGTAAATTCCTAAACTAGTATAAGTATCACATATAACAAAATGCCTAAACATTTCAAATAAATATGTAAAATGTATTATCCATTTACGTATTCTGGATTAACAGTGAAGCTAAACACGTAAACACTGTCAGTCTCCTAAAACCAGACTGCAGCCCGAATAGTTTCCTGGTGACAATTCTTGCAAGAATGAAGCGAAAAACTGCAAACGTGTGGCGTTTACTACGGGGTAGACACTCTAGCGAGTGACGGCGGGCCTTAGTCATCCACTAAGCCATCTCCTTCAATTTATAAATCAGGCTATTATTCACCACGACTTCTCTCACCGAATCTATTTCCTGGCGCCCTCTAGTCTGAGCCGGCCTGCCCTCTAGTGTTTGTTCAGCCGACTTCCTTTCAATATCTAAACTTGGGAAGCTACTCTGCCCGGTATGCTTGGTCTCCACTTAGTTCAGCGTCAATTACCGATTGTTTCATGTAGCATGGCTTGCCTCTGTTAAAGCTGCAGCAGGTTCCACAAACTTTGTGGCCACATTAAATAATTCGCTGCACAATTCCAACATAGTGCATTTTGTAACGATCACAGCTAAGTTTTACATTTTGTACATTGCATAAGTCAAATTCAAGAACAATGCATGCATGTAGGCCCTATGTATGACTGTATGTATGTATGTACTTTTGAACGTATGAATGAATGTATTAATGTGTGTATGTATGCATGTATGTTTGTATGTATGAATGAATGATTGTATGTGTGTATGTATCAGGACACTTAATATAGCACATTTTTAAGTACCTCACATGGAAACGCCTACATAGGGCCCATATAAGGCCCTTACAGCCCCCATATGGGACCCATGAAATGTTCATGGGCACGTTGGCAAGGAAAGGACTTCAGCATAAAGTCACCAGATATCAGCATAGAATGCACAGTCTGTATTGAATTCCGTTTCAGCATAGAGGACTTTGCAATAAATAATTCCAGCTCAGTTAACAAACTTCATATAACTCTTTAAAATTTTCTTTCATTATTTTTCAACAGTACAACTTCATTTAACTCCTTAACAGTCTCAGTCACTACTCAGAGAATGAAAGCCCACCAATTAGCCCATCCACCAGTTAGTCAGGGCTCATGGCATCCAGCTGGAACAAACTCAATATGTTACTCCAAATGAAAACATCCTGAGGCTTTCTTACAGTCTCCGGGAAGTGTAACAACCTGAAAACTGAATACCTTGTCTTGTGAAACACAGTCTGCAACGAGTATCTTCTTTTATCAACTGTCACTGATCGCAACCTAACTTCTGGAAGCTTTACCTGATTATTCCTCACAAAAATATTGGATCTGAACATGTGTGTATGGCTTGGCATCGCTGCCTATAAGCACACTGCAACATTCTAAAACCATAATGGCTGTCTTCAAGGTTATCTACTAACTCCTGGAAGATAACCTTGAAGGGGTACTATATAATGTAATGTAATTGAAATTTATATAACACCCCTTCTACTCAGATGTGCTCTCTGCACTAGTCTATATCATGTTAAATGTCATATAATATCCTGGACCAAACTTTAAACGGAATAGCCAACGCCTACACATTTTTATTTATTTTTTGTTTTTCCTGTAATCGCATTGCGTTCTGACAATGTGTTATGAATAAACGAAGATTCTATTCTATTCTATTACAAACGAATAAATTACATCAGTTAGCACAACAATGCACAGTAAGCTGAAAGAGTCACCAGTGGCAGGCCCACGCACACACGTGGAACCAACCAACGGATTCCCGTCGACAGCTGAAGATGGCATGGATGTTCAGAGTCTCTTTGCCAAGTTGCATTGAAAGAGCAGAGCGACGACAGGTCACAGTGTTCGCATACACGAGCACAGGTAGAAGATGACGCACATCCGGCTAATCGTCGAGGCATAAGGAGTATGCATATAAATCTCCAGAGTTGTATTGTCTCGAGACACTGTCTCGGTCTCGAGACGTCTCGAGACAGGTTTTTCGATGTCTCGGTCTCGGTCTCGGACCCCACTGTCTCGGTCTCGGTCTCGAGATCATTTCTCGACTTTTTGGAAACTGTCTCGAAGCGAAAGTCTTGTTCTCTTGTAGAAGCGGTCTCCAAAGTTCTCGTACAAACTGTATTTTGTTCGGAACTTCGTACAGTATTGCGCTGTAAAATTGTCTTGTGCCGAATGGATAACTAGTTAATCGAAAGTGCCAAACAGATAGGAAGTTTTAAAAAGCGGTGTTTCTTGTATTAAGATTTAAGAGTATTGAAAAAAGCAGTCTTAAGTTTGCACTTTCAGTCCAAAATTTCCAAATATCTTGAAATGTCTCATAAAGAACCTGAAATCGTGAAATTTGCAATCACGCAGTTTGAAATCAATGAAAACCAAAATAAATGGCATGCCGTTCGTCGTTTTAACAACATAATTATAGTTTCTCAAGGTGAGTGATGTGACTTATGTCTCTAAATCGCTAATAGGCCTAGGGCCTATATGGAATTTTTTGGTTTAAATTTTAGAATCATTTAGAAGATTTTAGAATGGCTGAAATATTTAATTTCTTTATAGTTTATACAATTCAGGTGATCGGCTGATTTCCCTTGTATTAGACTTCAAAAGTTGAGAAAAATTGTTTCGGGACTTGGGTCCAATGTGCATTTCACTCGTTTTGAACTGTCTCGAACTGTCTCGGATCTGGTGTCTCGGTCTCGTCTCAGTCTCGGACCCCACTGTCTCGGTCTCGGTCTCGAACCCCACTGTCTCGGTATCGAGTTTTATGTCTCGCATACAAGTCTGTAAATCTCCTATATAAATAACGAGATTCCACACTACACTGCTATGACTCCATGAAAGAAAAGAAATGTACACTTAATTTCATCTACAGTTATTTCATTTACAAACGAATTCTCCACTGTTTTAACTGTATCTGTCCAAAATATAGTAGAACAATGTTGCAGAAGCCATTTTTACTGTATACGCTATTTATCCAAAATATAGTAGAAGCCATAATTAATATCTTATGACCAAACGCCACATAAAATTACTTGATAAACATCAGCAAAGTCGTGATAATCTTTAATTCCAGATTCAGGTTCCTGGTCTCCTGTCTTTCTTCTCACACATTGTATTCAAACGACAGTCTTGCGGTCTGAATTACAAGTGAAAGAAGAGGTTTTTTCATTTTGGGAAACTCAATATGATCGTGCAGACGTTCACCAGCGGATGTCGGCAGTAAAAGCGTACAGAAATATAACTGTACCAAAAAAGTTATCGGAATGCAGCGTATATACCCGCAATTTTATCCGGTGTAATATCAGGCAATTTTAATTTCACTGCCAGCATTTTTCATTCCTATGTTATGGCAAAGAATGATATAACATTCTCTACTAGACTAGAAAACATGAGAGAATGATCACACACAATAAAAAGGCTGTTCTAGTTGTCAATTCTCTAGTCGATTCTGTCGTGTCATTTTTGGTAGTATAGGCCTATGCGTCGCACCAAACACGGGCAATCACCATTAGAAGTTCGTAGAAATAAATGTGCCAGTCTATATGTACAACACTGTACATGAAGTTCAAAGAACTGACCTGTCTAACCTAGACATGCACTGAGATCACATTGTACAACTCCACAACACAAGTCAGATGAGAAAACAAAATGCAGTATACAGTAACTGATCATCAAGTAATTCTGCTTTCCTCATAATCCTCATTGTTGAGGCTCAGTGTGGTGTATGGATCTGTTAGAGAACTTGAGATGAGTAGTTGCTGGGGTACGAAACAGAGCAGAGTAGGAGAATGATTGGGTAGAGCGGGGTGACTGGATGGTGAAGAGTTCTTGAAGATACTTGGGCTGGAAGTAGTGTAAAGAGCTTACAGGTGAGAGATAGGGCATTGACAGGCAAACATTCAGACATTTTCCGACAATGAAGTGACTCAAGCATACGAGTGCTGATGCTTGCGCGTCCTCGTGATCACTTGGGCAAATAAATTTTGGAAGTTGAAGACGCTTAATTTGGGTGAATTCAAGGTTGAGGAAAAGGAGCTAAAGCAGTCATGCCTGGAGTGGAAAATGGAGGTAGTGGTAGTGGAGGCAGTTTTAAAATGGAGCATGGATTGAATGTGGCAAAGGACAGTATGGGAATTGTAAAAAAATAACTGGGGGTTGGACGTCGATTTATGTGCAGTTTGGGTGTGAAATGTAGACTTTACTATGGGACCCTAAGAAAGACTAGGGAGTCTAGGGGTTGAACTCCCAACTCCCCGGTAATTCTCACCATGGTAGAGGTCATGAAAATGCACTGAAGCAGGGAGCGCGAGGTTTTAGATGCAATTTGGGAATGAGAGATTAGGTCAAAGGTGATGCCAAGTCATTAGATAATTTAGGTCAAGGCAATGCTACCAGTGCAATGCTGAGTTATGCTGTGCGATGTGTTAGTCAGCATTTCTTCTCCTTCTCAGAACCTAAACAGCTTAGACACAGCGTGGATATCTGGAGTGTAAATGGCATGAGAGGAAAGGAACCAAGCATTGTCTGCCACTTAAGCACATTCATGAGTCAAGATACGGCAGAAGATGCAGAATTGGGTCAGGTTTAATGCCGAGTCAAAGTTAAAAAATAGGTCAGCCAGTCAAGCATGATGTAGACAGTTTCTGGATGGACACACGGATGGACAGAGACACAGACAGACAAACAGACAGGCAGACTGACACCAAGGACGAAGGCAACGCAGAAAGGAATCAAAGTGGAAAAGGTAAATAACAGGACCAATTACTCTTCCATGACAACCAGTTGACATTCACCGACCCATCCACGCAATGCAGAAACTTCTGGATTTGCAGAGTTTCCATCAGATGGATATGCATGTATGCATACAACTCCTCAGCTTGAGTAGCAAGTGGCATAGATCCATGCCAACAGGCTAATTCAGATCCAGACCCATCAACACTGTTGCCTCTTGTGCATTCCGTGCTGTTGCCCTGCAGGGTTTGGAATCAACTGCCAATCACCTCCAAAGCTTAAAATTCTCTTCCTTTCTTCTTTAAATGCCTCAGCGTGATGACTCAACTTTGTTCTAATTCCCTTCGGCTTTGAAACATTTGAAGGCCAGACTAACCTCGGCCTTTTCTTCTAACATTTGCCCAACCACTACTCTGCAATCCAAAGATTTTGTGGTCCTTCAATCTGTAATTTTCCCCAGAAGTGACACAACCTATTGAATGCACTCGTCAATAATTCACCGGTTCATTTCTCAATCATTCCTCCATCAATGATTCAACCAATAATGCACTAAAACTCAACAAACTCATTTAATCACATGACACTAGTCATGGCGTATTCACCAATCTGTACTTCCATAATGGAGTGCAAATGCAAAGAATTGTCTAACCTATTCACTACAAATTCCTAAAAGACATTATTTAAAACACATTAAAGATACCTTGGCATCAATGCACCAGGTTACAATGCTCTGTAAAAATGAACAATTTTCCCTCCACCCTTTACAAAAAGGTCAAGTCATGGTTCCTGACAACATGTCACCACTCGGTCTACAGCATCCCTGTCTTCACCACTCTTTTTACAGCATCCTTGTCTTCAGCCTCAGTCAAGCAATTTATATAGCACTATAGCATTAGAAAATAATATTATGGCTACAAATAATCTTAATAAGGTAAGTGTCCTTGGCATAATATGATCAGTTCAGTTTATGCATAAAATACATTGCAAATTCTGTTCACTTTGTAAAAGTTTACATTTAATAGTTCTTTATTATTTCAACAGTCAGCAGTCTATCTACATGTAATCTGCTAGTCAGCCAATAACTATTTGTCTGTTTGTCTGTCAGTCTGTGTTTCTGTCGGTCTGTTAGTGAGTCTGTCTGTACGTCTGTGAACAAGCTGGTACCCGCGACTTCGCCTTTTTGAGCGCTGTAGAAAATTAGAGATTACGATTACGATTTAAAAATCGACCAAACAACAGTCAATTAACAAATCAATCAAGTAATAATCAGTCCAACGAGTCATCAATCCAAACTCAGTTAACATGTCCATTGTTAACAATATTTTATGAATCAATCAATAGTCAGGTAACAAATCAATCAGTACACAAACCCCATCAATCCAAAACCAGTTAACCTACCAACCAA
This sequence comes from Aporrectodea caliginosa, assembly GCA_020284085.1. NCBI lineage: Eukaryota > Metazoa > Annelida > Clitellata > Crassiclitellata > Lumbricidae > Aporrectodea > Aporrectodea caliginosa. The sequence goes on from JACEVL010000736.1 coordinate 205,992, forward strand.
AAGCACTTATCCTTAATTAGCTCAGTTTTTGCTGTTTACAGGTTTATCAATACAACCTGGTGATTCATGGCGTACAAATGATAAACAAGCATTGCTTCGTTAGTCGCAAATCCATAAAGCCCTCTTCTATACACTAAAAAGCAGTGGGGGGGAAATCCTCGCATAAGACTGTAACTCTGTCAAACACAGCAATGCCAAACTAAGTTTCTTTCATCCTTCTGTCAAAACCTAATAAATGAAAAACAAACAACAACATACCCACACAAACACAAAACAAACAGCCACTTTCACTGGGCCATAGCCTGACCCCTGTTGTCACCAATGGCATAAAAGAGGCCAATAATATTGTGGCCCACATGAGCAAGGCTACCTGGGGAACATTGTACATGTTCTACAGGTACAATGTCAGTCTGCTGCCTCAAAAAAATTTTTATAGGTTTATCGAAACAAAGCAATGACTACAGGATTAATTGGGGGGAGGGCAGATTGGGCAACCATATCCCAATTTTCAACAAAGCAGAAAATCTGCATCTTTTCCATTCAAGTGACGTGACCATGCTGACCGCATTTTTGCTCTAGCACATAATTTTTGATCAATTACCGTATGCGGATTTTGGTCCATAATTTCGTTCGTTCAGACTTCTTGCATTACGTAACATGCGTTTGTGGATGTATTTCTCTCTTTCACAAGGGTTTTCACAAGGGTTTCTGAGTGTTTTTGGCAGCGTTTCGATGTTTCTTGCCCAGGTCTCGCAGTTATGGACTCTCCCATCCAAAGGGGTTTCAGGCTATTAACTGGACTGTAAAGGTGTGGTGTGACGTACTGTCCATGGAGGGGATATGGTCGACTACACCCAGTGGTGTAGTCGAGGGTATACGCGGGTATACGGCGTATACCCACTGACAATTATTAGCAAGCACCGTATACCCACTGGAATTTGGTGAATAACGCGGGTATACGCTTAAAATGTTTGCAAAAATGTGGGTATACGGCGCAGATAGCCCCATGTTTAAGTCCCGATTCAAATTTGGTCACTTCTTCATCGAAGCTTTCTGTGGTAATTGACGAATCACCACAGTCGGTAAACAAGCTGTTTTAGTTATCCATATAAAGCGGTCATTGACAACGAAGAGCCAGTTTTTATATTTTTATATTGCTGGACCTCATTGAACTGGGGCACAGACAGCTGCGGCCACAGCTATGAAGAGTTATACATGTATCGATAGTCTGAAGGTTCGATAGTCCGAAGTTTTCATGGTTAAACCGTATTTTTTACGTTGCTAAATTATAGTGTCACTTTAAAATGGAAACTGGATTGATGAAAAAAATTGTTTCCCTAAATGCAAGTGGGATCACTGGCGGCACTACACCAGGGCAAGCCAGGGAAAATGCCCTGGTAAAAAAGCCTTTGCCCTGGTCGTTGCCCTGCCAGAATTGTTGCCCAGCCGAGAATTTATTTGGGGCATAAATCGCCCCTGCACTGGTTGCTTGTGTGATTGCCCTGGCTATGCTCTGGTTAAAAAAAATGTCTGGCGCCGCCACTGAGTGGGATTGAGGAAAATATTCCTTTCCTGTGTTTAAATAGAAGCTGGATTGATCGAAATAATTTTTCCCGTAAATAGAAGCTGCATGGATGGATGAAATTAAGTTTTCGATTCAATAGAAGTTGGATTGATGAAAATAATTGTTTCCGTAAGTAGAAGCTGGATCCATGAGAAATTTCTTTGCTTAAATAAAAGTTCCATTGATGAAAAATATTTCTTTCGTTAAGTAGAATTTGGATTGATAAAAGTAATTTTTTTTATTAAATGGAAGTTGGACTGATGAAAAGATTTCTTGATGAAGTGGAAGCTGGACTGATTATAGTCATCATGCACATAGCCTATAGGTAGACTGCATGCTTACTTATCAACGTCAAGTAGCCTACGGCATTGAAGACATTAAAATAATTTAGCAATCTAAAATACGGTTTTACTGGTTTCATTTATTGTAGCATATAGTTTGAGCATCGATCCAACTTCTACTTACACTAGGACATTTTTTCATCAATCCAGCTTTCACTTAAACTATAAAATATTTTCATCAGTCCAACTTATATTTAAGCAAGAATTCGCTTAATCGATCCAACTGCTACGACCATAGGATCTTCGGACTATCTAGCCTTCGGACTATCGAACCTTCGGATTATCGACCTGTTCCCGTTACAACACATTTAATTCATTCCATCCCTCCTACCTCCGCCAGTTGTTCACGGACTGTTCAACCCGTTCCTCTTCCACCCTCACACTGCTCCGCCCTTCCGTCACCTCATCACTCAAATTTGCAAATCGCTCCATAGCCATAGCTGTACCGCCTCGTTGGAACAAATTCCAAAAGTGCTACGACAAATATCCAATCCATCCCACGAACTCACCAAAACCTCACCTCTTGCTCCACAAGTCTTCCACTCAAAACTGAAAACACTGCTTTTCACGAATCCAATCCCGATTCCTTATCTTCCTCTCACCTCCCTCGACATTTCAACTCTAAGCATCATGCACCCTAGCCGCCTGACTGCCTGCCCTGCCTGCCTCTCTGGATCTTGACCCTCTGCCTATCGATTCTGTTTTGATTAAGCGCCTATTCCCGTGACTTCGCTTTTGTGGGCGCTCTAGAAATCTCGAGTTTCCGAATACGTTTACGAAAGTTGTTGCTCTAGAGAAGTGCTTGCAATAAGCTGGTTTTACGAAAGTAGGCCCCTGGGACAGGTGCATACTTTAGGTTTTTTCTGAAGTTAAGCTATCATTGTTTGTTGTAGCTGCAGCTCTTCCACTGCATCACAGTCACTGAGCCAGTCACTGACTTATTTATATAAATTATCTTGGTGGTATGGTTGAACTAATTATGTCATATTTTCAAACTGCAATACATGAGTTAAATATATAGTGATATTTATAATAAAAAATACCAAATTTAGTAAAATAAAGTGACTAAAATGGGCTCCATTTGGCAGCAAATGCTCTAAAATGCGTTGTCAGCTGGGGCTCCGCCCCAGACCCCGCAGGTGGAGCTTACGACGCTCCCCCAGACCTCTTAGTCGGATTTCCTCGGGCGATGTGCTCCCGAGAACGCAAACACTCTACGTCATTGGCTCGCGAAAAATTACAGCAGGGCATATTTTACCTGTTTAAGTGGTGGGGAAAATGTGCCACAATGCTCGGATGTGTCCCACTACTGATTTGAATAAATGTATCGCGCGTGAGCGCGAAAAAATTTTTTCACCCTTTTTTCAATGAACACTTCAAATTCACTAAAATATGCTATGATTTACAGTATACCCACTGCTTTTCTTACCACTACACCACTGACTACACCCACTTCCATTGCCAAGACAGTATTTGGCACCACATATGCGAGATTTTGTCCATGTCAAATAATGTCTGGACCAATGATCTGGGCATTAGATGATGTCTGAAGTATCATGTTAAAGTTTGAAGTATTGTGTTAATGTAGTATCAAAATGACATGCAAAACAATATTTCTGTCAATGGAAATGATTAGCCCAAAACTGTGAGCAGTCAAAAACTCATTTTGACCAACTATGCTGTAGCTGCGGCTACAGTGACATGAGTTCTAGTTTTAGAAAGAAATTCCTCATGCTGGAAAAGTGCCAATGGAATTTTGCAGCGCTTTAATGATGTCATCATTCTCTCTCTCTCTCTCTCTCTCTCTCTCTCTCTCTCTCTCTCTCTCTCTCTCTCTCTCTCTCCTCTCTCTCTCTCTCTCTCTCTCTCTCTCTCTCTCTCTCTCTCTCTCCTCTCTCTCTCTCTCTCTCTCTCTCTCTCTCTCTCTCTCTCTCTCTCTCTCTCTCTCTCTCTCGGTGTGTGTGTCTCCATTTCTCTCTGTCTGTGTCTGTCTCTCTTCTCACATACACACATGAGAAAGTCATGCTTAGTGCCAATGTTGATTAGCAAACGACAACGGCAGCAGCTGTTCTGTAGTTCTGTGTTCCCTGATGAAAGGCCATCTTCTAGAGCCTAGACTTTTTACGTAGGGTAAGACGAGGACATCTTTAATACAGTCTCATCAACTATGCTTCTCATAGGAATCCCAAGGTGAGGAGGCTGCCTTAATAGCCAGAAACCACAGCAGAGCAGCAGGAACTGGATATGCCACCGTCACCATCTGCCGCACAGAAAGACCAACAAGACCCTGATGTTCATTTCCCAGCCATCTAATTTGCAAAATCTATTATATAGAGCCACTATGCAATACCAGGGCAGCAGTTGCGGATTAAGAACTTGCACCCAGTGTTGCCTACAAGGGTTAATACTGCATCTCAGAATATACACGCAACATTATATTACATATCAACTATATATTTATCTGTTGTATCTATATATATCATATTTCTATATTGTATCTATATATCATATTTCTATATTGTATCTATACATCATATCTCTTCCAATATATATATATATATATATATATTATATATATATATATATAAACATATATACACACAATATGCTACTATAATATTGCCTTCAATTCCTAATTCAGCCCATAAAGTGTGTCAAGTATGTCACTTACTTACAAATTCTACCCTGGGGTGGGAAGATGGTTGAAGGGTAACACGCAAGCACAAAGATCATAAGGACGCAGGTTTGCCTGCCACTGGTGACTCTTCTAGCGTATACTGTGCATTATTTTGCCAACCGATGTAATATATTCGTTCCTAACGACATTTAACATCATATAGGCTAGCACAGACTACAACTCTCTACTCTCTAAAATTTCTAATATCTCTAATATCTACTCTCACTGCATAGATATCTTGAAGGGGTGCTATATAAATGTGCAGTTACGTTACATTACTATATAAATGTTCAATTACAATTATAATTACACAGTACAGACAGGAGATGAACCTCAGTCCGAACCGTAGAAGACCTCATCTCATCAACTGGGTTGCTACATTGTACAAGCCACGCCTGCCAGCAGACAGACTTATCACCTTATAGCATTGTCAATTTGACATCCGCCCAGCTAAACCCTATACAATTAAATATCATTACCGTAAGCCTTGGTGGCAGACACCCTCATGCAAAGCATTACAATGATTCGCTGGCCATAAGCTCCCTATGCAAATGACGACATGATAAGGAACAGAGGATATAAATCAGATTGCACATTTCATTTGGAGAGCAGACAAACAAGGTTTCCATATATCAGAAAGGCAACACAATGTGGGCTAATAATCATCAGCCTAACTATGACCTCATACAAGGATTTACAGATTACATAACACTACATTACATTACATTACAAGATTTACGTATTACATAACACTACCTTAAATTACATTACATTACAAGATTTACAGATTACATAACACTACCTTACATTACATTACATTACAAGATTTACAGATTACATAACACTACCTTACATTACATTACAAAGATTTACAGATTACATAACACTACCTTACATTACATTACATTACTAGATTTACAGATTACATAACACTACCTTACATAACATTACATTACATTACATTGATTTACAGATTACATAATACTACCTTACATTACATTACAAAGATTTACAGATTACATAACACTGCCTTACATTACATTACTAGCCTATTCTCAGACATGACACAAAACCCACCCTCCAGTTTACTTCCCAGGCTACCGTGCCAACGACCAGTAAGAAGACCAAGAGCAATCTCTAAAGCAAGCCCTGAGGCAGCCCTGGGTATGAAGTGTTAGCGACTTCATTTTCTTAGCCTCGGCCTATGACGGCGGTTGGCCAGTCCTCTCCCTCGCCATCTCATCTTCCCACTGACAGTGTACGGTCAGTGTACTCATTATTGCTGAGTTGGCTAGGGTGTGCATGTGGAGCAGAAATCTCAAACCAAATTTCTGCCCTGGCGGGGATTTGAACCCCAACCTCTTGATTGACAGTCCAGCATGCTAACCACTCGAGCACCCCGACCAGTAAACAGATATAATATTATAATTGTAATGTAAACCTTACAAATGGAGTTGTATTCAATCCACAGAGCCGAATACTAACCAAATTACATTACTGTTGTAACAAGCTGCGATACTGTCAACTTGATTTAGAATAGCGCATTGGATAACATCTGGCGTAGAGAGCCAGAGGTACCGAGTTCGAGCCCCGTAGGGCGGATATGCTTGTAGGCTGCTATTAGCTCCGTTGTATTGCAGGCTGTCTGTTCTGTTAGTAGTTCAGATTTAAATTGCATAACATGTAAATGTACAGCGCAGTGCGTTTGTCAGACGCTTAATAAAGAAAAGATTATTATTATTAAATGAATTTGATTGATTGAAATACTAACCGAATACTAAAGGACATAAAACCATGTTTTGCGTTGCTTAACGTTACCGTGCTTGCCAGCAGCCCACGCACAGCGCCGAGCTGCCACCCAGAAGCGCATTGGCATTAAGAGCAGCAGCCTCGCCGCGAGCATTGTGGCCAGGCCAGGGTCAGAGAATTGGAAAACAGAGGCAGCCTCTTATGGCCAGAGTCCGTAGACATCAGCTTCTCCATAATTCACTTCCACATCTCCATCTTCAAAGAGCAATTACTTAAAACAAGACCACACAACAGGGAAACCCAATCCCCTCAAAGGGCATAAAAGCCATTTGTCAGTAATAAAACCGAAATGAGCAATGTCACGTAAATGCTTCAGTGCCAACACCAGACTACATACACCTCTCTGCCGAATGGTCCTCTGGACTTTGTTTCACCACCAAACTCGTCTAAGTGCGGCTCAGCTTAATCATTTTATGCAAGACTAACTTAATCATTCAATGTATAAGTTATTCATGGATGACTAGCTTAATCATTTTATGCATGATTAATTTAATCATTTTATGCATAATTAACTAAATCATTTTATGCATAATTAACTTGATCATTTTATACATGATTAACTTAATCATTTAATTTAATTTATGATTAACTTAATCATTTTATGCATGATTAACTTAACCACTTTATGTATGATTAACTTAATCATTTCATGCATGATTAACTGAACAATTTTATGCATGATTAACTTAATTGTTTTCTGCATGATTGACTTCATCATTTATGCATGATTGACTTAATCATTTATGCATGATTAACTTAATCATTTTATGCATGATTAACCTAACCATTTTATGCATGATTAACCTAATCATTTTAGGCATGATTAACCTAATCATTTTATGCATAATTGGCCTAATTATTTTATGCATGATAAACTTAATCATTTTATGCAGGATTAAGGAGCATAGACCTGGTGCATTATGATAATGGCTTAAAGTCACTTTATTAGTTTAGATCAGATTAGATTTTAGGTCAGGTCAAGGTTAGGTCATGCACAAGGTCATGCCAGATCACATTAGAATGGCCCTCCTTAAGCTAATTACAGATGGCCACATGCCTCTGAACCAATTTCCTCCTCACCTGAATGCTAATTACTTTCAACAGATTTTTATATGTTTTTAATTCTGTCTCACATCTCTTTGCAATTCACTTGAGAGAAAAGCGAGATTGGCCAGTCTAAGAAATGAAGGTAATGAGTTCCAGCAAAGATTGAAAGCATTTTGCAGGCAATGATCTTAAGAAAGGCTAACAAGATGGCAACCTGTTTCAAAACAGGATGGCAACTGGGTTCAGAAAACAGAAATAAAGATTAGTATTTAATAACAGTCAAGCATTCCAAGTTACTGCTTTCTATCAATGTTGCCTCAGAACTCAAGGTAATCCACTTGAAATAATATGCAGAAGCCTATTCCATGCCGAGCTTAACTACATGTCAACCTTTGAAAATTCAATCTTAGAAGAGCAGCCCCTTAATCCAGTCATGAGGTATCAAGGGTATGAAGTGTTAGTGACTTCATTTTCTTAGCCTTGGCGTATGAGGGCCGGTGGCCAGTCCTCTCGCTCGCCGTCTCGTCTTCCTACTGAGAGTGTACGGTCAGTGCACTCATTATAGCTGAGTCACCTAGGAGTGCATGCAAAGCAGAAATCTTGAAACAAATTTCAAATCCCTGGCAGGGATTTGAACCTCTGGCCTCTCAGTTCACAGTCCAGCAGGCTAACCACTACACTATCGAGCACCCCACCATTACAAAATCTATGAAGAGATTCCTCTCCTCTCAAGTGGTCTAACCTTCCAACGGTGTGGTACTTGGAACCAAAGTTCCAATAACTGTTAATGACTCACCCAACTCAATGCAACCACGCCTATTGCTCTCTCTGAAGGTAATTTCATACACTGAAATAATACAATACCATTGCATTTGATATTGACCTCCTTCTAAAGTTCAGAAGTAAGCACAAAGTCATTGCTGGCTCTGAGCAATTGTGTGTGAAGGACCCTCTACACCCACACTCTGAAACCCAACACAGAGGTTCTTTTTAGAGGGTAGACTGCCTTCAGCGGTAATGGCTGCATGGACTGTTGCAAAATAAGGTCCAAAAGTCTTTTATCCATGCAACTTTATCTGCTCTAAACGAAGTTAAGTTGAGATCGTCTATTCTTCTACCGGTTAAATTGCCACAAAAAAGATTGCCATTGGGAGCAATGGTGAACACTGTAACATCACCGTCATTAACTATAATAATAATAATTATTATTATTATTAATTTAATTGTTATTATTAGTGTTGCTGTTGTTACTGTTATTATCATAACAAAGTGAACAATATGTCGAAGAAAAGCAGATGGCATTCCCAAGTTGGACAGCTGCTGAGAGCCTGAGAGTCTTTGGAACAGGTAGCTTGTCTCGAGTGTACCATGGGCTGTATCGGTCAACCTGCGTCCCAACTCCAACACAAGGATTATTATTATTATTCTTATTATTATTTATGCCCCGAGGTATACAGGATCCCTCAGGGACTTCAACATTACCTATTGTAGAAAATTGTCTGGAAAGGCCCTACTCATCTATCTCCTAGCCGGCGAAAGTGCCCCCAAAGGCCACTGCATTAAAACGTTGTATCGTCATTGAGATACGTTGGAGCAAAAAAGATGTTTCCCGTGGATCTAATATTATTATTATTATTATTATTATATCTATATTATTATTATTATTATAATTTTTTTAGAATATTATTATTATTATTATTATTATTATTATTATTTTGTTTGTTGTTGTAGCAAATTATTATTATTATTATTATTATTATTATTATTATTATTATTATTATCATCATCATCATCAACATTATCATTATGATCATTATTATTATTATTATCATCATTATTATTATTATATGATTAATTGTATTATTAATAAAAGGTAAGTTAATAATTATAGCTAAATACACCGCTATGGAGGGTAAAGTGGCACAATCAACATCTCCTAGATTGCCAGTAACGAGATCATGTCATGGTACATATAAGCATTGTTCATGTTCTGCCTTCGACAGTACAGTATCAAGGTTCAAGCTCCATCGACCACATGTTTATAAGGCTTATACAGATATCAGTAAACAGTACCATACAAGCACACAGACACACACACACACACACGCACACACAGACACACCCACACACAAACCCACACGCACGCACTCACACACAGACAGACACACCCACACACACACACATGCACACGCACACACTGTGACACACACGCACACGCACACACACTGTGACACACACACACATACACAATGAAGATCAACAACTGTGTCTTAAGATCGCCCTGAATACAGTTGACAATGAATTCCTTATCAACTGGCAAAACAATTCAACCTACATGGCATAACGGAGGTGATCAATCAACTGGCAAAATTTATTCAATAAAAGTATTATTCTGTGTCAATGCTTTGCACAGTCATCCCAGAACACCCACAGCACAGCATACAGGGGTACTCTACAAAAAATGATTGACTGATGACTGATTGATTGATTGATTGAGTGACATGTTCAACTGTTCATTTGATTGACATGCAAAGCTAGTGAGATTGCCAATACTAGTCACTGAAAGACCTTCTCCGTTGGTTGTTTGGGGGGGTATGAACCTTTACAAAGGATGAAGTTCTATTTGAACATATTTATATGAACAGACACAAACAAACACACAAACAAAACCCGCACTCACACAGTGGAAAGTCGTGCATTGTAAAAGCGGCAGGTCCATGCAAAGCTGGCACCAGGCGCATGCCAGATGGGAAATGACTGTAGGCCTGTTAATTTCAAACTGCTCATTAAGTATTATGGTAATCAATTAGTGCTAACCACATATGATGACCGTTCTAATTTATTCATTTATGATTTATCTATATTTTATCTGCATTAATCTTTATCCTAAAAAGGATCCCCTTTCCCCTTTGACTCTCTATGAGGGAGAGTAGGCCCCTCAAAATCGTAAGCCCGTGCCAGCTGGTCCACTTGGTTCCCCCTCTGTTCTGGCCTGAAAGGCGGTGACTAGTGAAGCTACAATGCTCACTGACAAACCGTCTAGTAACCAGCATAGATAATGGAAATCTTGTGGGTATACACTGTCTGCTAACCAGGATGGCTGAGCGTTAAACCCAAAGCCTGATTTTCTTAGCGGCTGTATCAGAGTCTGGCTGCATACAACACTAGCGCTGCAATAGTCTACATCTCCAAGCTGTCAAGCCATATTTATTATATCAAAGTCTTGTTTAAGAGACACTGCCTTAAAGCATATGCACCCATACACACAGAAAGACATAAGAGTAAAGCTAAAGAGACACAGGCACAGAGAGAGACAAACAGGTACAAAGAGGTACAGACAGACATACATACAGGTACATGAATTCCTCAACCTCTCTTTGCCTCTTTTCTACAATCCATGAAGACTATTCTGTTCAATCGTGGTTTCACTGTGTTAGGTGACAGGAGTACCTCTGTTGTGTCTGTTGCAGTGGTTACCCAGGTAAATTGGTCATCCAGAGGCAGCGCATCTCCAAAGATTTTCAAAGCTAAAACTGCCTAACTGTCTTTCTGGCTAATCTATAACTGACATTCGCTACTCACTATTTGTACAAGACTAAAATGTGTGAAATATGATGCATATAATTGATTATTGAAACCAAAATACATTTAGGTTACAGGTCGACTCTTTTAGTGACAGCTCTCATAGTTCAGGTGGCGGATCTCAAATCAGAGGTCAAAGGTGTCAGATCTAGTGGGATCCGGCTGAATTTAACCAGTATGTAAAGTTGTGCTACATAAATCCGAAATAACAAAGTCTACACTTACAAACACTAGACAAGACTGACTCATACAGGTTGCATTCTATAGCTAGAGGTTCCTTACAGAGGACTTATTTATAAAACAAGACCTTATAAAAACCACGAGGGCAAACATATTTGCTGGCCAGTGGCAACCTAAATCTTTAAAAAAGAATTTTATCGGTTCGTACGCCTCCGGTAATTTCTTTACAGGAGTCAACGCCGATAGGGAGAGAAACGGCAGAACCAATAGCCACAGTTTGCAAATTCTTTCAAATGCCTATCAAACGGTTTGCAGAACATGAGACAACCTTATCTGTCTCCCTCCAACTAAGAGCCATTTCCTTTAATTAGTCGCCTGCCTTACAGGACCCACAAAGTCTCACTGCCTGTAGAAGCATTAAAACCCAAAAGCCATAGGCCACAGCAATCCACTGGTTTAGAGTCATTGGCTAAGCGTGTGCCACTCGTTAAACTGTGGTATTCGGTTCGGCTGGGCCGATACTTTGTAGACAGCCTTCTGCTTTTTACTTCGTTTGATAACTCTTCCTGTTCTGGTTTTTTTAAATAAGTCAATTGTCACCCATATCTGAGCATGCATGGCCACTCAGTGAATTTAAAACAAACTTACATAAAGCACTTTATTTCCGGTACTTGAACCATCAATGCAATTCGTATAATTGTGGCAGTATTGGAATTTAGAATATTTACAAACTGCCTTTTAGGAACTTCTGAAAAGTGCTCTTTAGTGCAAAACTTAGTCAGATCTGACCAAAACGGTTAGAAAGGCATTGTGAGTGAATGAAGAGAATGCCCAAGTCAATCACTGATATATTCAACAATCAACCTGCCATCACTCACTCAATCAAGTCATTCACTACATTAAATCACTCACTTAGCAGTATACCTGATTTTCAATCACCAACCCACTTGGTCTATCAACCCTCAATCAATCATTCAATCACCTATTCACCAAATCACGCAATCAAAAGCTCAATCAAACAATCACTCAACTAATAAATCACAATACAATAACAAAGCGCCTCTGAGTAGGGATCTTGAAGGGACGCTATATAAATTTTGATTGATTGATTGACAGTCAATCAATTGAATCCTGTGTGCACAGGTGAGTACATGCATGAATGCAGGCATGCATGCATCCACGTAGATGTAATCAGAGCCACGTCTTTAGAACAAGATTAGATCTTCCCCTCGGCTCAAAGACAGCTTAAGGCAGCGCATTATGTACAAGTGATTTGGTCTCGTTTGCATATACCGGGGTCATTTGATAGAATCGATGTCAAGAAAAACAAGCACCATAAGATCGAACATCTGCACCAGAGAATAACAATAAATACGAATATCGTGTTTCTTTCGACGTCACACACAGCTCGACCAACTTGAACAATACATCATTGTATCAGACAGGTAGCCTCTCCATTCTCTTGCCGCCTCCAGCAACATCCATCCTCATAACAGCAACCACCCGCAGGCCCTTCGGAAGGCTTTACCTTCGACTCCAAAACTCAAGCCAGTGTCTCAGTATGCATTTATATGATTTCCAGCAGTGAAAAATTATGAATAAAGTTACTTGCTGGTTAATAGGGTTGCCACCTTTTCGAACTAGGAAGTCGGGACGCAACTTTAACTTTCTCGTAATCATCGACGTCGATGCTCACGAACAGGGCTTTTTTAAGGAATTTTTAGAACTGCATAACAAAAAAAAGTTGACGACCGGCGGGGGGTAGTGACGGAAAAAGTTGACGACCGGGGGGGGTAGTGACGGGAAAAGTTGACGACGACCGGGGGGGTAGTAACGACACTTTTCCTCAATTTTTCACCGCACAAAATTGCTTTTGCAATTGCACAAATTGATTTCCGACTGCACCTTTTGTGTAGAACTGCACGCTAAAAAAGCCCTGGTCACAAACATTTTGTTAGTTTGGTCACACATCTGAAAGTCGGGACATTTCGCTGTCCCGACTAGGTCAAGTCGGGACACGGGACATTTCCCTCGAAATCGGGACTGTCCCGACAAAGTCGGGACGGGTGGCAACCCTCTTCCACCAATGGGTAAACATGTAGCGTCATAAATTATTCGCCCATTGTAGCATTATTATTTTTCATCAATCCAACTTCTACTTAAATGGCAAGAATCTTTTTCATCAAACCAGGTTCTATTTCTGCCAAATTCGTTTCATCAATCCAGCTTCTATTTAAGCAAAATTCTTTTCGTCAATCCCACTTCTATTTAAGCAAAACTTATTTCCATCAATCTGACTTCTATTTAGCAAGAATTCTTGTCGTCAATCCAACTTGCATTCAACCAATACTGAAACCATGGAATCATTTACGATGCTAAACTACACATGGTAACCACCTATGAGGTCCTGGATAATTTTATTTATATGAACTATGTGTATTCTTCAAAAATAAAACAACTCTGGGAAACAATAAAATCATTAAAAATAAAAACAGTAACACTACCAGTATTCATAATAGATATGATCATTCAAATATTTCAAACTTACAAGGAATGCCAATAGCAATAGCAACGACAATACTAATGATAGGATTGACAATTTCAAAAGCTCAGGCAGATATTTAGCACTTGCATTCAGCTAGAGCCTTTAATCACTTAAATTTTTTAGCAACTTTTAGACTGCATAATTATTTGATTCATACACAAACTTTTCCATGGATCCTAACAATCACCAGAAGCACCCCAATACTGAACTCTCTCCCTCTGACCAGGTTCTGTAATACTCTCCTAACTATTGTGCTATAGTCCAGTGGTTAGCGTGCTGGACTGTCAACCGAGAGCTTGAGGGTTCAAATCCCCAGGACAGAAGTACATGTCCAGATTTCTAGCCAGCTATAATGAGAATACTGACCACACAATGTTGGTAACAAGATGAGGCGGCGAGGGAGAGAACTGGCCACCAGCCCTCATATGCCAAGGCTAGGAAATATGAATTCGCTAACACTTCACAACCATGGTTGCCCCAACTCCCCAAGGCGAGCTTAAGGGACTGCTCATCATCATCATCGTCGTCAAATAGTTAGTCTACCTAAGGACTGTGATATATACGTGACATCATACACACTTATAACTAGAACCGGGTTACCTGCTTTACCTGGTCATGCATTGCAGAATTCACCGACATGGTTGTCCCCAATTTGCCTTTAGATGTTTATCTACCAACAGATATACTACTAAACGAGGCATTACTGTGCAATTTGTGAAAAGTCACGAATAATGGCGGTTTCGCAGGTTTATTCCAGACAGACTACATACACGTTATAGGCCCAACGCAACTGCAATTAACCCTAACAGGCCTATAGAACAGTCTGAGGTCTGCTGGACTTTGCCCTGGCCTACTGTGCTTCAGCATCAAACCTGCTATTTAACAAAGGGAGGGATGTGGTGAATTTCACAGGCCCTGCCGTATGTCTATAAAATGCGATCTATTCGACACATCGCATGCCAGTCACTCCCACGCGCCTCAATGGCCAGCACTCCCCCATGAATCCAGTCTCAGCTGCCCCCGATCCCCCACAGACCCCTTCAGCCGAAGCGAAGAATTAGAAGCGGAAATTGAAATAGTAAAATTAGTCGGCGCACAACTCTAAAATGAGTAATAATTGAAAACTATATTTACTCACCCGTGAGTATGCGAATGCAAAGTCCGTGTAACCCACTTTCTATTTTTATTATTATTTTCTATTTTTAGACTCGCGATTTAAATATCCACCACGATCGCTGCGCGCCGCCTCGATAACATGGCCACCACGACTGACCAGAAGCAAGCTCACATCTGCGAAATTTGTCTTCGATTTTGAAGCAATATGATCGCAGAAACTATGAAGTTAGATTTTGTCCGCTCTTTTTCCGATCCTCTGCGCACATTAGCCGCACTACTTAGCGTTGCGTATTGGGCACTGGTATTCCACAACTGCGCGCGGGCAGCAATTTGGGAATGGCTAAACCGCACCTTATGCAATGTGAATCATGGAGTCAAAGTATGCCAATTACATTAAATAGCCATAAATGAAAAACCCATTCTCACGTTTTTCTCACACTTACGATAAGCCGAACACTCGGATTAACTTTAATCGTTCGTCTTACTTGACCAGGTAAGATTGTCTCTTTTCGTACAATTTGCGTCACTACGAGCGCCTTGACAACATGAGCATCAGTGACGCAGGTGTTAATTGTAGAGTTGACAAGTAATTTTCCTCGTGTTATTTTATCCCATTTTATTCGTCGTGTAATCTTTACGAGGCCCAGTTACAGCCACGCCCACCCAACACAGCAAGGAATTCGCCGATATAGATACGCCTGATTTTGTTTGTATGTATCGTGTCCTGTCGCTAATCATAACTAGGCCTATAATCGCATTAATGAGCATAAAGCGGTCAGGCTCATAGCAGAGAAAAACGCAGGTGACAGTATGATGCCTATGACGTAATAACATGAATCTGCTCATAAACATCAATTTAGTGAATGCCATTTCAAACGAAATGTCACGTGATGGACATTTGAAATTGGAATTAAATTTTCATTCGTGATAATATTTGCACTTAGCGCAAATTAATGATAATGATCAATTTAAGCTGTGGAGGTTTCGAGAAAACATACAAGTAGCCTATAGTTACGTACCTTAATATATGCGATATGACCAGTGACGCACTATAGATACTCTGTGAATTGGTCGCATCCAATGAAACTGTTTACCTAATGCAAACTAACTGGCGGCGAAACACTGGCTTTTTAAGAATCATATCCGCACACGTACGTATACAAGTTTATGCAGATGAGATATCTAGCTGGATTCGAAACCGAGATCGGAAACGTTGCATAATGCACAGCGCCCAGTTCATATAAAATCGTATTCGGTAAAAGTCTGCGTTGATAGAATTGAACTGCTCGGTTGCTCAACTCATTTCTGTATTAGGCACGCACACACACACATCCCCACACCTACGCGTACAGTGACACACACACACACACATCTACACACCCACGCCTATCCACACCTACACAGACAAAACTCACACACACACACACAAACACACACACCCACACCTACGCGTACAGTGACACATACACACACACACACACACACACACATCTACACACGCCCACGCCTATCCACACCCACACAGACAAAACTCACACACACACCTACACACACGCACACCTACACACACACGCGCGCGCGCGCGCGCGCGCATACACACAGTGATATAGCGGTAAGCGTTGCACATAACATTATTGAAGTTAATTCGACTGTCTTCTTTTGATTCGAAATCTCTGCCTTCCTAGGCATGTTCGTAAGTCCAATGTCCCCATTCGTCACGTTGTCTGGCTCTCTCGGTCATCTTGTAATCCTCCTGCATCATCCAGTCCAACATCATTCTCGGTCTTCCTCTTGTCTTCTCACCCTCAGTTATAGTTCTCAGGAGGGAGTCTCCCCTTATGATCTTGCCCAACCATTTTCTCTGTCGGCTTCTGATTATTCCTATCAGGGATCGATTGTAGGCGTATATGGAACTATAACTTAAGTAACAGATGTGATATTACGAACAGAAAACCGCGTGAAAAGTCAATGGTGGGCATCAATTGGTGGCGCTAAACAAATGTACAGGACGTAACTTCATTGTCTCAATCCTATCCCTGCCAGCATTTCCATGGGCGTTGGGAATGACCCATATGCATACGGGTTGAATATGGAATGTGTCTTACATCATTAAAATGGTTTCTGCAGTGTGGGCATTCATTCATTCCGAGAATTTATATAGCGCCTCTTCAAGAGACCTACTCAGAGACGCTCCCAGCCCAGTCACGGCTAACAGAACCGTGCACTCTCCTCTGCTGCTTTCCACTCGCGACTGAAACCGGAACTCTAGGCCTACAAGCTATCCTATCCTCTTGGGCATGTTGGCAGCGATGTGACTCAACTCAAATAAGTCTCCAATGATTCGGGATGCTCTAGTCTAGAGTAGTAGAGTTTGCCCTTGCAGCCACCAGAAACTCTCGAGCACTATAATCACATAAGGGGTCGTCCATTAATTATGTCAACAAATTTTAGGCAGTTTTGACCCCCTCCCCCCTTGTCAACAACTGTCAAACATTGACGAACCCCCTAAAAAATTATGTCAACAATCCCAGAACCCCCCCTACAAAAAAGAAACACAATGGCTCAATACATGTAGAATCATTTTTTCAAATTGTTTTACACTAAAAAATGCAATCTCGAATTTCAAAATATATGAGTTTAGTTTATTACCAGCTTTTTAGTAGTATTAAACATTAAGCACTTTATACATTTTAGCATTACTTAATGTTTTCGCTACCATTTTGAAGGGTCTGTGTTGATTCATTGGAAAAAAATTTGTTGACGTCAACTTTTACCGAACCCCCTCCCCCCTTGTCAACAACTGTCAAACTTTTCCAAACCCCTCCCCCCCTATTTTGTTGACATAATTAATGGACGACCCCTAACCCTAGTTCTCGAAACACTGTTTATAGTCTGTTGAATTCACTTAATTCCTCCATCAGAGCGTTCATTGCAAAGTCGTAGGCCTATCTGTAACTAAGCTAGGCCTATATATATAATGCCCTTTAAAGTTTTAAACCTTTCAGGTTTCAACCCTCTTATCACCAGCTATTCACTATCGAACAGTAATGTCCAGGTCTACAGATGTTAATTTCACCTCTCCTGCTCTTGCACTCTTCTGAGTCTCCTCTAATGCTTTCCACTCACGACTGAAACCCGAACTGTAGGCCTACAAGCTATCTTATCCTGATTAAGGCTGATTCTACTCCTGCGCCACCACATGCACCATCAACATCATCACCGATTACAACCATATCACCATGCGGTCTCATCGGCTTGACCTCCCCGGATTTTGACCTGACACCGAAACGAACAGAGGAGTTTGGCTATTGCTGACTTGATTTATATAGCGCCTGTAGAGTCACTAAAGTGTGAATAAGCTGGTCTCCCTGACGTCGCTTTTGTGGGTGCTGAGAAATTATCGAAGATATATAGGCCTATACATTTACATAATACATACTAGATAATCGTAGGCTACATTTCTCTATAATATTTTATATCGGCTTCCTCCAGTCTCCTAGCTCCTTCTGCAACCACTCGCTCAATGGTCCTTGTAACATATAGGGCGCCAGCTAGAGTGAGTTCGCCAATCCCCCTTGACTCCTTGAGATCTCTCGCATGTCAGTCTGAGTAGGCCTATAGGCCACTCCCCGCGTGCTTTCTCCTGCAGCATTCCACTCTAGACTGAAAACCTTCAATCTACTTTAGGGCTATAAAAATTATATCCCATGGTTTCGCCTCTGCACCATCCCATGACCATTTGTCACCAGGCGGTCTCTTCCGTTTCCGACTTGGCACCGAAACCGCCCAAGCAATCTGGCTCGTATACGGACTTGATATAATGTAGGGCCTAGGCCTTGGACTGATGACTAAGCTGGTCTCCCAAACGCGGCTTTTGCGTGGTGCCGAGAAATCTCAATGACTTGCATTAACATTGCAGCAATAGAACTAAGGGATACGTACTGAGCTACTATCAGCCTATGCCTAACGCTGGTTTTAGTGGTTTCCCGATCAATTCACTTAAACACGACTCGAGCAGGGTCGAGGCCGTACCATCGCTATAGAAAAAACTATGTATCATGTGTATACTTACAGTAAGTATTCTTCGCTACTTCAATATAGCTAAATGACGCGTTTGAGGACTAGTTTTGCAACAGCGTGCAATCACTTTGTTCAACTCCTATTAACCTATCTATACAGTGACGAACTGACGATAGAAGTTTCGTCAGATGACCAGTTTGCATTAGCCTAGCCTGTAGATATCCACCATGGTTAGTCGTATCGCAAGTCAGATAGGTAGGCCTATGGTGCAAATACGCGAGAACCAGCCGAGGCACAGAGCTCGACCTGCAACACTTCTGTATTGAAACATTGGCCACAGGGCGAGTATAGCACCCGGCCATGATGAAGCTAATAATCATCAGAACGAGTTGATACCACAGCACTTAGCTTTGTTGCATGGTTGAGCAGTTCGCCTTAAGCAGTCCTTTTCTTGTTCAAACATTGGTATATGGCCTATATGTACTATTGTACATTAGGGTGGGGCAAAAAGTAACGAAAATTCGAATTCAGTTTCCGGACAAACTTAAATCAGGGGTCTATGTTAAATGCAATATTGTACCAAAAATGTATTTCTTATATATATCACTGTTTTCTAGCAACTTTGCCTGAAACACAAGCCCAAAAACGCAATATGTTGTAAAATGAGAGCTGGTCTTACATCAGCCGGTTTAATGGTTAGGCCTATGACTTTTAAATTTAGAACGCAAAGTTACAGCTACAAACAAAAATGAGTAGTAAAATAAATGAAAAACATCCGGCACAGTATTGCAGTGTAAGTGCTTAACATTATTTAAGAAAATCAGCTTTAGTTTCTGTAGTTGGCAAGTCCAATCTTGATTTTTTCATTTGAATGATAACACCGTGGCGTGAGTCATGTCCGTAACTCGGCCACAGACTGCAGAAACGCCTTTGATATTTCTCTCCACATCTTGCTAATGACACGGATAGTGAGGTAGAACTACTCGTTCATTAATGCCAACAGCTTTCGACGTGATGTCTTGCATGTGTGGAAGCGCGTCAGAGTCGCATTTTTCCCAGTCAACCATATTAAATTTATGTACGAATCAGATGTAAATTTAACTGTAATAGTAATTTTATTGTCAAAGCAACGAATTGTATCACTGGAGTATTTCTAGCCATTAGATTTTTCTCACATGAAAATGTCCCTATTATATTCATCTTCATCGCCAACAAGATAATCTCAGGATGGCAAAGTAGCTGTAGTTCTGAAGTAGGCCTACTGGAGTGATGACAGCTTGATCAATTTTGTCAAGTTTCTGGTGCAATTATAGCATGAAGAAGAAGTTCTTTGCTCCATCCTGTCACGACAGATGAGGTTTGATATTAAACCATGATGGTGCATAGAAATTCAGTATGAATTTTACAAAGCGTTGCAGATTATAGGAAGGACATTCTTGGCAAGCATACAACCTAAGCAATCGATTGGCTTCAGTTAGCCATCTGGTATGACTGAGTGCACCTGGCTGAGCTGTCTGCAAGTGGGATATGTGATTCTCACTAGCATTGTAGCCACATTGAATCAGCAGACATATTTTAAGCAAGTAGGCCTACAACTGATCTGTACTTAGGCCATTCATCATCGTATCTTCAAGTTCAGCAACACAACCTGAAACAGGAGAAAATTCAATGATTGGTTTCTGTTTTGAGTCAAATTCCAACATGTCTGGTATCTGTCCTTCTGCAGTTCTTGGACCAGTGGTCTTCCCATCAACGACTTCCATTAGCTTCTTCTGAATCATTTCGTTAGCATGCATTAAACAAAATAATTAACCACTGAAGAGGTCTTCTGAGATGAAGATGTTCAACATAACTTCGGCAAGGGATGCATACCAGAACACAGTTTTCTTCTTTGATTTTTCGATGAGTGTGCTCTCTCTCTCTTCAACCGTCCTCGATACGAGGGTTGGTCGCATTGTAAGGAAGAATCGTCTACATAGAGAGAGTGCCCTGAAAGGCCAGCACAATGTGTAACTGTGTGTTGTCTAATGTGTGTATTAATGTGATTGTTTATGCATGTATGTATGTATGAGCACTTGTTATAGCGCCCCTTCAAGAATCCTATTCAGAGGCGCTCCCGACTACAGCGCGGACACTGAATCGGAGTTTCACGCCGAAGCGCATGAGCAATTGCGAGTGAAGGACATGCCCAGGGTCCCCCTACGCGACCCTACGCTTGAGGTGGATTCGAACCCGCAACCCTCGGGCTGCAAGGCACCGAACATACCCCTACACCACCGCGCCCCACAATATATTATAGTGTAATATAATTATTATAGTAGCAATTAATGAGTTTCCATGACCCCATTGTGATAATATTAATAAATGTGTATTAATTTCTAATGAAATATATTACGTCACACATCTTTAAAAGTTGCGACCCCTAGACATGATACAAAATATGAAAATGAATTTTTTCATTAACCAGTAGATGATGGAGCTTCTATTTATTATTGTCTGGTTGAGGCAACTGCGATTTGCCCCACCCTATTGTACATCCTAGCCATTCTTCTTCTAAATGCCTGTAAGTATGGCTGCTAATACTTACAGTTACAGGTTATATGCAGCCATGGAATGATCCCATGAATTCCTCATCACCGCCATCACCATTATCAGATGGAGTGATGGTTGAATGGTAACACACTGGCACGAAGATCAGAAGGACGCAGATTTGATACCTGCTAGACCCTTAAGGTTGACTCAGCCTTCCGCTCCCTAGGGGCGACTTTAAAATGAGCACTAGGACAGGTGAGCGCCTTGCAGGCTGCCATACAGTTAAGGAATGAATGACTACAATTTCTACAGCGCTGCAACATGGCACATGCCATTACAAGGGCACTTCAACAATAAATTCAACTCCTCTTAAACTTGTTACCATCTGCTGCTATTACATCATGTAATCTCATTGTGTAGATGTACTTGTCAGTTGGAATTAATAAACTAATATTATTATTACTACTACTACTACACTTAACAATGCTTAATTCGTGGTTGGCGACAGAAAAACATAGGTGAGCAGCACAATGGAAGAGGAAAATGTACCAGTGAGTGGTATCAACCAGGTTAACATGACTGACCATAGCAATGGTTTCCAACTCATGAGGTTCCTACTCTAAACGAACTTGAACACCATTTAAAAATTGCTTTAACTGTGAGATACATAGGCATTATATTTAGTGTCTATCCATATTAAGCATCTAACTACCATAGCTACATTTTATAACTAATCGAGTTCGACAGTAAGCTGTCAATTTCAGATAATGCAAAAGACAAACATTAAATGAAGCACATTAGCACTGATTACAACCATGCTATATTGGTTGGCATGGTGCCAGATTCTCCAATTGGTTTGAATTGTAACTTTTGTGACTGGTTAGTTGTTTAAAACAATCCTAGCTTATTTAACTTTATATGCAAGCCTTGCTGTGTTCAAATTCTTTCACATGTTGAATATTCATCAGTTGAAAAGCAGTTAATTGTAGTGCTGTGCTATTTACCGGTAATCAAAAATATTATTATAATATTATTATTGTGGGGCGCGGTGGTGTAGGGGTATGTTCGGTGCCTTGCAGCCGGAGCGTTGCGGGTTCGAATCCACCTCAAGCCGCCACATAGGGACCCTGGGCAAGTCCTTCACTCGCAATTGCTCATGCGCTTCGGCGTGAAACTCCGATTCAGTGTCCGCGCTGTAGTCGGGAGCGCCTCTGAGTAGAAATCAAGTGCTCATACATACATACATATTACAATATTCTATTGTTGATGATTTTTACGTAGGGAGCTATCATACATGTCTAGTTTTATAAGAATAAAGAGACAAGTGCAGAAGGCAATAACCAACAAACATGGTCACCATCTTTTCTGTATAAATACACATTGCTCGAATTCCCACCTCAGAAAATGAAATTGTCAAGTCATTTACAAGATAGGCAACTCATTGTTTCATTCTTGCTGTTAAGCTTGCCCTTTAGCCAAAAATATCTATAATCGCGGCTCTACAATCATGAAGAGGACCTTCCTAAAACTAGTCAATCCTGTAACAAACAGACCATCATCACTAAATTATTTTTTCCAATTCCTGAAACAGTTGTTAGAACTTTTCTTCTTGTTGCTGAATTACCCATATGCCGTTTGGATACTGTTCTGCGTATCTCACAGGATGAAACCTGTACACTGTTGCTGATTAGTCATGCAGAAATGTATTTTCCAATGACATCTGCACATGCAGAAATGTATTTTCCAACGACATCTGCAGATTCAGGTTTGATTCTTTATTCTTCAACGACCAAACCAAGTTTCACATACGCCATGCTGGCATTGGTTTCCATCATGTCTGTCCACCCTGCCAGCAGTAGCCTTCAGAGATTTACAAACTTCCCTATACTTCCAAACGTGTGTGATGCCCTTCAGCTTGAATCAATCTCTCGGATGCCAAAAGTCTGTTTCTTTCCCTGCTGGTAGAACTCCGGTGGAACGTTGTGCTTCTGACGCTGATGCCTGTAAAGGTCAAAAGTATTCTGGTACTGTCGTCCACAACCGTCTAGTGTGCACTCGTAGCGTTTCTTTCGAGCAGACATCACTGTTCGACGTGCTGGAAGCCAAAGGTTTGGTACCACATAGACATCTGATTTGTCATGCTGGTTGTTTACCTAAAGCACCATGTGAGGAAAGAAAAATCAAAGAATAACTATGAATTCAACTGAAAAACAGCAACTACAAACTTTCCATGATAAAACTACCCATATTCTGTGGGGCGCGGTGGTGTAGGGACTAGGGGTATGTTCGGTGCCTTGCAGCCGGAGGGTTACAGGTTCGAATCCACCTCAAGCCGCCGCCAGGGACCCTGGGCAAGTCCTTCACTCGCAATTGCTCATGCGCTTTGGCGTGAAACTCCGATTCCGTGTCCGCGCTGTAGTCGGGAGCGCCTCCGAGTAGAAATCTTGAAGGGGCGCTATAACAAGTGCTCATACATACATTCTCATTTATGAATGACCTCAAGTTATCGTGCCATGTACAAAGTAACTATTTCGAATCATTTAATCTATAGTATTCCACAAATACTTCTGCATCCTGTTGCTTTCGGCAATAAATCCAAGCAAACAGAAAGTGTACTCTAACCCTAGAACAGGAATGCACAAAAATTAGTCTAGACAGCATTGCACCTATTAGTTTCCTAGCGTTCTCAAGTGTACTAATGTGGTAAAATGTCAGCCTTCTACTCCAACTGGAAGATGCTGCTGAATACTAGCAGCAGAAAATACATTTTATGGCTTGCCATAGAGCTCATTACTGTAGTGTTAATCAACTTTAAGCTTTGGATGATGTGATGAATTTGGTAGCTTGCATCACTTTCTCTTTAAAAGCACTAATTCGACTTAAAGTTTTGTCGAGATAAGCCCAACTTCCAGCACAGACTGATCATTGGACTGCAAGCAAAGCTCCTTATCTGTTTTGCCATTATCTAAGGGTTTCTAGGAAAGTGCTTCATTATGTTACTTCACATATTAAAAGATGTAACTCAAAGAACAATTCACTGACCCTCTCGATCTCAACTTCACGATTCAAGCAGATAATGCATACAGCCTTCTGTCATGAATTCAAAGATTTTTCTGTTTATCAAAGTTGGGTTTGTAATGCCTTCAAACAGATGCCATGAGGCATGCTAAGCACATTGTGCATTACATTATATTACATACTAAAGCTACTCGTGCAATATCCAACGAACTGTTGTTCCATGCCAGTAGCAATAATATGATATGTAGGCATGTAGCATAATTTTAGGGTATGAGTTGCAGATTTTGAAACTGCACAACACACAGAATAAGCTCAGTATAAAAATTTCCTGGTAATGTATTTTATAGCATGAATACCCACCACGTTGTCAGTTAAATTTTCACTGGAGCTAAGAGCATGAGATGCAAACCACTGCCTGCCAACTGAAGATGCGTTCCAGATGTTCACAGCATCTGAGATTGTCGTGTTTAACGCATCATTGTTCGTCAGCGGATGCTGCTTGGCTTTCATGCCTGTGCACTCACTTATTGTCTGTAGTTGCAGAGCGTTACCATCGGTCATGAGCCCATCGAAATCCTCGTTCCCACCTGGAACAAACTGATTGAACAACTGTTGGAGTAATTCTGGCGAATCGGACAAAACCTTTTGGTCAGGAACGAGAGTGTCATTATCGAGGATGGTACAGTCATCATCTCTTTCTTCCTTTATGATGAAGCTATTCACAGTTTCCTCCAATGTCTGCTCGTTCTTCTCTTCTTTTGGCTGATCAGCATTTGAACTCGTCTCTGGATATGGTATTTCCAACGAACCGTCACTGACAAAACATTTTGACTGAGGTTCATTCAACTCATCTATAACACAACTGGAATCATCTTTACCACTATGAACACCGAGTGGACTGGATACAGAAGATCGTTCCTTCCGCTTTCTTTTTGCCGACAGACTAACAGTACTAGATGGATTTGTCTTACTGGTAGGAGTCTCCTTCAGCTTGGAACAGTTTGGAACGCTGTTTTCTGCAGTGCTTCCACTGAGGTCCACAGTCGAGCGGGGTGAAGCAGGATTAGAAGCAAGTCCATCGGCAAATATTTCATCGATATGCACTATAAACACCTCATTATCGTCCACAGTGATGCCGAGCAGACCCTGAACTTTAAGTTGCTGGGAGAAGAAAAGGCCGTTCTTGCACAGCAGGGTCACTGTGTCTGTAAGCAAAGTCTTCACTCGTTCTTGGTCAGCTTTCATTTTAATTATGTCTGCACAAATAAACACAATTCTATTTAGTTTAAACTAATATCTGTACAATAAATCATGACTAAAATCATTATTACCAATTGACAAACAGGATGCTGGTCATTGGCCGCTGCTCTGTAGTCAAATGCATTTTTATTCATTGGCCAATTTAAAGAAAATAAATTATATCAATCAGCAAATATCTTAAGTGGTCTTGAAATGATTTTAAGATAGTTACAGCAATGAACTTCGTGAAACTCGATTTATAGAGAACCATGCCATATAAGCTCATTATTGACCGCTTCTCTGTAGTCAAATATGTTCAGACCCAAATTAAGGGTGCTGCAGCACCCGGGCCAGCAGTTTTGAGTAGCCAACATTTTATAAATATGTTCGTGGTGGACCGGTGGTCGTCAGAGGGGGCCTTTCGAAGATAATCACAGCACCCAGGCCCACATTAGCCTTAATACGGCCCTGAATGTGTTTATTCATCATCCAAGTCCAAAAACTAAAAGCATATGCAGACGATACAGAAGGGTATCAAAAACACAAATCTTGAATCAAATTTGATGGTGCGAAAATTTAGGATTTGAAGTCAGTACGGCGGTGATGAGCGTTTTGAAGGCCAATGTCATCATTGATTAGAAAGAATATAAACTAATTTTTTAGACTATATTCATTTTAATCAGATCATAAAATTTTTATGAATTACTAATTTTAAAATTTTGAATTTTGTTTTTAAAAAGTTTCATATATTTATCAACTCTGAGGTAAACACGCAAAGTTGTGAACTGATCAACTTTTTCATTATGGATAATTGTCGAGGAATAAAATATGAAAAAAATTACACAGAGCACGTTTATAATACTGCAAATTTGTAGTATTTGCACTCATGTATAAAACAAACAATGGTCAAAATCATCAAAAAGAGTTCAGCAAAAATTTATTTTTGATTTTCAACAGTTCAACATCTCACACAACTTGTTACTCACCACACTCTTAAACTGCCATTGTGAAATATAACATATGTCAAAAACTTTTAAACTGCCATAGAATTTAGACATTTAAATTTCTACATTTGTTTTCGCTTGATGCCATCAAAATACAAATTATGCACATAACTGTAAAAGTTTTATGTGTGACTATGGCACTACATCATTTGTATGTTTGGTTAGATGTGAAGGGTTTCACGATAAACTCGCAAACTGCACCTTTTTGCAGTCTCTGCACAGATCTCTCATTCAAATTTGAGACAACACCTCTTCTACAAATTCAATCGTTACTATTACTAACCTATTGTAATTGAACATTTGTATAGCGCCACTCACAGATTCAGAGGTGCTCCCGAGTCCCGACCCAGGGCTATAACAAATAAGATAGTCTTCAGGCGTTTCCGAAACAGAGAAAGAGAAAGGCTGAGGAGCTCAAGACGCAATTCATGCGGAAGATGGTTCCAACTGGAGGAGCCGACATAAGCAAAGTTTCTGGATTGAGCAGTTGTACCACGCATGCGAGGGACAACCAGAAGGCCTTTGGCGGCAGAGCGCAGAGCAGAGCGACCAGGGAGTGTATTTCCTTACCTTTCTTGCTGCTCCAATTCTAAACACCATTCACAGTATCCGTCATGGCAAACTTATAGTATCGAGGGCTGAAGGATTACACAGTATCTTAAGACGACGGTACCAGGTTTTCTAATGACGACACTAACCCTACCCTGACCCTAACCGACACTCACGACGCCAGTAAACTTACGCACTATATATATCCTTCAGTCCCCGATTCTAAAAGCTTGTCCCCGTCTGACTGTCTGCCTGACAGTTGGACTAGATCTAGACCTGACACTGAATATGAACTTACCTGCCTATCAATTTTGTTTTGACTCGCCCAGCGTTCGCAATAGTAATCTTTGCATCGGGGGAACATCAATAATATTAGGCTGCAAAGTTACACTTAAATACATATATATGGAATATAAGAATATAAGAATATAAGCTGGTTCCGGCGACGTAGCCCTTTCGGTGCTGTAAAATCTCGAGATTACGATTTTAGTAAGACAGATATCGTGACTCGATAGAATTATGAATGTATGCTAATATGTAGTGTAAGTAAGTAAGTATCCTTTACTGAACCAATTGCTAACCGCACTTTGGTGTACATTTGATGCATACTAATGTGTAACACTAATGCCCAGTCAATATTCAGTCATTAAAATTTTTATTGACTTCTTTCAAATAAAATTATTTAATACCTTTCATTAAATATGTCAGAATTTTTCAAACTTAAACTAATGCAAAACATAAATTCTGTTCAGATCAGTCAAAACAACAAAACCGGAAACTTTATCGGCGTTTTTTTTGGGGCATCTGGTACTTAATATTCGTATGTTTCTGTCTGTGTAGGTAGGTAAGTAATTATCAAACTCAACGACTTTCAGCTATAAATAGAAGTAAACTCATTTTGTGCAGCGATATCCTAGCCACAGAAGCTAAATTTGGCGGCTATGAGGTTTCTCACCTTGGCTTCGTGATTTATTGTCTCAAGGCCAACAGTTTGAATTGCAATAGTTAGTGGTGTTTAGTTGTAATTAATTAAAAATGTATTACACGAGCAAATGACACCAAAGACACATCATCAAATAAGTCGTAGTAAAGAAAATAAACTGGCAACTGTTACAGTTGCCAGTTTATTTTCTTTACTACGACTTTACTACAACTTTACTACGACTTATATTAGGCCTACAGTAGGCCTAATATAAGTACTTTAACGCAACGTTGAGTCGTACGTTGACACTACGTTTGAGGGCTTTTGTAACAAGCCTTTATAAACCAGAGACGTTTCAATATAATATATTAGCATTCTTTACGTGTGCATGAATTCAAGATAAGGAATAATTGTAGGGCCTTTTATAATTATGATCACAAGAGTTTCATAATGCGCATCCAGATAAAATTAAATACACTGTGGGGGCCCGTGGCGCTTTGGATAACAGCTGGCACAGAGACCGAGAGGTACCGAGTTCGAGCCCCCGTTGGGCGGATTTGCTTTGTAGGCTGCTATTAGCGCCGTTGTATTACATGGCTGTCTGTTCTGTTAGTAGTTAAGATTTCAATTGCAGAACATGTAAATGTGCAGTGCGTTTGTCAGGCGCTTAATAAAGAAAAGATTATTATTATTATTATTATTATTATTATAGACAACGAGTAAAACGGCAGATTAATTAAATTAAAGAGCACCATTGAATATAGCTTCTACAGTAAGAGGCGCTTTACAAAAATGTTTAATATTAATACAATAAACGTAGGTACGTCAATGCGCCTTTAATTGTCCGTCAGACAGTAGGCCTATAGCTTTTTATCCAGTAGCCTAAGCAGAGTATAAGCACAGTGCCCACTGCCTAGGGCCTACGAACATTTCAGGGCATGCGAAAGTCTGAAAGCGAGATTATTTGGGAAATACCTGTACGATTGAATTTGACGCAAAAATGAAAAAAATGAATTTCAAATACTTATCTAATAATTTATGTTACTGTATTTAAACAGTTTAACTTTAAGATATAAACTTAAAGTTAATTAACCTAAAGCAACAACCTACATAATGTGAACTTTACTGCTCTTTGCTTTAGCAAGATCACATATGCCATTTCAAGTGTCATTTTCCGCATAAACTCGCTTTTCGGTTCAAAGCCGCGGCTTTTCGGTTCAAAGCCGCGGCTTTTCGGTTCAAAGCCGCGGCTTTTCGGTTCAAAGCCGCGGCTTTTCGGTTCAAAGCCGCGGCTTTTCGGTTCAAAGCCGCGGCTTTTCGGTTCAAAGCCGCGGCTTTT
Source organism: Aporrectodea caliginosa (assembly GCA_020284085.1). Lineage (NCBI taxonomy): Eukaryota > Metazoa > Annelida > Clitellata > Crassiclitellata > Lumbricidae > Aporrectodea > Aporrectodea caliginosa. The sequence continues at coordinate 235,476 of JACEVL010000736.1, forward strand.
CGGTTCAAAGCCGCGGCTTTTCGGTTCAAAGCCGCGGCTTTTCGGTTCAAAGCCGCGGCTTTTCGGTTCAAAGCCGCGGCTTTTCGGTTCAAAGCCGCGGCTTTTCGGTTCAAAGCCGCGGCTTTTCGGTTCAAAGCCGCGGCTTTTCGGTTCAAAGCCGCGGCTTTTCGGTTCAAAGCCGCGGCTTTTCGGTTCAAAGCCGCGGCTTTTCGGTTCAAAGCCGCGGCTTTTCGGTTCAAAGCCGCGGCTTTTCGGTTCAAAGCCGCGGCTTTTCCGTTCAAAGCCGCGGCTTTTCGGTTCAAAGCCGCGGCTTTTCCGTTCAAAGCCGCGGCTTTTCCGTTCAAAGCCGCGGCTTTTCCGTTCAAAGCCGCGGCTTTTCCGTTCAAAGCCGCGGCTTTTCCGTTCAAAGCCGCGGCTTTTCCGTTCAAAGCCGCGGCTTTTCCGTTCAAAGCCGCGGCTTTTCCGTTCAAAGCCGCGGCTTTTCCGTTCAAAGCCGCGGCTTTTCCGTTCAAAGCCGCTACGCATAGGCCTACATAATGCGTACTATTTCTCTGCGACATACTGAGCACCTGTGAATAGGCCTAAAGTCCCTGCGAGTTAGCTTGTTTCGGCGTTGTAGAAATCTTCAGTTACGCTTTCTACTGATGGGCAGTGATGGCCAATAGATGACGTAGCCCTATAATTATTATGCGTAAGGTATTGTCAACTAACTGTACTAACATACTTATCCCTATTTTGCATATATCGCCCATCGATATGTCAGTTTTCAGTGGGTATTTTAATCTACGCAAATTTTAAGGTGTATTTGTGAAATTGCAACTGCTGCATTTGAATGAAACAAGAGCAAATCCCTAAGCAGTTTATTTTAGATAGAAGTTTGTGCTACATGTATAATTATAATAATTATCAAAGATTTACTTTACGCTGCAATTAAATCTAAATTAAATCTAAAATGAGAAGTCTCTCGTTGCTGCGGAACTACGCAAACCTCAACACGTAGACCGGAAGTTCGATTCATCGATACTCTGGTCATCTGGACAGATTTTCAGTCGATATGGATCGGATTATTAACGGATTCAGTTTAATTACGGATGAATTAACACTATAGAGTCATTCTAAGTCAATTAGTCTAATACGGCAGAGCGCCAGGACGTTTCCTTAATCTGTGTGAGGTCAACAATTTTTGTCAACTGCTGCATCTCAGTCGAATGACCACACACTCTCCGACAGCCTTTTGATAAGTACGTCGTTTTAGGGGAAATTTAGTATCGGGGTGCGTAAGTCAACTGGCGTTATACTGTATCTTGGGCATGCTGCGCGGAAGGTACCGTGTTTCCTAATGACGACACTAACCCTAACCTAACGAACCTGACCCTAACCGACACTCACGACGCCGGGTGCGGGCCGAATCCCCGAAACCGGAATCCCCGAAACGAATTTCGGACGGATCCCCGAAATTATTTTCTAAGTCCGACTCGAATGAATATAATTAACAAATAAACATGTGAATAGGCAGTATATCGATATGCATCAAGAACACGCTAGGTCTATGTCATGTTTACAATTTAACTCTCGGGAGTTCGGCTGATATCTAGCAAACTGTTTTCGGAAAATCGGGCTTTTGTGTATTTTCAGCGTTTTCGGGGATTCGGGTTTCATGGATTCTGGTTGACCCCACGACGCCAGTAGACTTAGGCACCCCGATTCTAAATGTTTACCAAATCCTTAATCTCACCCAAGCAGGCAGTAATACGTAATTTATAAAGCTGACAGCGACTTGTGCACTAGCTGAATAATACTACGTAAGTATGTATGTGGCCATTTATATAGCGCCTTACAAGAAACTCACGAAGGCACTTTAGTAATTGTGGCAAGCTATAAGTTTGCCCTAATTGTATTTTGTAATGACAGATAGGAGTGACCTGTCTAAGTATAGAATAAGCTGTTGATGCCACTTTTCGTCATGGTTATAGATTATAACTGTTACAGTCTCATGAATACGTTTGAGAAGTTTCATTTATCAGATACTTAATTCTGTAGAATTGTGTGTTGTAGATTTTGTGTGCATCATATCATCAGCAAAGCTTTCTCTTGGTGTGCCATATCGATTTTATTTAGAGGAGATTTATTCTTCATTCGGGATCAGAGCATTTGTGAAATTACGCTATGAGCCAGAAGAGCCCGTGGGAGTCGTCACATCAGTGGCAAACAACTACAGGTTCTGTTCAGTTGTTTGACCCCTCTCAGTTTCAGCCCGGTGCTGCTCAAGGGGTGCAAGGACATCAGCAACATGGCTTTCAACAAGTGTCACCTGCCGACGTCCATGGGAACATGCCAGAGGCGGAAATGCAGGCAGCAACGACTGGTTATACAGACAGTTCTTGGAACTCACAGCAGCAGCAGGCTTGGTACGGACAGCAGGGATTACAAGGTTATGAAGGTTACGCACATGACGGATATGTCTGGCCAACCGGGGAAAACCATGAGAATGAAGCCCCATATGATGGTACAAACCAGTTGGGTTACAATGAATGGCAACCAAATGCTGAACAAGGCTATTATTATAATCAGGGTGTAGCAGAGCAAGGATTAGAATATGAAGAAGGTCAACAGTTTGGTTATGAAGGACAAAACGTTTCTGGACATACTGGCATGCTCACAGATGCCGGAATGAGTTACACAGGTGGGCCTTTAGACTTCTATCCTTCAGATCATGGACTAATGCCGCCAAATTCAGTCACGGACTTGAATTACTCGACCGAGTCTTCGGAATTCTATCCAGACTCCCAGACGGCTCTAAACGTGATAGGACCACAAAACCAGCTGTCACCAGAAACAAGTTCTGAATCGGAGTCACAGTTGCCGGCGTCCAGCTCGTTTGCCAAGCTTCCGCATCATCCTTCACCATTTGATGAAATTCCTGGGTTTCTTGGTCCGGAGAGTGAGAGAGAAGGACCTGAGAGACTGAGCCTGCCTGCGTCGGCATCCCATAGCCGTCAGAGTTCGTGTGGAGGTGCCAAGTTTGTCATTGGCAGCTCTGAACACATTCCGAGCTTAGACGGGAAAAAAGATCACTCGCAGTCGTTATCCACTAAACTGGGCCAAGAGGGAGATGTACCAGAAGCAGAAGCATTAAAAGTCGGTGTTCCTGAAAGTGGAGATGCAGCTAAACATGACACAAAGGAATTGCATGCCGATGGTGGCTATGCTGTGTCAGGTTTCGTGCCCAAAGATCTTTCATATTCTCTCTCCGCTGGCGAACATGATACAGTTTCCTTTCCCCCAGTGGCAAGGCCGGGCACAATGACTGGCATACCGGCGCGTAACCAGTTCAGAAAAACTACCGAAGCAAAGGCAAACCCATCTTCTGAATCGGGCAGGGACTTTGCCTCGGGTTTCTTACACATTCCTCCTTCAAACATGCCGGGGTCCGGTGAAGAGGAACATGACACAAACCCAGTACCACTACAGTACACTGGCTCAAGTGGCACATCTGCTGAGGAGGCGGCTGGTGCCTTGCAAAACATCGATGCCAGTCAGATGCACGCGGGTGCTGCAGTGCGCCTGCACGACGAGGCGCCGACGCCAACAGATGCTGAGCCTGCCCACAGTCAAGCTGCTGAGACTGGTCAGAACTATCAGTTGAACATTTATGCGATGCCAATCACTGCTCATCCAGGTAGCTCGTTTGTTCCCGTTTGTCCAAAGCCTTCATCAAACGTGGATCACAAAGACTGGTCACGAACGGAGGTTGCTGGCGAACCAGGATCATCAGAATTGGGGAATCCCCATTCACTGGAACCAGATGGCAGAGTTCATGGCTTTGATGTTGCTCGATCCCGGAACCAGGCTAAAGAGGTACCAGGATCTCCAGCCAAAAGCACCGGTCTTGATCATCAGAGAGATCCCGCTTCCTCTGCGTCCTCTGGTTTGCTGGCAAAACACAAGATGTCGCCGATGCACACAGACGAGGGTGCCACATCGAGAGATTTGGGGGAAATTCCTCCCCAGATTCACTCAGTTTTGCACAAGCATCACCGAGATAGGACTATGTCACCAGCGGCAACCCTATGGGAGAATCCAGAGCCTTTGGCTGGAGTTGGGATTTGCCTCATTCCAGCTGGTGGAGGATTCCGGGAAGACGGAACTAGTCAAAATGTACCTGCAGAGCATGGGAAGAATGCAAGAGATTCGGGCAGTTCACTACCTACTCAATCTGTACCGCTGACCGGCGGAGTTGAACAGCTGCAAAACACTGGTACTGGACCAGGGAAGAAGACTGGTGGTGTTTCTTCTCATGTGAACAATCAGCCAAGTGCTTTGTTTGGCTCTGGAGTCACCGGTCCTGATGATCAAGTGGCTTTGCAGGATGCTCCTCAGCATCCGACTAGAACTGCTAGAGATCAAGAACTCGCCCAACAACACAGTGCTTTACTGAAGGACACTGCAGAGGGAGGAAACACCGGCGTTCAGAGCGCGCCTCTTGGCGGATATGCTGCACAGATGAACATACCCACGGAAGCGAAACCGCGTGCGGTTACGCACGTTCGAAATGAATCCGTAGATTCATTGACAGATGAAATAGTTAAGTCACGAGAGCCGGTTACGAACAATGCTGACAGGAAAGCGATGAATAACCCTACGAAATCGGCAGATGATGTAGTACCGAACCTAGCTCCTCAACCAAGGATATCGCACTTGGATTACTCACAGCATCTCAAAAAGGATGGAAGCATGGATGCAAGGTATCATAGAGACATTTCTGTGGATGGTCAAGCACGAGTTGCTGGTCAAGAGCTTCTGAATGATTCAGACCGTTACAAGGGAAGCCGTGTAGAACATATCGTAAGACAAGATTCTTCGGCCGATGGAAAGAAAGGTCAGCCTGCCCTGGAAGAAGAAAGACAGAAACAAGTGGTACAGAAACCAAACGATTCCAGGGATGGTATTGCCAGTCAGGGAAAAAATATGGATAAAGTGCAGCAAAACCCGAGAGCTGGAGCTGATCACACACGACAAGAGGATGATCAGTTTGGTCAGTCTGGCATTCAGCAGAGAACTGGCTCTCTTCAAGACAACCCAACTAATGTAAATATGGGAAGAGCACCTCCGAGGGGAAATCCTTCAAGCGAGTCTGCTCTGGCACAGAACCCAAACAGCAGACCACAGGACCCGTATGCTGGATCGCGGTCTGCCCAAGAACATGCTAACAATCCTCGCGAAAGGCAAGGACCTCCTCAACATGCATTTCAAAGACCTACTTCAAGACAGGAGTATCCTCCAGATCTCCAGGAAAGACCGAGGTCTCGGCAAGGCTATCCTGAGGACCCTTATGGAAGACCGAGATCCAGGCAAGGCTATCCGGAAGAGGAGAGACCCAGATCAAGGCAAGGCTATCCAGAGGACAGACCCAGATCAAGGCAAGGCCTTCCAGAGGACAGACCCAGATCGAGGCAAGGCCTTCCAGAGGACAGACCCAGATCGAGGCAAGGCTATCCAGAAGATCCTTACGGGAGACCAAGGTCCAGGCAGGGCTACCCAGAAGAGGACAGACCTCGATCAAGGCAAGGAGGCTATCCAGAGGAATACAGATCTCGATCAAGTCAAGGCTATCCAGAAGACGAGAGACCTAGGTCACGGCAAGGCTACCCACCGGATTCCCACAACAGACCCAGATCACGCCAGGACTATCCACAGGAGACTTACGACCGGCAGAGACCCAGGCAAGGCTATCCACAGGAATCATATGACAGACCAAGGTCTCAACAAGGCTACCCTGATGACCCTAGGGGCAGAGAGTACTACTACTCCGAGGATGGAAAACAACGACCGGCTGGTTATTATGAGCGGCCGAGGTCCAGGCAAGAATACGAAAACTCTGAAAGAGACCGACGCGGGTATGCGGATCGACACCCAGATGATCCACGATCGAAGCGTGGATCTCGTGATGAGTATGATTACAGAGGCCATCGTGGATATGCGGAGGAAACTTATGATCGACCGAGATCTAGGCAACGTAAGTTCATAAAAACTCAATGACTTTGTTTAACTGATACTGTACTGATATTTTGGCTGCTAACATGTTGTGGTCAAAGTTATCATTACTCTGCAGCATTACTATGTTATGTAAGTTGCATAGAACGTGAATGGCTGGTGTGACTTTTACACAACGTCCATCTAACTGATAGCCATGTACAAGGGAGCTTGTATGGATTTTATGTGTAATTCTGGTTGCTTTATCAATTCAATCAATCAGTCAGTTGTTTATTGACATACCACAAACAAACATAGTTGCAAATTTAATGAGTCATAGTCAATATAGTCAATAAGTCAGCCGAAAAATGGTCATAGTGACCTGCTGTTGTTTCCGGGTTGACCAGGTCCCACTGGGCCCCTGCCCCATTTGGGTTGCCCCAAGGTTCTGTACTAGGCCCACTATTATACATACTTTACGCTTCCGAATTCACACTGCTCTTGTCTTGTGGAGTCCTAAACCAAATTTACGCAGACGACACCCAGGCTTACGTACACTGTCCTGCGGCAAAAGTGGTCACTGCTGCCCACTCCATACAGCTGGACACTGGTTTATTCTTGAATGTTGTGGACTCCTTTATTTTAGATGATATTTGAAAGTATTTAATATGAGTGCTTGTGGGGACTACTTTTTATTTAGATGATGGTGACGTTGCAAATACATCGTACGATGAATCTGAGAAATCTTGGAAGAACAGTGACCGGTCGAGACAAGACTACTACAGCCAGAGGAGCCGGGGCCGGAGCGAGCGAGATCAGTATGATGAATATTGTCGGGATTATTACCAAAGTTAGTGATTGTTTTATAGTGTTTGGCATTTAGTTTTATTATTGTAACACCAAATGTGTACAGTAGTTTTTAGAGTTTTTAGAGTTGTGACATGGAGAGGGACATCCAGGTGTTTGGAGTGCATTCCCTACCAGGAGAAAAACATTTCAAGATTTTGGTCCTATTTATCACTGTATTGCTTGCTGGGTTGTAATATGTGTACACTGCCTAGCATACTTTCTGAACTATTAAGGGATGTGCTTTATTGTCAGCAATGACTTATGCATGAAGTATTAAACTACCCTGGTGTATAATCTGCATGATATTAAAGCACATTGTCCCTGCTGAAGATGGTCAATAGATTCAGATTATTGTCCAGTTAATATTATACTTTAAACCTGTTAAAAGTTGTATAAGATATGTAAGTGGTTTAGTGAGTGGCTTAGTCTTGGTGTAACTAGAAAGCTCAAAGACTTAAGCTGTCTGATTTCTAAGCACTTACACTTTAGCCAAGTTGAATTAGACTTTTAATTTTACATTCCCATTAAAACAAGCCCTTGCAAAACGAGGCTCATTAACTTATTTAATTATGGCACTATATTTAATATATTTCTATGTTTGGCATCTATGGGCACATTAGATGAGATCAATGATGCCTATAATAATGTTGTGCGAAATATCAAACAAGCAGGCATTAAACAACAAGTGTTACAAATTTTTAATTAAAGAGTGTAACCATATTATTTCAACAAAATTTTGCCATGTAATGTATTTAATGAGTGCTTTTCCAAATACAAATTATCGATGTTCCGACCCCAATGGAACGCTGAGCATTTGCTGTTCTTCTAATGTATTAATTTTATGAAAGATTTCCTCTTTCTGCATCACTGTGTCAACTCGAAATGTGGGACTTGTAGTCTGGAAAATATGGCATACAACCTCAGTGGGATGATCAAATGGCAGTAGAGAGGAATGGTCCTCTCCTAGATTGTCCATCCAGAACTTTGGGGTTCAAATCCCTGCCAAGACAGATACATTTGTTGACTTGGCTATTGCATGAGTACTTAGAGTATGCAGTGTTTATGGGAAGATTAGAAGGTAATGGAAAGGACTGATCACTTGCTGTTTAATTATGAGTAACCTACTCTTATATGAATGGCCATGTCAGTGGTTGACTGTTTTCATTTAACACTTTAACGATGAGAGTGTACTTAAACCAACTGGGAAACCAATGCAGCTCACTGTTAAAGTGTTAAATGATGAGGCGCAAAGTGGTGGTTGATTGCAATTAAATGCAGACATTAAAATATCGTATCTCTTCTGCTTTAGTTGTGTATAATATAGTTTTGCTGCCCTTGACATGCTGTATTAAGTGTTAATATTTTTGTTTCAGGGTACTACAATTATATGTATCAGGCTCAGCAAGGCGGATACTCTCAGTATTACCAATATCCTAATCGATATGACAAAGGCTACCTTGAAGAAATGGCCCATTATGGACAGATCCCACCGTACGATCCCAGGTATGTAGTAGGGATCAATGTGACAGCAGCTGTTAGCATAAAAATCATTTGAAGACATTTGTAGATTTTTTCCAAACACGTATTGTGCTTTTACTAATCGATGATATTAAACACAAAATAAAAATGGATGTAGTTTCCGTATCATCAGTGAATTAGTTTCGTGTTATTCAGCTTTGTTTTTCTTAAAATGCCATTTGAGCAGTTTTAGTTGTAAACCTTTTTCTTGTAATTCACTTCAAGATTCAATCTATAGCGCATTTCAGGACTTTGGCACTGTCTCAACTTGTGTCTAGAATATACAATGGCTCCTCTGTTTTTTGTCTCTATGACAACATAAATATGTGTGCATCTTGAAGAGGTGCTATATACATTTTCTAAATTAAGTTGTCCACTTATTTTTTTTAGATTTAAAAGTTTACCTAAAGACCTGGGTGACGTGATAAAGAGAATCCAGTGCACTTGGAGAGAATGCTATTTCAGTGGTATATTATGATGTATTAAAATTTTCAGCGTTTCCATTCTGTACTAGGTATGGTTATGACGAAGCCGGTAAAGTGCAGCCTGGTAGTCATCAAGGTTCCATGCGAGGAAGCTCACCTGGTCAGGATCAGCTTTCCACTGGCGCGTAAGGGTCAACTTCTGTTTGACTTTCCTATAATTTTGCAATAAGACGAGGAAAATGGATGGAAGATGGAGAGTTAAATAAAAATGCAGAACTTTAAACGATGGACAAAATTAGAACGTGGATACACCTATAATGTAATAAAAACTGTGTGAATGATGTTGTTGACAATGGTGATGTTGATTATTTGTTGGGAAATTATGAGACTGCATTAAAATCTTGGTACAACACTGAAACTTCCTTTATGATGTGACTATCTTTAGTACCATGTTAACATAAGGTTGTGTTGTAACACACAACAAATTTGAGATCCACATCACCAAAACTGTATTTTAGTGGTGTATGTTGAGAAGAGTATGTGGTGTTCAACAAATAACCATGATGCACATATGTAATGTATCTACAGGTTTATATGGCACCGTTATAGTCTGTGGTCATGAGTTGTTTGTCTGAGGTTATGTGAATGTCACCATTAGAATTACTTTAACGACGAGCATGTACTAAAAGTTACTGGGAAACCGATGCAGTTCGTCGTTAAAGTGTTAAACAAACTCCCAACCAAGGCTTGAAAATCAAACATATTTGATTACTGTTGAAATTTGGTTCACTTAAAGGAAAAGTATCACCTCTTCATGGTTCTGATAGTTGAAGTTGGCTAAAACAATTTATATACAGCCGATGTTATCTGCAATATTGATTTGTAATGTGGGACATGGCAGCCATTTGGTTGTAGTGCTCCCATTGTAATGCGGAGAGCACGGGTTCGAGCCTCCACTGATATGCTTACTGTGTAAAGACCTTGAGCAATTGTTCATTGCTATTGATTGATGCTTGTTGTTAGATAGTTTCGCTTAATAAATGCATAATAATAATTATTATTATTTTTTAATTAAGTGACAACTTTGCACGAGAATTTCATCAGGGATCTCGACCTGGAAGCAGTTTCAGTGGAGCTGAACCTTCTCCGATCGTGGGTGTTGACCCCGGATATGCTAGTGATCCCTACAGCCAATACAGCTACAGAGAGGGTAACTTAATTAATAGAAAATATGTTGAAAACTTTAACCTCTGTGTATTTATGTCTGAACTTCTGTTTAGTGTAGCGCCTTTTGAGCGCCTGTTGAAACATTTCCTTAACCAGTTTTAATCTTAGTTGAATTGGCAAGATCATCTTGTGATTTCTTCTCTGATTCATGTTTTACACAACTAAATTTGTGAAATTAAATTTGTGTTATTGGCTTACATTCATGTGCTATGATAATATACTGTGCTAACTGTATGTATGTATTTGTCTATGGAGGACAGTTATCTTTAAGATCTACCCAGAGATGTCTGCTTTGAAATGAGGGTTTAGTTTCTGATTTCTTAGCAAACAGAGAGGGTTTTAGATAGTAGTATTTAAATGATGTAAAATACACTAACAGTGATCCAATTGATAGTACCTCTTTTTAGACAAAGCCATGTTGCAGTTGTGTAGCTATTGGTAACTTTCGCACTTTTAAAAACTATGCGTGTATAAATTCCACATGTATGCGTATACATATAATTATGGGCTTTTGGTTTTAGAGCCTGTAGTACGTCATCGAATGACCCCTCAGAAGTTCATAGTGCCACACGCCCGAGCGGCGTTTGGCCCAACTGGACAGCTGGTCCATGTCTTACCCAACAGCCCACTCGATGGTCAGCCTGCTGTCGTTGAGTTGATTGATGTCGCTAGCCTTCTGAGTGGCGACCCTGATATGGAAGAACTGAAGAAATTTCCTGGGCCATTGATTAGGTATTTGTGATAAAAATTGTGTTTGTGTTCTGTAGATATTGTGTGTTGTTCTATGATTGTCAGTTACATACACTATTGAATAGGTATTTGTCATGTGGTGATCAATGATTTTCAGATATTCAAGCACTTCAAGTCTCTTTTTTAGCTCTGGCTGAGCTGTTGTCACCTCTGAATGATCAGGTATTAGTCCTAATAAGAGGTCCAATAAAGATTTTGTACTTGTCAGATATTATTGTATTTGGCGGTTTAAGAGTGACGAATCGTTTTAGTATTTAAGCAACATTTTGATTTTTTTTATCATATCTGTGTGTGTAACTGAGCATTAGGATTGAAAGGCTTGTGTATAATTTAAAATGTTTAGATATTCAAAACATTATTTTACTATATGTATAGTTTGTATAGTGTATGTATTTCTATATTGTTGTGTATCAGCATATGAGTTTGTTTTGTCATCTGTTACTTCCAGACATGAAACCCACAAGAATGACGTTTTACTATATTGTCAGAAGATGGCACTTGAATGCCGTAACAACATTCATTTGATTGATCGTGAGTCTGCAGAACTGATCTGGCATTACCTCGAACTACTCATTAAGCAAAATGGGGTGAGTTCTGCTTTAAAGAGCCTATCCAAATAGTCTAAATTAAATATCCAAATCCAAAACTGTTTAGTTGGACATTCATGACTATCGTAATAACAACAGGCTGTTCTTTAAATTACATTAAAGTAACGTTTTTCTAAGTACAGAGCATTTATATTGTTGTAACGCAAATGTTCGGGCAGAGAAAAGAAACGCGGATAAGATTATCGTGTCTTCCTGCCAGTGCAAAATATGCCTAATCAGAAATAATGTTGAAGAAAATACAGTTTAAGCAATCATTCTTCCATTCATAGTACAGGTTGTTGACTAAATATCTAATTTTTTGCAGTTGCATGTTCATCTCGTAACATGGTATGAGATACTTTTTATATTTAGCCTTAAAATTGTGTGAGACATTTTCAAGTTACAAGGCAAACTGTTCCAAATTTTGGGACATTATTACAAATTGAAAATAGACATACATCAGACCAAATGATAGATAATCTTTGCATCCATCCAAGAAGCCAGACAGAGAGCATGACCCCACAGATTCCTCTGCATAGCCCACTCCAGTGCAGCCTAAAAATGTACAGTTACCATTTCTCAGTGTTGTCAAGAATTGTCAAATTATGTTACCCAAGGAATCAAACTGAGTCACATGTCGAAAATTTTAGAATATGAGTATTTTACATATTTTTAAAGACCAAATATTTTTGCTTTAAAATGACAATTTTTTTAGTTTTACCTTACTTTTTGACAAAGTTACAAATGATTGTGTCCAATTTTTCTAAATTATTTTTAATTAATTTAATATACAATCACGAAAACAAAAACAATACTTTTACAAAATCCTGAAAATATACATAAAAACAATGAATTTCATCAAATGTGAGATATCAGTAATGTAAAAACAACATATTTTTTGCCAATTTTCATTAAAATCTGAAAATGAGCAAAAAATTACTCTTTTCGTATTTTGCTGTTTTCCTAGCAATGTAATTTGCCGACACCCAACTCATTTTGATTCCCTGGGTCACAGATATGTTCTGCATCTGTTTTCTTTAGACGGTCATTGGAACGGACCTGGCTGACTTGCTTCTCGATGGACATGAACCGTCATCCAGTGCATATGCTAAGGCTGGCCTACGCATCACTTGCAGTCGTGAGGACCTTGATGTTGATGAGGATGGCCTATCATCGTCCGTTTCTGCAGATCGATCTGTGATCAACAAGAGCGCAGTTGAGATGGGAGTCGATGAAACAACAGACAGGTTCCGACATCTACTGCTTCACGGTCGCAAGAAGGTGGGCCGGAAAATGTTGTGTGGCATATTAATGTTAATATTGAGTTATGTGCCATATGTCATTGCTTACATCCATATGAATTGACACACTGTGAGATAACTTTGTTGTGTTTTAGGCTTTCGTTTTTGGCATATCATATCATGTCTGACTTATGCCTGATTTCCAAGACTTTGAAAGCACCCTTGAAATTGCTCTTCATTTGAGCTGAATGGGATAAGACTTTACACGATAAGTACTGTCCCTTTGACCCATTCAGATGAAAACAGATCTGGGCTTTGATTGTTCAGTTTAGGTGCAAACACCTTTGTGACAGTTCCATAACTGGGGAAACTTTCCATCAATGAGCGTATATGACTTAGCACAGTAGGCCAATAAAATGAACTTATCCACTGCCCATACTCTGGTAGTGCCAGTCCCAAACCTGGAGAAAGGAAGAGGGCAATGCTAATCATCTTTGTACGACACAGCGCCGTTAAACAGTAACTAACCAACCAACCAATAAACCGTGGTCAACTAGGATTTTAACTCCAAACAGTTTTCCTTGTCTTCATTTCTTGAACTTGTCTTCATTTCTTGGATGTCCTGTTTGCTGAATTGTCCAGTGCATTTATTCATTCATTTTATGCACCTGAATGCAGCAAATATTAGATAATATCTAACTAATTTCAAAATCTTTATAAATATCTTCTGCTAAAGTTAATGATTAGCTGTAATACTCATAAAGTGAACAAGGGAAGATGCTTGAATGGTAACATGCTGGAAAAATGATCAGAAGGATGTGGGTTCGATACCCGCTAGCCCCATAAGGTTGGCTCAGCCTTCAACTCCCTAGGGACGACTGTAAAATGAGCAGTAGGACAGGTAGGTGCCTTCTAGACTGCCATACAGTTGTCAGTTCAATTCGACACGTGTTGAACTTTATATCTTCTGTTAGACTGTTACTACTGTATCATGTAATCCTACTGTGTACTTGTCAGTTTTAATTAATAAACAAGTATTACTGTTGTTTAGTTGACACAAGGATGAGAAATGTTAATTGTACATTTTTAGGATGCACTGGAGTGGGCTATGAAGAAGAATCTTTGGGGTCATGCTCTCTTTCTGGCCTCCAAGATGGATGCAAAGACTCATGCAAGCATCATGACAAGGTATTTAGAAAACTTTGTGATGCATTTGGTCATTAACAAACTCTTGTTTGACTAACTTTTGTGATTGGCATGGGCCAAATTGTTTTTACGTACAATCTGTGCATGCATTTTTCTAGAGACTTGTTTTTAACCATTTGAGAATTTTCTGAAGGTGCTGCATGGAGAGTAGGTAGCAAAAAAAGGACCAGCAGTGTTTATGCTTGCAGTCAAAATGATGTAATGTGAAATCCTATTCATACTAGTTCAACAGGAGCTGCTCTCTTGTTAACATCTTTCTAGTGATAAGGATGATGTAAGGATTTTCCTTAAACAAGTTTGTTGCTGAGCAGTGTAAAATTTTCTTTGACCAGTTTAACAATTTCTTAGCCATGTAAAAATTATTTGTAGCCAACCAGTGTTATGAACTTCTAGAGCTTCATGTGTTTTGTGAAATAAAAGTAGCGACTGTGTAATAAATTTTCAAATCATGTTCCTTCAATAGGTTTGCGAATGTGTCCATGAAAATGAATGATCCTCTTCAGACACTCTACCAGATCATGTCTGGGCGTCAGCCAGCGGCTGTAACGGTTGGTTTCCTCAGATTGTTTCTGTATGGGTTATATGGTCAAAACATTTCTAACTGTCATTTGCTTTCGTAACTTTGATTAACAAGTTAACGATGAGCTCCATTGGCTTCCCAGTCACTTCTAGTACACTGTAGTCGTTAAAGGGTGAAGTAATTTGTAAGTAATATTTAGTATGCTTCTATGAAGAAAAGGATTAGTGTGCCCGTTATTACATTAGAAAATAATGAATTTTCTGTTGCTATAGTGACCAGTTTAATTTGATTACATATGAAATGTTTCTTGTGCATTGATGTTATTACGGTTTTGTCTGACAGCTAATAGCAGATGATAAGTGGGGCGATTGGAGGCCGCATCTTAGCGTCATACTATCTAACCCAACTCAGAAGGCAGAACTTGACAAGAGGAGCATTGTCACTTTGGGTGACACTCTTGGTAAGTTATAACCTCTTCAGAAATGTCATAAAATAGTTGCTGGAAGAGCGTTGTTTACTTAATATCATTTAAACATAAACAATAACTACTCCAAACCTTATAGTATGTTGGATTATTGCAAGAATTCTGGGGCTGGGAGATGCTTCAATGATAACACGCTGGCTCAAAGATCAGAAGGACACGGTTTCGATACCCGCTAGCCCCATAAGGGTGACTCAGACTTCCACTCCCTAGGGGCTACTGTAAAACGAGCAGTAAGACAGATGACAGTATTTCAGTGTGAAATCAGACCAGTTTCAAGTGAACATGATAATATATATTCTTTCTAACCTGTTGCTGTAAACAATGAAAATGAATTTGTCCTGAGATGCAATGACCCGCACTTTATGTATGGATGTATAGTAAGGTCATACTTAATGTTGTTTTTCAGCATCACGTGGATTATTCTTCGGAGCACAGTTCTGTTATTTGACGGCCAGGGTTTCCTTTGGCGACTATCACAAAAAGAGCTCCAAAATTGTGTTGCTTGGTGCAAGCCACAGGTTAGTTTAACATTCCAGTCTTGCATTCATACATGAAATACCGATGTTGATGTTTAGCAACGCTTTCATATCTGTTATGGCAAATTTATTGTGCATTGCTACTTACATACATTTAGAAGCCATAACTGTGAATGTGAAATTTTGTCCAGTGATGTTCAGTAACAGAGGAAGATTGTTTAATTGAACTGCTTAGATTATGGGTTGCCAAATTTTCATCAGAACTAGAATTTATTGACTACAATAAGGAATTTTGGTTAGGTTGTAAAACTGGCTAGATATAAAAGGTATGGTTTAGAACTAGAATTTATTTAGAACTAGAAATTAGTTTGAACTTGAATTATTTATCTCTGTATGTTTTGATGGTGCCGCTATTAAATGTGCAGTCAGGCCGGCTAAGCACTTGCTCGTCGCCCTTTGTAAAATGACCATGACAGAGGAAGTTCAAGCATTCACTTCCACAAGATCAGCACTCCTCCAATAGGCCGGTTTGTTTCATCAGAGCTTATCCAAGAAATACTATGTGAACTCATTTACACGCTCCTGGTTTATGCACCATTCTGGTCAATGTTAAGTGGTGTTGTGTGCCCAAAGTTATTACACCATATGGATTATTGTGCCATACAAGAGCTGCAATGTAGCGTTAGCTATTGTCTTTACAACATTATCCTTTTTTATGCATGATCTGGTTTACGCACTGTATCATCTCTTTTATTAACCTTTAGCATGCAGACTAGTATTCAGTTAAAGGAATCTTGATCTATGCTTATATATGCCTTGATATTCTTATATATGCCATTCATTACCATTGTTTTAACATTAAGTCTATTTGACTGATGCTACTTTAACCCTTTAACGACCACACAATTTTTTCCACCTACCCCCGCACATTTTTCGCAAAAACGGCCAAAGAATACAAATTTTTGAACTTGCTCTATCTCTGTCAGTTTTAACATATAGGCATAAGGTAAACACCATTCTTTAAGATTTTATCTACTCTTTCCATACCTATGTCTAGGTTTTGGACAAGATATTTAATCTTGATCTATTCTTATATATGCCATTCATTACCATTGTTTTAACATTAAATCTGTTTGACTGGTGCTACTTTAAGGGCAGTAGCATACTACCCCCAATATTTGGCGTTAACGAATCCACAGTGTACATGTGAGTTTTTTCTGTCTGCATTTGTTAAAGTTCTCCATTCGAGGAATTTGCGACCAACTTTGCGATTCAGTGCACAGAGACGTACGAGTATGGCCTGTCTCTTGCGACAACACACCTAGTACTGCCGACATTCCAAGTCTACAAGTTCATCTATCTGCTGCGGCTTGTGGACTACGGGTTTCTGGAGGAGGTAATTCACTGGTATCACTCTGGAAGGGTGCGATATAAATGTGTATTGGCCTTGCTGTTGTATTTTCTTCAGTCATGCTGTCATATCCTAAATGGCTGTTTATGATTTTAATGCTTATTACGATATGTTGCATTGTGTTATAACTACATCTGAAGCTTTGTGCTATGTGGAGCCAGAAAGTGTGTTTGATCAGACCTGTGAAAAATATGAGAGATGGTCTTTACCAGTTCAGAAGGTGAACCTGGCTGTTGTAACTAAGCCAAAGCAGTTTTATTAAAAATAAAGTATATATACTATATATGAATGCACCTGCATATGGTTATTAGTTAATTGACAGTAATTCTGTCACCTGGTGCATTTTTTTAGTTCAGTTTTACTCATATATTTTTCTTGCTGTAGGCTCTGAAGTATGCCGAGGTGTTGGCTAGTATAATTATTCAGTCGCCGACTCGCTATCCACCAACTTTGGCGAAGGCGCTTTATAATATCTCTTATGGTCTACGTCTGTGCGACCCTCAGAAACTTTTAATGGAGGAAACTGAAGATGTAGCATGGTTTCAGCAACTCCATCAAGTTATCTTGAAAATAGAGGTAAATAATAACTTAAAATATTTGCTTGTTACCTTAACAGAATGAACTTAAACCAGCATTTAGAGTTCAGAAACTATAGAACTGAAATAAGGGGATAGATATATGGAAACCAGAATTATTTACTCTAGGGAGGTACATTAAAATTGCTTCCTGTTGTGTTATTACGAGTTGCTGCCATTTTTTTTATTAACCTTCTATAGTCAACAACCTTTGTTTGGACAATCTAGTATGCAAATAGTATACTGTTAAAGAAATCTTGATATTCTTGTATATGCCTTGATATTGAGGTGTAGAGACGGTTGATTGGTAAGACGCTGGCACGAAGATCAGAAGGATGCGGGTTCGATGCCCACTAGCCCCATAAGGTTGACCTAGCCTTCCACTCTCTAGGGGCGACCGTAAAATGAGCAGTAGGACAGATGGGCTCCTTGCAGGCTACCATGCAGTTAAAAGTCAACTTCAGTTAAACTTGTTATCATCTGTTACTACTATATCATGTAATCTTACAGTGGTTTGTCAGTTGGAACTAATAAACGAATATTATTAGTATTGTTGTTGTTCTTATATATGCCAGTCAGTAGCATTGTTTTAACATTAAATCTATATCATTGATGCTGCTTTAAGGCTGGTAGCATACTACACCAATCGGGACAAGGCACTCCAGTCGGGGGCTTATCTACAGGTGCCAGCAGTGAAGTTGCTGAGATTCTAGGGCACACGCAGCCTGTTGGCGAGCTTGTCCAACAACCTACCGGCTTCATTGGTGGAAATTTTATTTATCCAAATGTCGCAGGTGAACAATTTTTACGAATTTTTTTGTCATGCAGTTATTGGAATATTCATTTCCTGTCCTCTGTGAAGAGGTTTAAAGTGTGTTATGATATTATGCTGGGTCGTTTTAGTCATTACTGCTACAGGCTCTTTATAAATGCCCAGATATACTACAATACATTACCAGCTTCGCCAGCTCCGAGTGGTTTCTCGCTCTCTTTCTCATGACGCACTAGTGGTTCTTGTGCATGCTTTCATTACTAGTCGAATTGACCACTGTTGCTCGATCCTCGTTGGCCTCCCCTTGGGGTTCTTGGGCGACTAGATCGAGTTCTGCGCTCGGCTGCTAGGCTCATTGGGCGAATTCCCAAATTCGGCTCTGTGTCTGCCTACATGCGCGATGTGTTGCATTGGTTACCTGTGGCCCAACGGATCCCATACCGGGTTGCTGCGTTGGTTTCACGTTGCATCCTTGGCTGTGCTCCATCTTACCTGCATGATCTCTGCCGCCCAGTGTCCGACGTTGTAGCGCGTCGGGCGCTTCGCCCGCGACGATGGGCCAACTTCTGGTTCCACGGGCTCGCTTGACTGCTAGGCAGCGCCGAGCTTTCTCGATTGTAGGCCCCTCCATCTGGAATGGCCTACCATCGGAGCTGCGTTTGCTGCCTTTGACTGATCAAACTGGTTTTTATAAATCACTCAAGTCTTTTTTCTTTTGCCGTGGCTGGACTGGGAGCGCCTCTGAGTAGATTTCTTGAAGGGGCGCTATATAAATCTCCAGAATGAATGAATGAATGAACAATACAATTATGTAGTATTCTGTAGGAGAAGATGGCAGGAAAAGCCCTTGTGTTGTTGGTCACTGCCCATGATTTAATGGTGTTCATAGATGTATATATATATAATTATATATATATATATATAATATATATATATATATATATATACTTATGTGTGCTTGTGTTTTAAGATGTACAGGGTCAGTGGCCAACAATGCAGCACCAGACAGCCTGGAACCCTGTTGTTTCGGGACAGGCACCTGATCAGTACCAGTACAATCAACAATGGGATCCCTCGAATGCTCACTTATGGTCACAACAACCAACACAGTTTTATCAGGTTCAGCCTACAGGAAATATGGCTCCTACAAATGCAGAAAACTCTGCTTATCAAGGTTGTCAAGCAGAATTGTCTCAGTAATTTATTAATTGTGGCTCCACACACCGAAATCAGCATTAAGGTGATTTTGCAACATATTGAGTTTGATACATCATGTGAAAGGTCTTGCATCAGGCTTCAAAATGACACAAAAATTATTGCTCTAGCTTTATTCTAACTCAAGATATAAGGCAAAAAGTGATCCAAATTAATTAATTAATTAGCTTAATTAACTTAATTAAAACAAAAGAATAGGCGTATTAAAAGCATTAAAAATAGCTTTAAAACTCTGTTTAAAAAAAAATAAGAAATAACTAATTTCAACATATTTTTAAATTAGATTCTGCAAAAAAACTAAAAACAAAAAAATGTGTTTCTGGCCTATTACTCTGTTGTGTAATTTCCGACATAATACCGATTTCGGTCTGGACCGCCACAATTAGTTATAAAATGAATGATGAAAGTTGATCCTTAGGAGCCAGCCTTTCACCTTTGAATATGTGTTTGTATCTGTGTATATGTGGCTGAATATGTTTATGTATCTGTGTTTATATACTGGTAGCTGAGTATGTGTCTGTATCTGTGTATATGTAGCTGAATATTTATATAGTGCCTGTTACAAAGGCATCAAGAGACAATGAGATGTGTCTATCTAATAGTTCTACAAACTGTTAATTAAGGTAAAATGAGAATGTCCTTGAGCTATTTGTGGCTGTAAATTTTCTGTGGAAGACTTATGTTTAATTTGGTTTGCATTGGCCACACTACTTTCTGTAATACTATTACCCCAGATGGCCCTGGTTAGTGGGACCCTTCGGCCCCTTATGGGTCTCCTTAGTAAATTTAACTTGTTTTGCCGATGTATTTCTGTTGTCGATTACTGTTTTTTGTATGTTTTTGGTTACCGAATAAAAAAATCAAATCAAAAGAAGAGCAAAGCTGCTGCCGATCTGTTTAGAGTTCAACATTGTCAAGTATAAACACTTTGGTAGCACCAATATTCTGGAATAGGCCTCCGTGTAATCTGCACCATGAGCTTCTACTTGTAATTTTAGAATACTTCTACTTGTAATTTTAGAATCAACCTCTGTGTGGTTTTAAATGGCGTTATGAAAATATGGTAGATTGTTGTGTGCTTTGTTCTCTGGCACCCCATCAGACACATTTTTTACTTGTGTTGTTTTGTGTTTGCGTGTCTCTAGGTTTCAATACGAGTCAGTCAAATGCTGTAGACCAGATGGATGGTAGTGCTAGTCAGGATCTCTCCAAGCTCTCAGAGGAGACAGTTGACCGTTTCCCTGGGTCTGGTGGACCGTTGAAATCAGAGTCATCAGAATTATATGGTTATTCCATGCCTACAATGGCATCGGTAAAAAATATTCTTGCTTTCAGGAATAGAAGATAATTACATGCGTATGCATCTGAGCATTTTTATGATGACAATGAGTTCTCTGTCCGAAGGCAGGTTCTTTGGCTTTTATGCCACCTGGGGATGTGATGTAATGTAATGTAGCAAGACATTTATAAAGCGCCACTTAAGAGTCTCTCAGAAGCGCTCAACACGTGGCCATCAAATAGCTGAAAAAGTGTGTCTTTAAGAGTTTAGATGAGTGAGGTGGTATTCCTGTTGTCTTCATCGCAGACTATTGTGGGGAGCAACTTGTCTAGGGTCGCTATGCAGTGGCTTAAGGTAGATTCGAACCTGCAACCCTCTAGTTACAAGTGAAATGGCATTTTTATAATGCTAATGCCATTTAAAGCCATGCGAAGGTGCCACAACATGGCTGTCTAACAGACCTAAAACGGTGTCTTAAGATATTTAATTTGGTATCCTTTAGCCTCTAAGTTGTAGCATATAAAAAGTTTTTTGTGGAGGCAAAGCAGCTGCCTAGTTATTATTCATGTGAAAGAACATGTCCGTCACTGACAATTGCATAGCGCCTTCAATGGCTGATGGTCACATATGTATTACATCTGCTATTGCCTCCCTTGAAAACTTGCATACTCGCTACGCCCCATATCCCACAAGAGAATCATACCTAAAGCAAACTCTATCTCATAAAACATATGTCTCACGGATGCTTTATATTTAAATTTATTTTTTATATATTTTGATGAACTATGTACACCAAAACGCAGTTAACAGTTGATTTTTTTCAATAAAGGATATACTTACTTAAGTTACTTTACTTACTTAATAAATGCTTAATAATAACAATTAGGCCTGAGGCTAAGAAAAACAATATCTGCCTGTAGGGTTGGTCAAAAGATTCCAATCTTTTAGTTTTGTTCATATTTTTCTTGGTCTTTTAGTTATCTGGTACTTCAGTTGGTTCATTTGTTTCTGGCATTCCTGACCGCCAGCGAACTATTTCAACGAGTTCATCACATTCACAGCAGCACGTGTCGTCTCGTAGAACATCGAGTACCACTGTTCATGGTGCTACTCCACCAAGCTCGCCAGGGCGTCAGGCTAGTACAGCATCCTCACCCGGGGCGTCTCATGGAATTTTACCCCCTAGTTCTGGCTTGCTATCAAAGGATGCTACTAACACGGACCGGATTTTCCAGTTCGGAGTGCCTCCCCCACCATCTTCCGCTTACACGGTCTGGATCGAATAAGAATACGTTTTGGTGTTTTTCGTCGTGGCTGATGTTCCTTGCTATCCAAAACTTCCAAAAACCACTTAAGCTTTTTCAAAGTTTTGGTTATTTTACATTTTGTTTGGCATGTTGTTGGAGTCGCATAAGATGCTCATACAACCAAAACCACTGAAAATTAAGACATTTTCAACATGCCTTTAAAAAGCATTTATGAAAATTGCTGAATTAAGTATGGCAATTAGAGGAAAATTTGCAAATCAAGTAAAGATTTGAAAAACTAAATATACGTTCATGCACAAGGGAAATGTCAAAGACGGATTAACACAAAATTAGTTGAAGCATTACATTTTGTAGTTATTTTGTAATTTATAAATGCCTGCACAGTTGCATAGATGTACTGGTATAATTATTTTATATATGTTCGCATATATGATTAGTTTGGTGCTCATAATCTTGAACTTTGAGCAAGTACTTAACATACGATTGCTTAGCGGTTTTTCCTGTTGTTTTTTCATATCGCTGTATTAGTATAAGAAACAGTGACACCATGACTAAAATACTGGAGTCTGCATAGGAATTCCTTTTGGTGCAAACCCATGTCAGTTTATTTTTTAATTAACAGCAGTGTTGGCAAATACTTACTTTTACCCAGTCATTTAGTATGGCTGCTATTGAGATTTCAAGTTTATTCTCATTGATTTAAACAAAATTGGCCCAACAGTTTGCCATGTAGTATGCAAATTTCACATGTTTTCATTGTATGCAAATTTCAAAGTTTTACATTACAAAGATATGAGATTTAGAATTAATTATATACAGAATAAATTAATTAACTGGGAATTAATATAATTATATATTTCATTCAGAAGTGTTGTGCAAATAACAGTGCTATAGAAGTCATTAGATCATTTCATTTCATATATTTCTCATTTGAGTTATTATTAGGTGAAAACTTCCAAAAAACATAAGCCAAAATTATTGTACAGTAGCATATAGATTTGTCTAGGCAGTATGTTTCTCTATAGAAAAATAAAACTTGGGATATGCATAGTAGGCTGAAATATTAGACCCACAATAAGGCTGAAAATTGCCACAAGTGAGTGTTTCATTAACAGCATGCTATTTCTGTGTTTGGCTTTTCTGATAGCTTGCCTCTTAGTTCTTTAAGTTTTGCAACATAGCGAAAAATCTATTAATCTGGTATTGATTTTTAAGGAATATTTCATTGCTGCTTGCTGCATATTTCTATTGTCAATTGGCTTAGAACACGGTGAGGAAGAACGTAACAGTTTTGAAGGGTAGAACATTGGTAGCCCTGGATCTTTTCTTTCATTTCAATTGATTTCTGATTCTAAAACCATCAGAGCTAAGAAGTCTGTTCTATGTCATCATTGACAAGTTCGTATTATAATCAACTGCCCCGGTGTATTTATAAATTCTGCGTTTGTGCAATGCTGAATAAGGTGACGGTAAAAGCCTGTTCAGAAGCCTGTGCTAGATATTGACCTGTTTATTGGCTAGTTTCTGTTTCCATAGTGCTAAGTACCTCTTACAAGTACAAGACTGCTGCTGCTGAAGTGCTAATTTAGAAGTCTGTTTACTAGTGTGTAGTACCAGTAGTTAAGACATACCCTGTGCTTTGGTCTTGTGTAGAATTCTGCTTTTCTTGTGAAAACCCTGGCTGAAAATAAGACATTGGTTCCAAGCTTATTGTTTTTATCAGTGCTTTGCTGGTTTGGACGATGGTGTAGTGCAGTGCTGTCCAACCCGCGGGCCGCATGCGGCCCGCCGGCAGATTCTATGTGGCCCGCCACAGCTCACTAAATATTTGCAATTTCTGTTAAAATGAAGTAAAAGACAGTCACTGGCCTACTTGCATAACTATTCGTTCGTAACTTGGCTTTTCATTTGACAATGTGTACACAAAATCCAGTTCCCAAGACGCATTCATTATGATAACTTCATAATTAATTATAATACAGTTAATAATTTTCAATAAATTTTAGTCGCTGCTTTTAAGTTGACTGGTGCGGCCCTCGGCTTCAAAAATTACTTCTTCGGTGGCCCTCGGTGTCAAAAAGGTTGGACAGCACTGGTGTAGTGGATAGCGTGCTGGATTGTCAGCTTAGAGAATGGGGTTCAAATCCACACCAGGGCAGAAATTTGTGTTAAGATTTCTGCGCCCCTAACCAACTCAACTATAATGAGTACACTGAATGCACAGAGTTGGTGGGAAGATGAGACGGCGAGGGAGAGGACTGGTCACTCGCCCTCCTATGCCGAGGTTAAGAAAATGAAGTCGCTAACCCTTCATACCCATGGCTGTCTCAGGTCTAGCTGAAGGGACTGTGCTTCTTACTGCTTTATAGTTAGTTGTTATATGCATGGTTAGGTTTGCATGGGATGCTATGATTAGCCATATCTTGTTAGTCAGAAATTTTCTTTCAGCTGTACTATCACTTATGCTGTTGCTCTGTATTTTCAACTAATTTGTGAATTATAAAACCAACTCTGGTCTGTTTCATTAATCCTTAATATCTTTGAATGCCTTTAGATGGTATCTGTTGCATAATCCTGTAGTTAGTGTGTTGAACTGCCAACCCAGACTTTGTCGTCTAAGAAATTTGGCTATAAGATGAGTACTAGTATATAATGTGCATAGGAAATCTAGTGGAAAAAGAGAGAACTGCCCCACTTGCCAAGGATGTGAAAGTTAAGCTGGTAGCTGTTCATACCAGTTCATGCCATCTGATGTAGTTGTCCTAACATTTTAACGACGAACTGCTTTGGTTACCCAGTCACTCTTGTCATGAAAGTGTTATGCAGTGGATCGTTTACAGTGGTTTATAAGTTTATATCAAGTTCCAGTCATGACTGTTAAATCATCTGAATGAAATTAATTTCAACTTAGAAGAAATTTGTTACATAAAGTTACAATTTTAGAGATTCTTAAAATTTGTGACGTGAAAGGTTTTAACATTTTTACATGCTAAGAGATTATTAGAGTCCAGTTTGTTCGTGAGAATGATTTTAGAACAAGCTGACCTGATTTTGCATAATGGTAAAAAAAACTGTTGTTGTTGCTTTTCACATTGTCATTTCCAGCATTTTCCATATCTTTACGCATTGAGCTGTGACTAATGACTTGTGTTTGGTCTGCTGTCATTTGCAGATGGCTGGGACTGCTGCGCCTCTCGGTGTTGTGCCGCCAGGACAGGGGAAGAGACAGGTATATCCTGGTGAAGAGCAAGACGAAAATGATCGTGCAGCAAATTCAGGTGTCTCAAAAAATGACAAGTCTTTGTCCAAGAACAAGGTAGATGAATGTTTATTGTATTGTATTTGGGCATTTAGAAAGCGCCCCTAGCAGTAATGACTATTCAGAGGTGCTCCCAGCATGAGCATTCAGAGGAAGCAGAAAAGTTTACGTACAGAGCTGCATAATACTTGTGATGTACAAGCCACCTTAGTTGTACTTTACTTTATCGACTGCCTGATGAATTGGTTTATGCATTTCCTGATTTTTCTGCATGTTTCTTATTTGATATGTTGGTTAGTAGTCCACCTAAAATCTTACTTAGAACTTTCAAAATGGTGTCTACTGTTGAATAGGATTTTCCTTTTAGTGGCATTATACAAGTGGCTTGTATAATTTAGATATACTTAATGCATTGTATCTTTATTTATATTAAGCTACCTGGAGTGGGAGATGGTTGAATGGTAACACGCTGGCATGAAGATCAGAAGGATGCGAGTTCGACATCTGCTAACCCCTAAGGTTGACACAGCGACTGTAAAATGAGCAGAAGGACAGATGGGCACCGTGCGGGCTGCCATACAGTTAAATTCGACTCAAGATCTGTTAAACTTGTTATCAACTGTTACTACTACCGTATATCATGTAATCTTACTGCATACTTGTCAGTTTGAATTAATAAACATGTATTATTATTATTATTATTATTTGTAGTTATTTGCAGTGTTGCATCTTTTACTTGCATTTGTGATGCAGGATGGCAACAAGAGCACTTCATGGCTTGGTGGCTTGTTCAACTTTAATCGTACAACCAGGCCAAAGGAAATGATTTTGCCAGATGATAAAAATCCAAAAGTGAGTTTGAGATAATATACTTAGTTCTGCAAATTTTTGTAGGAATGGCTGTCGGAGGATGACGCTTTGGTTCCTTTGAAAGTTTTATGGTCACTAAATGATTTCTCAGATATGACATGGATGTCATGCATATCATTTTGGGTTTGGATTCAAGTGTTTTTAACTGAAAAATAGCCACTATCAGAAGAATTCAACAGTCTAATGGACAAAATGGTGCAGATCAAGGTTCACGTTCAACAAGTGCACTAGCGCTTGGAACAGCTAAAACTGTAACTAACACTAAGTGTAGTTGTTGCAATATACAGTTGCCTGTTCTACCCAGAAATTTTGACTCGGAAACCGAGTCAGCGAGTCAAATTCGAAGCTAGGGCTTTGAGTCCGAGTCCAAGTCCGAGTCATAACAGTCCAAGTCTGCAGAAAATCAGTCTCTTGATAGTGTTGTGAGACTCGAGTCCTTGGTCGGACTCGAGTACTACATGACTGTAGGATAATGCTCTTTCAGTTACTGTACCCCTTATATTTGGAACTATCTACCACAAAATGACCCAACTTTCCTACCCATCATAATCATCAATTAAATCACTTGTCAAGACTTGTTTTACCCTGACCTTTGTAAACCTCGGTTTTGACTCCTAGCAAAAATTCATATGCCCTTCAACTTCAGAGTTTCTGACTTTGAGCTGATCATGAGTTCTTTAAATAAAATGAATTTAAATTAATGATAAGATACATTTAATCTTTCTTATACTGTGAGAAATTTCCTCTGAGAAAATGTCGTTATGCTGTATTCTTGAAGATCGTCTGGGATAAGACGAAAAATCGTTGGGTAAATGTGGATGAAGATCCAAACGAAGCGGAAAAGAATTCCCAGCCTCCGCCTCCACCAAAGGATGCGGATGTTTCAGAGAGAATGTTGACGCCAATGATGTCCATGCAAACGCCAAGCGAACCATCATCTGGCAACAAGTTTCAGCGTCCAAAAGGTCGAGGTATGTATGTTTCGACTTTCTAGTAGTATTTCAGCCACATGCTAGCTGTGAAAAGTATTTTTAACTGTAATAAAGTGTTGTCATGTAGGTTCACCACCAGGGCAGAAGTTAGGTTCAAAATTTCTGCAACACCTGCGGCCCCTAGCCAACTCGGCTATAATGAGTACGGCGAGGAAGAAGATAGGCCACCGAGGCTAAGAAAATTAAGTTGCTAGCACTTCATACTCATAGCTACCTCTCGGTGCTAGCTTTAGAGACTGCTTTTCTTCTATGTAGAGTTTTCCTTTGTGTAATTCTCATATATTGGTTGTGAAAATTATATCAGAAACTATAGTGTCTTTGGGAGCCATGCGAAAAATGGCTTGATAGTGTTGTAATGAGTCTTTTGAGAGCTGAACTAATTTTTGGACCTGTCCCTAACCATCATGTGTCAGAATACATGTTTCAATCAAGTGTGTTGCAGTGTGTGTCTCTGGCTTAAGTTAAATTTAATATACAGATGTTATGCAGATTTCTCCACTGTTTGTAAGTGATGTAGTGTTACTAGCAGTAGACACTTATGTCTTTCTAAGTTATTTCTACTTTGCTACATAAGCTAATTGTGATAGAAATAAACTTAGTAATTTGATACTATTTTGTTGTTGATTTTTAGGTGCGCGGAATCAGTATGTAGATGTTCTTAGCAGTTCAAGTAAGCCCTCGCCCATAGCTCCAAGCAACTTGTTGAATTTACTGCCTAAGTCGGCCAGCATGCCTCCAAATGTTTTCATTCCTAATGCTCAAGGTTTGCCGTGAATATTCCTTTGCTATTTCTTTTGCGTTTTATGTGATTTTGTGAAATATGCAAATTGGCAAGGCCAATTCATAAGATGAATATAATTAAGATTTAAAGATAATCCATCTGGCAGTGTAATCCATTAGGTTCTTTTTAAACTCTGATGTTCTTTGTTGTGACATAATAGTCCAATTGTTAGTGTGTCTGCATTTGTTGTGGAGTGACCTTGAACTCCGTATAACCACCTTGTCCAGTTGTTTGCTTGCCAAGCAGTCACATTTGTTTCCAGCATCGTCTATGAGGTAAACTGCAAGTCTTGAAATGCCCAGGACTTCATGTGTATGGACCTTACTGATTTAGGAACATAGAAAAGCCAATGAGGTGCTTCTCATGCCCCACTGAGAACTGAACAGAACAGACTACCATTAAGCTATTGAAGTTGTTTACTACTTTGCTAGTGATTTTATTTGTTTTTGTCAACTGGAGACACTCTTACTCTAGTAATTTATTGGTGATTGTTTTAGTTCAGTTATTCCAAGTACTGGGGGTGCTCAATGTCAGTCGAGAGGTCAGGGTTTCAAATCCCGCCAGGCCAGAAATTTGTGCCCTCTAGCCAACTCAACTGTAATGAATACACTGACCATACACTGTCGGTGGGAAGATGAGACAGCGAGGGAGCGGACTGACCACCCACATTTTTATGTCAAGGCTAAGAAAATGAAGTCGCTAACACTTCACACCCATGGCTGCCTCAGGGCTGGCATAGGAGACTGTTCTTCTATTCCACTACTAGATCTTT
Organism: Aporrectodea caliginosa; assembly: GCA_020284085.1. Taxonomy (NCBI): domain Eukaryota; kingdom Metazoa; phylum Annelida; class Clitellata; order Crassiclitellata; family Lumbricidae; genus Aporrectodea; species Aporrectodea caliginosa. Next base: position 263,926 of record JACEVL010000736.1, read on the forward strand.
AAATTGTTGTTGTCTGGATCTTTGTAGCAGCAGCTGAAGAGGAAGAAAAAGCTAACAGAGTTCAAGCGGAGGCTGCAGCACCTGCAATTACTCCTGCTGCTGCTACTCACATACCTAGAGGTCAGGACCCGGGTGTTGACATGAAAGCAGTACAACCTCCTGCTGCACAACCCCCACTTCAAGCGGACAGAGCTGGCCCGACTCCTATGGTCTGTCTGTGTTTTCTCATATTGGTTTTTCATTATTGGTAATGTGTCATTTACTTTTATTGATAGATATTGGCTCTTGTACAGACTTTAGTATGTTGTGCCTTCTTGTGAATCGGACCATTCTTGGAAGACAGTTTTGCATTTAATGATGGCATGTACTAGAATCCATTGTTAAAGGGTTAAATCTGTACTGTAACGCCTGACATGGTTTAAACAGTTTCATGCTAATATACATAAAAACTTCTCTTCTTATTACCAGTTGTAACCTACATGACTGCTGAACTTGAGTCTTGAAGTGACCATATATTTTGCTTCTTCTTGCAGATGGCCAATTCAGTTGAAGCTCCTTCCTTGCAGCCAATGATGTTTAATCCAGCCCAGTTCAACCAAAATCAAGCCCAGTTCAACCCAAACTTATCGACTCCATCACAAGGTTCAAACTCTCACTTGAAGTACGGCCAGCGTAGGGTCTATCCGAAATAAAGGCAAAAGCGATGGAAGAGACTTGATCAGGGTTCTAAGTGTTGGCGTTTTGCATCAAAGTCTTCATCATAGGGTTATTCGAACTTTTGTTGCGATTCAAGTGAACTCATTGTGTTTCAAGGCTTTTGGCTGTTGAAATGACTGGTGGAGAAAGGCTGATTACTTGAGTAATATTTGGATCCAATGTTTTCTTTCGTTATCCCCACAATCGATGTTTTATTTGAGCTGCGTATGAAGACGATGAAATATTTCGTGAGTTTTTCTGCAGACAAGCTGTTCAAAGAACATCTTGTCTTGTGATTCTTGTGAAGAATGTACATAATAGTTTCTTGCAGGTTATAATTTGCTGATGATTTGACTATTATTATGTACATGTATGTGTAATAATACAGTATGTCTCGTGTTTCAGTCGTGCTATTGATAGCAAAAATATTTATCTGTATAATTATTATAATTTTACAATTGCTAGTAATTACCTATTATAATTCTTCCTGTGATTCATAAGTTTCTAGAAACCTGCTGGTATCATTTATGAAAGTAAGTGGTTCAATTGAAGGGCTATAAATAAAAAATTTACTTGAGTAATTCTGATAATTTGAATCAAAGCAGTCAGTGACTTGATATACATGCAGTGCATGGAGTGTACAATATGTGAAGGCTTTGTATCACTAAATAGTGGAACATCCTCTGATTCCTCTGCTTTCATATTCACCCCTCTACAGAACCACATAGAAAAACTACATGTGGCTGTATTTATAAGATAAGATATTTTATGCTTTTAAGGTAAATTTACTGTGAATTTCTAGACACAATATGCATACACAACTGTTGGTCAAATGAACCGGATAGTGTTGACTGCAATTTCGGTCATTGTTTTGGTAAATGGTACGGCAGTTAACGAATTTATTGATATGGTGTAGGGTGGCCCAAAGAGGTCCTTGATGTTATGTTGACAAATCTACATGGAAATTTGCTTGTATGTCAACCAATGCATAATTCAATAACTTATTTGTTGTCGGTTACCATTAAATTAAGGCCTTTTGATCACAATTTAAGTTTGATTGGAAAATCAGCAATGGCAGTAAGAATTTCATAATTGCACAAATTAAATGCAAATGATTTTTATGGAACGATTCATATTTCAATGGATTGCAGACAACTTGGGTATCAGTGGATTGTGGTAAACTTTGTCAATGTTATATGGATGAAAATTGGAACTATTATAACAAAAGTACATGTAAAGCAAAGTATTTAGCTTTTGTTCAGGTGAATCTTGCCTAAATTAAGAGCAGAATGTAACCATTTTCCTACTCCGGGTGTGAATGGATGGTAGACTTGGTCTTGCTCAAACGTAACATAATTGGTGTTGAACATAATTTGCAACAAATGCAGCAGGCTTGATCTCATTTCACACAAGTCCACAATGAAGAACTTGTCTCGATTGTGCTGGCTTCAACTGTTGTTTGGTATAAAAGGCACTTAGGTGAAAGATCACTAAATGTTTTTCAGTCTTGTTTTCCGATAATCCCAAACTTGTACGTACAATCGTACATGTATGATTATGCCCTTATTTGCAGGAATATGGTAAAGGACATGTTATCAGTTTGTTTCAAATGAAATTCACTTAATAGATAAAAATTATGCAAATTCATTTAGTTTATGCCAGTGTTGGATTTACAATCAGCATGTCTAGCATTTCCTGTAAAGTACTTGCAGAGGAGTTTATGCTTGAACTGCCCAGCCACTGCATGTTTGTTAAACAAAGGAACAGCCACATTGTCAAGTGTCCACACTGTCTTAATAGCTGTAAAATGCTCAGATAATAATACAAAGGCAACCTATATTTTGTTCACTGGTGCGATAAGTTGCAAAAGCCAGTTGCCTGTCAATTTCATTCCAAAGAAAGAATGTGAATAGGATGTTATTGGGTTTCTTAACCAAAAGCTGCAAACATCAGAACACTTTCAAACTACTTGTACTGAGAAGAAAAATGTCTTGAATAAGAGCTGTGTAAATATACAAACATATTACCTAATAACATTAAAATGATAAAGCACCAAAATTGCACCTGGGTCAATGACTTCCACGTCAAACCAGCATCCAGCCATACGGCAAAATTTTGAACCAAATTTAGTCAATTTAATACACAAGAATTGTTTATCAAACCATTCACTGACAGGACAATAAATTTCTGTGCAGTTACATATTACGTGAAAGAACGCCAAGATTAAATAAATCTATCAACATTTATGAAGTCTGATGAACACCCAAGGTGTCCTTAAATTTAACCACTCTAAGAATACTTAGTAACACAAGAATAGCAACAGAGTTCTTTTACAAACTGTCCTACTGTTTTTAGTAGAATAAAATTCCTGTCTGTACTTTATTATATTAAAATCGTAATTTTGGTAAAGCACTCTGACGACATTTATTTAAGCTTTGCAGCAGTACTCTCAAGGTATAACTGATAATGATAATAATGTTGACTAAGCCAAACAATTTCTGAGCCAAACAATTTTTATCAATAAATGAAACATAATGCAAGAAAGCAGTTGAAAAACGGTTAAAGTCAGTTCAAAATCATAGGCAAGGTTATGGCGCTATTTCACATCAGTGGCAGAGTTGCAAGGCACAGTCTCTGGGCAGAAATCAGAATATAGCAAACCCTACTAAATAGTAGCTCAACAGGAAAATCCAATTCCAAGAGATATGGGATTCAAACATGTGATAGAGCTGCACATAACGTCAACAAATTACAAACAGCAAATTTTTTCCAAAGAAACTGAACAGCAATGTCAGACAAGAAACATTTCATTGTTGGTAGTATTTATTGTTCCTAAATGCACATCAATGTCACCCCATGATCAAAATCAAACAATTAAAAACACCCTGAACATATGTTTCAGTCTCTTGCTCGGTAAGTTCCGTTGAATTTCATCCAACTATCCATGAATCAAGAACGATTCTAATCAAGAACGATTCTTAGCAAGAAAAATGGTGTGTTGGCCCCCAGCAGACACCATCAGTCCATCCCTGAAAAATAAAGAAAATCTTAATTAGAGCAAATTATTTACATAATCTGTAAAGTTCCGTTTGGAAGTGCTGTGTATCTAAATGTCAGTATAGATGAGATGAACACAACTTGTGCATCTTTGCAATCAATATAAATTATTATAATTCCTGCTAAGTAAAATCAAATTAATTGTCATGGAGATTTTCAATGGAGAAGACCAAACACTCGCAACTCAGTACCATTTCCTTTTCACAAGCAGCAAACTATCAATCTGCTTTTGTTACCAAGAGAGAGAGGCCTAGAGCTAAAATGTATTTAGCTTCACTTAAACAGAATGTGCTTAGATAAAGCTGTGGTGACCACATAAATAATGAGGCCAACTCTTACACCACACAAAATGCTAAAGAAACTTTACAACATTCACATGATTCTTGTTCAATGAAGTTGTGCTATAACAGAAATGATTAGCGTCATCCCCCTCTTTTATCCAGGTTTTGGGATATGGCACCATCATTCAATACATTTATATACAGCCATAATCGCCCTCTCAAACCATTGCTGTATGTGATTATGTAACAGATTTATTGAATTACAGTTTAACAGCTATAGGCTAAAGTACCCGAACACAGAGTAACAATATTCACAGATTTATACCAACGAAATGTTAACTAATGACACATAAATTCATTCCTCTTGGCAGGGATCAGTCAAAGCATAAAATAACTTAACTGCTTACTTGTCATCAAGGAGTTTGCTGGTTATATGCTTTGGTGCAAAGACGTCTTCTTCATCATCACCCTGTCCAAGCTGCTTGCTGCTCCCCATACCCCAACCATATATTTTACCTAAAATACAACATCATTTCTTCCTAAGATCTCAAAATCAGTCAGAATACAATCACTAAATCCTAGAAATATTTATTTAGTAATTTATCATTTAAATTAATTACAAATAACTAACTCAACTAACACTAAAATCAGTGTTCAAAATAAAGAGATAATATGATAATCAACATAGTTTGTTGTGATCTCGTCAATTGCTATCTTCATAAGACCAAAAAAATATCATTACATTCTATTTCATCACACTTTCTGAAAAGCTGTTTCATGTAGCCTAGCAATGTTTTAGAATAGAGTAGAATGTATTGTTAATTTACCTTCATCGTCAACAGCAAATGACACGACTGAACCACAGTTGACGTTTACACATTTCTTGCCTTGTAGGGAATCAACAAGTGTTGGCTCACTCTTTTCTTCTAAATCGGCTGAACCCAAACCCAGACGGCCATATTCCTTTCGACCAAGTGAGTAGACCAAGCCTGCAATCAAATGGACAAATACAAGTGTTGCTAGCTCTCAAATAACCAAAATGAAGTACGGTAACACATTCAGTTCAGAACAGGCTGCTAAGACTTGTGTTCAATAACATCATGAAATTTGTACCATCATGTTTCAATGTTACTGCGGTTAAATTGTCAACGAGTTTGTTTATAAACACGAATATTACTATTATTATCATATGACCAACTATATTCTGTAAAGTAGCATTTTTCTAATTCTACAGGTGATAGTTTTGATACATTTTACTTTTTGAGTTTCAAATGATAATCACAAAGCAACCAAATCAATTTTGATTCTGCGGCATACTTATACCACAAATGTGGCATAAGACCCAAATAACTAACTTTTTTACACTTACCATCTTTATCAAGTGCCACGGTATGGTGCTGCCCACTGCTGATCTCTTTCCAATCTTTAGATTTCTCAAAAGTTCTAGATTTTTCAGGCACAAATTTGTTCCTCATGTCAGGAAAGCCTAAAAGATATATCAAGAAAATTACAAAGAGAAATCAACAAAAAGTTTTGTGACTGTATAAAAATACTGATTTATGGTACACCTAGTAAATAGCAGACTGTAATCTGGTTTAGTAAATCAAACCTAGATCAAAGAAATGTTTAAATTAATTAACTAAATTAATCATCTAAGAACAAAGAATTTCAATCAAGAAATGGCAAAACAGTCCATGAAAAATGGATTCACATTTACAGTTGTGATAAAACTCCGTTCTTTTCAAAATGATTCTGAAAACAATGAATGATCTGCTCTTCAGTCAAATATTATAGATAAAAAACTGTTAAAAGTTGCACCCAAAACCTATCAAGAAAACAACCACAAACGTAACCACAAAAAATATAGTGCAGTAATACTTATCATGTAAAGTTTGTAAATCCATTTTTACTGCACTTTGTTCACAAAAGATTCACAGTCATAACACACATCTGTACACCAATAACATACCACTATCACAATTTAAATTATTAGAAAGATTTAAAAAAATGTTTTTATTACCAAGTTGGTAGTAGTTGTTGAGACCCCAGGCGTAGATTTCTCCGCTGTCCTTTGCTTTGGCAAATGTGACATACTGACCAGTCCAGATGTCACTGAACTTCTCATGACGCCTATTGCACTTCACCATAGATGGAACAAGAAGCAGCTCTACAATAACAAAGACCAATTATCATAACATTCAAACGAGTGAACTGAAAGAAAAATACCTTCGTGCTTCACATTATCTGCATGAGCAAGTTTTGCAAATCAAACAGTAGATCAAATATGTGTTTACAGAAATGAATGTAAGCATCTTTGTTACTGAAAGAAAAATGTGTCAACAGACTTTTTTATAACATACTACATTAAAAAGTGAATTCTAACCTATAACATGTTTAGGTACATTGATCCAAAATTTTATAAATATAATTCACCTACAGAAAAAAGACGTCGACGTTGTACCGACAGACACCATTTAAAAAGTTTCTAGTGTACATATTTTGAACTATACTACATAAACAGCAATAGAGAAATGCAATACTGTTATTCAAATATCATCACAAATCAGCATAATGTCAAAAGAGATGTACTTAAGAATAGTTCCCAATCCTAATACAACTCTTCCTCATTTTTGATAAAAATACCAGAAAGTGTATTCCTCACCAAGTCCTTTCCTTCCTCCTCGAATAGAAAAACACTCTGCTACTCTTCCAAGCTGACCCTGTTCAGCGGCACCTAGACACAGAAACAATTTATATAGCTCAAACATTCAGAAATGGTTTTATTTAAAGATGCAGCCTTCTTATCAACATAAAAACTCGAACCATTGAACACGCTCAACACTTAAACAACCAATTCCTCTTTAAGGCATACTACCAAAATTATTACTAACCTTACACAATATTTAGTTGAAAATCATTGAACGCTTTAAAAAATAGGATGATCTCATGCAATAGGATGATCTCATGCAAAACTGTTCAGGCTTTTAGATAACATTAGTTATATGTGATTATTAAAAATTTCAAAATATCACATGATACTAATAACAGGCTTTCATTCTGTAGCATAGTTTTGTTCTGACAATTAAGAAGTTCAGCTTTCAGAAGGTGCCTTGAAAAGAGGGAATATTTTAGCATTGTTGTGATTCAACACACAAAGTTTGTTATCAATTCATGCATAATTGTCTAGCAGGCTGTGCTCATCTTTTCCCAAGAAGCTTTGCGTCTTACTCTCATCTATACCTGGTTGCAGATTCCACTCTGCTACCTGCACAAGGCAACCTGTTTGTTCCACCGGTCCGGATGTACTTCCACAGTCCAGCATAGATTTGCTGTGCTTGGCCCATCCTCTCCTGGAATAAGTTGCCTAACACCCTGTGACATGAACTCCTTTGCCCTTCTTTGATCGTGGTTCTTTGTGTTAGGTCAGGAGCAGCTCTGAAGAATCCCTCTTGAAGCGGTGCGATATAAATTTGCAATTACACAGTTACAATTACTGAGAGCCGCATAACAGCCAGTCCAGTGTAAGAACTAACCCATTGTGTAGATATCTCCATCAGTCGTAAGGCAAGCCAAATGATCACAACCACTTGCTATTTTAGCAACGACAACGTTTTGCAGAATTTTCTCAGGCTTTTCGAGGTTGCCATGGCCAGGTAATATACCAATGGAACCATTTGCATCCTACAGAAGGCATTCATCACCATCAGGGTTGGCAAGTTGTTGCCAGCCACCGTTATAACCGGTTATTGCCATGGCTATAACCGTCCCGGCAACAACCTCTTGGCAACAATGGCAACAACCTCTTGGCAAAAATGGCAACAACCTCTTGGCAAAAATAGAAACTATTAATTATTGTGGTAATAAAATATGGAATCTTCACAGTTAGCTTCATTTTTTATTTCATATGGCTTGCTACTTTACAGAGTAGATTGATTTAAATATATCATGATTTCAATCAGTCAAGTTTTTCCTAATAAAATCACCTGATTCCAATAACCAGTATAATTTCTTTCTAATAAAAGTCATTTACAAGTTTTATATACGTACAGTCAATATCGAATGGTGTAATTATGAATTACAAATTTCGCCAAACCATTGGCTTCTATACACTCACTACTCTTAAATTATATACTACCAGGTAAGTATATTGAAAAGGCAATATCTCTGTTGACCTGAATATTACTATTGCAGTGCAAATGGCAGTTTATTTTGAAGTAGTTGAACTGTAGGTCAGAATTTTTTATCTTGATCTCATATAGTTGACTTTAACTGTATTTATACTATGGAGTAATATAGATTTACTACAGTAGTTTTGATTTCTCACAAGAAACCTTTATGATGACTATGCAGTCTGTGCAGTGAAATAAGATTTTAATTTGTTTCGCCTTTACTTTCGAAAAATGGGCCATAACTGGTTATAACCGGCAACAACTGGCAATAACCGGCAATAACCGGTTATTGCCACCGTCCCGGCAATAATAGGTTGTTGCCGGCATTAACCCAACCCTGATCACCATGCTCTGAATACATTATTTTCAAATACCAGTTTAAGCAAGTTCCTTACTAGTTTCATTACATCAAAAAATAAACCAAAAAGGTAGAAATTTTTCACTTATGTGTTTTACCACCAAGGACTGGTAAAATGACAATACTAACCAATCCATGCTGAAACAAAAGATAAAATCATTAACCATTATAAAAAATAAGAGTTTGCTTCTATTAGTATAATAAATCCATTCCTTAAGCAAACAACATTTTTCCAATGTGCTAGGTGCCAAAAACACAGACATTGCAATAAGAATGTTGCTAAGCAGATTTTCACAGGAGTATACTTACACGGAATGTTCCCCAAATATAAACTTGGCCAAACTCGGAGAGTGCAGCCGTGTGGCTGTCACCGGCTGACACAAGTACGATCTTTTCTGGTAGGTCCACTTTTCCAGGTGCCATGCACTCGTCTTCCTCTATCGTTGGACGTCCTAGCGTCCCTTCGTCATTACAGCCAAACGTGTACACCTGAACAGAGCAACAGCCAGCAATGTAATCGCACATTCATCATATTCGTTTATCTAAGAATAACTGTCGACAGAACGCAAGAGATTGCATGAGCCAAGAGAAAGGTTTGTTTCATTCACTGCTTCTGTGAGCTACTTTAAAAGATTCCTGATAATTACGTACATACATATGCAGAAGCTAGACAAATTTGCTATCAGAATCACAAGCAAGTGATCACAAAACCAAATGGCCAGGCTGATCGATTAGAGCATTCGACCTGTAACACGGAAAGCATGGGTTCAAGTATCCAAGGCATTTACCGTGTAGCGACGTTGAGCAAGACCTTCACACAGTTAATTGCTCAGCAACGTTAATTCTCTGTTGTACAGTCATGTGTGGACTTCTGAACTGTGGAAGGAGGGCAATATCAAATACAGTTGTAGTTTATTGATTCACTTTTCATGCATGACCATGTGCCTGCAACCAGGCACATGGTCAAAACAAACAATAATTTTAAATTACTAATTTCATTTCACTTTATCTTGTAACCGGTTGCGGCTTGTCAACCTGATTTGCATTAAACGAATATATATATACCAGATTCAATATTGATTTTCTTGTCCTTTGTTGTTCTTTTCCAGATGTCACATTATCCACCCATATGAGAGATCTGGGCATTATCCTTGATCAAGCGCTAACGCTTTGTCAACAAGTAAACAATGTATGTCGATCTTGCTATTATCATCTTCATCAGATTCGCACTGTGCAATGATTGCTTACCACACAAGCTGCCTCTGCACTGATCCCTGCTTGGTAGGGAGAGCTGGTGTTGAGTTTTTTTCTTGAAGTTGCCTTTAAAAATTTTCATTCGTGTTATGTTATGTAACTTTGTATAATTGTATTGTGAGCATAACCAATTCGAACGGACTTCTCCTGTGAGCCATGGTCGTGGACTGCGATTTCAATGCCTTGTGCATTATGGTCGAGAGCTCTGCTGATTTTTGAGCAGCGCTATATAAATGTTCGATTACAATTACAATTACAATCATGGTAATGGTCGACAGAACTCCACAGATTAAACTAGATCATTTCCATTCAAATGACATGTCTCATTACAAATACCTCTGGATGAAAACTGGATGCACTATCACACAGTTAAGTGCCCGTAAACAAATGTAACTAACTCCAGGAAGATAGCGACAACAGACAGCAGCTTCTTCAATATCTCCAAATTCTTAGCATTTAACAATGGAATGTGTAAAAGCAACCAGTGTCGGCTTTAGACGTGCTGAGGCACCAAGCTATATAAAGCTTGAAGGCCCTTGTTAAAAAATTACACTGCAGGTCTTACAAAACTTAAAAACATACATGCCTTTTAATTACTTAATAGCAAGGCATTTAAGGTGAAAAATTCAAATTATTTTAAAATGAATGCATTTACTGATTATACATATTGTTCATTTGGTTGGCTTGATCTATACGTAGATTTTAACATAGTATACCCTTGTTTCAATACCTAAATACTTGGAAATCTAAGTGCATCTTCACCTGGCGGCTGACTATCCGCGCCTCAGATTCACATTTCGGTGTGACCTTGCGCGCGTTATAAATTTATTTAATAATAATAATAAATGTAGTTTTTAAATAATTTTAACGTTCATTGATATTATACGAAACTTGTTGAGGCCCTGTGGATTATGAGGCCCTAAGCTGTAGCTTCTATAGCTTAATGATAAACCCGGCACTAAAAGCAACCTCAGCGTGCTCTGATGCTCACCTCTCCATTGGCTGTGAGGCAGACGCTATGCATTCCACCTGCACAGATCTGGACAGTGGCTGAGGGCATCTCAACCTTCCCTGGCTTTCCACGCTCCTGTACATCTGGGCCGAGGCCAAGCTGGCCAGTGTCACCTTCTCCGACCGTCAGAACAACACCAGCAGCAGTGCGGTGCGATGAGTGAGAAACCACTAGAAAGCAGAGAGTTCAGTGTTATTGGAAAGCATACATATACCGAAAAATGATAAAATGAACTGATTGTCATTTGTGTGTAGCTGTACACCTGTCACAAAAGAATAACATATTCATAGAATAATTAATTTACATACAAGACTAGCTCAAATTTTTTTACATTTAGTTCAAGCAAGAATAGAAACAGTACGAGATAATAAATTATTGTTCCATTTTATCCCTAAATAACCGGATTCTATATTAACATCATGAGATCAGTTTTAAAACAGTTAAACTTTCACAAATGAACTTAAAGACTATAAACAAAAGCTTTACTATTCAGATATTCTGTGGTATTCTTTAACATGCAAAAATAATATATAATATATTTTCATCAATAGATGGTGAATCAAGGTTGTTGCAATTGCCAAGTCGAACAATTCATTGCTTTACTGGCCTGTACAAATGGTTAACTGCAAATGCTTTTATGTCTTAATGCAGATGTCACAACATTTTAAAGAACATTCTAGCTTACCTGAAGTCACACGAGCTTTCTTTTTCGGCGGCCCAGTTGTATCGTCATCTGTTTTGTCATGGGCACTTTTGGTATTCTTTGCACCTTTTTTGGCAGCTTTCATTTTAGGATCCTTCTTGTCTTCCTTGGTTTCTGACTTTGTCTTGGTGTTTCCTTCTTCTGCTGTCTCCTCGACGTTTTCATCTGTTGTGGCTGGTTCTGATTCAGATTCAACACCTTTGTTCTTCTGTTCTTTAGCAGCCTTGGTGTTCTTTGCACCTTTTTTGACACCCTTTGCTTTTGACTCTTGCTTTTCTTCTGCTTTATCTTTGGCCTCTGCATCTTCTGAGTTCTCTGTGTCTATCTCCGGCTTCCCTTTCTGTGCAACTCTTCCTCTTTTTGTGGTCTTAACCTCTTCTGCAACTTTAACAACAGACGTCGATGCCTTCTCTGTCGACTTTTCTGATTCTTTGTCAGTTTCCTCTACGTTCTTTTTCTCAGCTGCTTTTCTACCCTTCTGAGTTTTAGTCGCGACTGGTTCTTTTTCCGGCAGTGTTTCCTCAGTGCCATTTTCACTGCTCTGGTCTTCAGAACCGGCTGCAAACCCCTTAGTTTGTCTACTCTTCTTGGTTTTGCTTTCCTTCTCTTTGACATCTTCGCTTTCTTTTTCATCTGCCTTACGCTTTCTGCCGTTAATTTTTTTGTCGGAAGTCTCTTCTGTTGTTTCTTCCATCTCTTCCTCCGCTTCTGATTCCTTTTCACCTCTCCGTGACTTTCTTTCCGGGGCTTCTGTTGTTTTCGTTGCAGCCTTATTTCGTGTACCTCGCTTCGCTGCCGGCTGCTTAGTAGTTTCTGGCATATTATTATCACTATCTTCGTTAACTATTTCTTTATTTTTCTCTGCTGTCGTTGACTTTTCTTCCTTCTTTGCTTGCTTTCCTCCTTTCCTTAGGGTCACCATATTTGTTTCTTTTACAAACACTTAATCAAAACATTGACATACATATACACATGTACACAAACACATATATATATATTTATTTACAATTGCAATGCATGATTAGTATGCATGCAACAAATAAATTCTGGCAACAGAAGAATTTTTTAAACAGCATTAATCAGTTCCAGTTGCAGAGTATAAAACGAACACTAAATTTCACTGAAATCAATAACCTTTATTTCCAAGGTATTTCAAGGGCCAGTCAGCAGAGAAGAACAAGCTAAATTCAGTGCTCATTCAGTGAAATTGTGAGCCTTTACTGTCAAGTGTACGCCTTCATTAAGTTTTTTGTAAAAGCAGCATAATCAATGCTCTGGTGATCTTAAAAAATAAGAGATTTGATTATTTATCTCTGTTAAACCACGTGCAAAAGCAGATCCAATATATACCACAACACAAGAGCAATCCAGATTCGACAAAAAAATTATAAACTCGTGATATTTAAGCAGAACCCGCAAACTATATTTACTTACTAACTAACCATGCTATTTAAATATCCAACCGCGGGAAAATAATATCCGCAACCGTCGTCTCTGACCAGCACCCAGTATTAAAACTACACGTCATCAGTGATAACAAGCATTGGAATTATAGAGTACCTGATCCTGTGTAATACAGACACGTAAAAAGTGACAAAGATCGCACTTAATACGTAGAAATTGTTCACTTTAAAATCACTCCACCATACAACAATATTCAGTCATAAAGAACCTACGATTGAAACCACACCGAAGATCATAAAAACCTTACAACTTCCGGTTTTTGAAGTACCGGTTCTCTGCTCCATCATACAATTCTAGAACTGCTATAGCGCGACGATTATACTGCTCTTAGGCATTAATCGAACAATTTCAAGCCAAAGTCCAGAGTGATCGAAGGCCAAGAAGGGAGAGTATGTTTCAAGGAAAATTTATCACTGCACTTGGTGAGCGCGATCGCGGATTTTGTGCATCACTGCACGTTAAAACAATCTCTGCAACCTATAAGTAGTTGGATAAGTCTGCGGAGCAAATGCTCGATTTAAAAAGATAACTGTTTAGCTGAGATCTGAAAGCCAAAATTTAATAAACTTTTCAGATGGGCCTTTTATCGAAAGGGAGGTCCAACTAGTCAGAGCAACAATAGAAAAGGCGCGCGTATACTGACATCTGTCCTTGTATTATTCGTTTATTGATATCTTGCTGCTATAGGCTACCGCAGCCGGTTTCAGATAATATTATTATAGGCTTGCCGCCTACTAAGGCCTATAAATGCATCATAAAGGGGAGAAATAATTCTGTCAGTCTTGCCAAACAGGATGAGCTTTGGTCGAGTGTCTGTATTATAGTAGGCCCTATACTCGGGGGGTAGGCATATAGGCCCTATAGCCTATAGTTTCTGTCGTCCTTTTCTGGAAGCTGTGAGCGCGCAGAAAGTATAGGCGCGAATACGTTCTACGGAATAATCAGATTGAGACAGATAGGCCTAGACAACGTCTACGGAATATATAAGGCAGAACCAGTCAATGCTGAATAAACCATATTTATGAGGATGAAGATGAGGATGAAACATAACTTTGACACTAAGGGAAACAATGAACTTTACCAAATTAATGACTGAGGAAAAAGGAGATAATTTATTCGTACCCATCGCCACCAAATGAAACTGATGATGGTGGTGGTGATGATGATGATGATGATGATGATCCAATGCAGATACATGGCGATAGGCTTCTGACAATTTCAATATGATGTACAAACAGTGTTGTTCAGTAGCCTAATTGAAATACATGTAATTGAATTACAAGTTCTGTAACTGTAATTGAATTACATTTTAAGTCCAGTAATTGTAATTGTATTTCAATTACATTATTGCATGTAATTTGTAATTGAATGAAGTGTAAATTACAAATTACTTTCATAAAGTCAGCAAATATGCCAGCCTTTTGAGTTGACCAGGGCCAACCGTTTAATTGAATAAACTGCTCTGCATTATGTCTGCATGGCAACATAATTGTCAACATTATTCTATCTTTACACCCCCTCTTACAATCTTACAGCACACTTTGATACACCCAAAGGTCAAGGGCTGACCATCATTATCAGACTATTAATGTAGTCATTCTTAGCTAGCTTACTGCGGCTGCCTAGAGAAAACAAAGCTTCCATCTTCAACTCCAGTTGAGCGTCTCTTTAGCACTGCAGGCACAATCAGCTAAGTTCTCTAACAGACTATCATTTTGGAAACTTCTACTCCTAAAAATCAAATAAACTCTAACTTGTTTTCATGAATCATAATAATTATAACTTGTATTTTGGACACCTGGCAAACTTACGATACAATTTAATGTATATATATATATTACAATTGGATGTATTAGTTTAAAAATAGAGTTAATAAAAAATTATTGAAATTTTTTAAAATCATGTGCCAATTTTAAAGGAATAATTGAAAAGTAATTGGTAATTGAATTACAATCAAAATGTAATTGTAATTCAATTACTTTCACAATCAAGTAATTGTAATTGTAATTCAATTACATGTACAAGCATGTAATTGCAATTATAATTGAATTACATTTGCAATGTAATTGATACAACACTGTGTACAACATAATGTTCAAACAATAAATAGCAAAAATCACAGTCAAATCTGAGACTTACAATTAGGTATTATACACATTTGAATGATTTGATGATTTCACATGGATTGACTCTCACTTCCTCCTTACCCTCCATTTGCACCTCCTCCCTTTCCTCCATTCGCACCTCCTCCCTTTCCTCCATTCGAACCTCCTCCCTTTCCTCCGTTCGCACCTCCTCCCTTTCCTCCATTCGCACCTCCTCCCTTTCCTCTATTCGCACCTCCTCCCTTTCCTCCATTCGCACCTCCTCCCTTTCCTCCATTTGCACCTCCTCCCTTTCCTCCATTCGCACCTCCTCCCTTTCCTCCATTCGCACCTCCTCCTTTTCCTCCACTCGCACCTCAACCTCCTTCAAAAATTTCCATGTTTCATCAAGGTCCAATTTATGAAATATTTTGAAAAATTCTTGGACAAACAGTCGTCGTTTCTTGAAAAAATTAAGAAATTTCGAGTATGTGAAAATCGCTTTAAAATAGCTTTTTTGAATAGGCAATCTCAAGTTATACACGAATGAGGTGAAATTTGACCTCTATCTTGGCTAATTACTGCAAAATCCCAAGATCAAAATTACCGATATTAATTAAAGTCGTATTTCTTCATTATCGTCATATCAAATGACGATATCTCAGCGTCAGCACGATACCTGACGTCTCCCTCGCAACCTCCTTCAAAAATTTCCATGTTTCATCAAGGTCCAATTTATGAAATATTTTGAAAACATCTTGGACTAAACAGTCGTCGTTTCTTGAAACAAGGTGCCTTTGCGTTTTGACGCTTTTATACACAATATTAGTTTGTTAACATAAATAAGTCTGTAATTGGTGCTTCTCGTTTATGTTGATTTTATCCCCATGTTAAGGTCTAGTGTTCGTTTGATTTAATATGTTACGACTCGTGGTGTGACCATGTGCTAGCAGAGTAAAATAAGTAAGCACGGATAGCCGTTATTACACCATCAGCATTAGGCTGCGTTCACGAGTGGCCTACTGGAAATTCTTTTATGTGAAATCTGGTACCGATAATGGGCAAGCTTGTAGAATTGGGGGCTGAAGGATATCGTGCGTCAGTTTTCGGGCGTCGTGAGTGTCCGTTCGGGTCCGGTTAGGAGTCGTGAGGGTCGGTTAGGGTTAGTGTCGTCTTTAGAAAACGTGGTACCGTAATCCTTCAGTCCACGATACTGCAGATTCCTTTATTGGAGCACGTCTGCCAATGTTATGAGTAATTCTGGTGGCAAGTGGGAGCAAAATGAGGGTATGGAGAATGTGCACTTGGTGCGTTTTGAAAGCAAAGAATGAGATTTAAACCTGGCTGCTGTTGTAAGTTTTTATGTAGAATAATGTGAAAATGGACATTCAGTGCTGGCCCAAACGTGATTTTTTTTCAAGCAGTGCCTGTCGGGATATAATTTAATTAATGGTTTTGTAGTACGGGTATTCAGTTTTGGGAATAAGGTTATGTCGGGGCTGTACTTGTTGAAATCCCATCTCTTGGCTGGCATGGTCTGGTGACCATGAATAGATATGCAGATGGGAAAAACCAATGATGCCATTGCAACCTACAGTTTTTAATGTTCTAGTGCCCAGGATCTTGCAGTATTGGTTAAAACGCACATTTAGATGCAGTCATAATGTTGGCATAATATATTAATTCCTTATCTGTAATGCCTGTGCTGGTATTGCGGCTGAAGCGCTGTTTGGTTGTCGCACTTTGACGAGTTTCTTGAAAATGTGCCATGTAAATGTGCATTTATGATTATGTATGTGCTTTATTCTAGTGAGTAGTTGATGCAAATTATGTTTTCTAGATTACTTGATGGAATGTGTTTAGTAAACTGTACTAAATAATATGTTGTAGTTGGCAGTTTGAATCAAAGAATGTTTCGTTTCTCAATGACAAAGGGTGGACCTGTACACCTGTGCCAGTCAGGATCACACAGCTTTGGTTATGTGCTGAACAGCTTGCCTGTTGATGCATGCCTTCAACATTCTGAAAGAATGCCATGACATCACAAATGAATAGTTGAAAGTGTAAGTGTATTTCAGTGAAGTGCATTTCAATTGCTGTTGCAGTTTCAGTAATTTCAACAGAATGATACCAGACTGTAACGTAAAACAAAAAAAATGGTGTCATTACCAATGATGATTCAGTATAGATAGGGACATATGAGTATCTTCATTGATTTAAATTCTATACACAGGTAAAAATGACACAAAGCATTTTATTCAACATTACAAGTGTAAGATATTTCAGAATTTGATTAATTTAAAATGAACACCATTATTGTATCCCTAGAGTAAGTTCTGATGTTTGATTATGTAGTATTGGTAGCAATGAAATGTTATTTAGGCCCTTCTGCAATTTGTTGAGCATTTTAGTTGTGATGTACTATCAGTATGAGGAGATTTCCTATCTTCGTTGTATATTAAATTGACGACTGTCTACTGTATCTAGTGTCTAGCAGTAATTGCTATATCTTTTGTAACAATTGCAACACAATTTAAATGAATAAGTTGTTTGTTTAAGCCATTACTGAAAATGCCATTATCAATGATGATTCAGTATAGATAGGGACATATGAAAATTTCATTGATTAAATTTCTATACACTGAGGTAATGGCTAAACAAAAGTTGAAAACTGATCTTGTTTTCATTCTATCTTTAAAACATCATGGCACAATGATATTTTATAAAGCTAAATTACATTTGGAAGTTATCTCTGAAATTGATTATATCATAACTTGTTGTAATAGCCTTGCTACTAGAAGTATGTAGTGAACTGTTGTTCCAAATATTCTTTGAGCTTGAAGTATTAGGTAATTGTTAAAATGCAGTTTCAAGCTGTACTAAGAATACTTTCATGCAATTTTCATAGATTTAAAAAAGGCTGTGTGATTTAAATAGACACTTGTGTACCATGGAAATGTTTTTTCCACCAGGTTGCAGATTTTTGAACTACTGATTCACTATTTAATTCTAAGAAAGCTGTCAATGATGTCAATATATTTGCTACTCTTGATTGCGTAGATGACGAAAATTAACCACCAAAACTGGTCCTGAGACAGCTATTGTGAACGTATTGATGTCTGTTTAATATGCTTCATTATTTTGTGAATTTTTATTTTGGTGGTGTAAATTGACTTTGAAATTTTTATTTTAAACAGTCTGTTAATATTATAGGTTTTTATACAACCAGGATGAGTGGAAACCTTCAAATGGCCACTACCTACTGAACTTTGCATGTGAAATGCAAGACTTTTGTAAGTTGCTTTGTACTGTTGATAATTTAAATGTCTTTAGCAATACATATCTGTAGTAAAAACTTCAACTGCACTCAGTTTATCAGCATACATAGGATTTTTTATTTTGTGTGCACTGGTAGTAACATGTAATGGGAAGACTTTAATATCCAAGATAGCTTACAGTTTTTTAGTTGAAATCTTGCTGTCAGGAGTCATTATGATGATTGTACAATACATTGGGAATCTCTATGAAATTCTGATTATGGAAAGAATACTGAATGACTTGTTTCAGACTGATTGGCGAAGTCTAGTTTACATAAATTTACGGGTAGATATTTCTGGATGATGCCTTCGTTTCAGTTGTTGACGGTCTTCAGTTCTTCACTGTGTTGTAGTACATACATTATGTCCTAGCCTTTTTCTATTGTGTTCCTTTTCTGCTTCTTGAGGCATCATTTGAGATTAGCCACAAATGGACACTTATGTTTAACTACTGTGTGCTACAGTTCGTGTGATATTGACAGTGACTGACAGGTGTAGGCATTTTTGTGAACCAAAGGGTCCATTTTAATCCTCTACCGCAGTGGGTTCTTCATGCTCTGTCATTATAGCGGATCACTGTAGAAGTCATTAGAAATTACTGTTTTGCTTACTGGTCATTACTGTTTTTGTTGGGTCAGGGTAATTTTAATTTAAACTGCTAATGCCATTACCAATGATGAATTAGTATAGATAGGGACATATGAAATTTTTTACTGATTTAATTTCTATACACTGAGGTAATGGCATGAAATTGTAGAAACTGGCAAATGATATGATTGGATGTTAAATTATTTCTTCTGCAGTCTGTCATGCATAGGTAGGATGCTGTGAGAATTTCACCTTGTTGGCCACTACTTGGATGCAGTAATTTCAACGTAGAAAGATTTAATTTATGACAATAATTATGTTTCCTAATTTTTTGATAATATCATTACTGATTCGTTAGTGAGAAGTTCATCACTTGCCTCTTTATTTTAGGTGTAGTGAGTTGTAAACCATTGAAGAAGCTATAATTCAGGAAATATCGATGGTTGACTTATAGGCTACTCTTGATCGTGTGGATGATGATACTGAACCACAAAGCTGGTTCTGAGACAATCGTTTTTGCATGTTACAGAAATTACACTGTTTTATATTTCAGATGTCTGTGGATGTGTTGCCACAAAATCGACGCTGTTATCATAGTCTGGAATGGCATCATTTTACTGAAAGCAAGCAAGATGCATGTAGTTGGATATGTAAAGGTTTAGAGGTGTGTTGTTCAGCTTAAATCTGTTAATCTTATGATTTTATTGAAGTTTAACGCTTGTTTCATTTTGAACAGATGGGTACCTTGCAAACTGCAATACCGTTATCATCGGTTACTACTATATCATGTAATCTTACTGCGTACTTGTCAGTTTGAATTATTAAGAAATGGATATTATTATGATGAATAAATGTAGATGGTGGTGATTAGCACTGATTAAAATTCAGTATGCCGAAGTAATGACCATGCTTAGTTTTGCACAAAATATATGCAAGAAAATACGGTGTTTCTCAAGTTGTTTTGGGAGCTTGATTGTAAAATATAAACCTATATCCTATAATTTGTAAGTTAGATTTAATTCTACTTTTCTTTTGAAACATTGGTGCAGATACTTAAATAGTGTTGAAGCATAGGAGCTGTTCCAGTATTGAATTTGTTTCATATTATTAACTGTGAATGTAGTTACATCAGAATTTGGTCTTATGCTTTTGTAATTAATATGTAAGATTTGTAAGTTAATTTAGTTCTATTAATTTGGCAGCCTGAGCTCATTATGATGATTGTACAGATACATTGGGAATCTCTCTGATGCTCTGATTTGACAAAGGTTACTGAATGAATCATGGCTGCTGAAATTACGCTTTGAATGTTAATTTAGTTTGGTGTGAAAATTTGTAATTGTTTCAGTTGAAAAGTGTTGAAGCATGGTATTTTTTTCGTAGGCTGCAGATGAAACTTGCAATAACAGCAATCAAACAAGAATGTGTTATCGATCAGTTTTAACTTCTGGTATGTATCTAACTTTGACTTTATGGCATTTTGTGTCTGTTGGCTCAGAAATCTCGATAGCATTTGTCAACTTTTACGTTCTCATTAAATGATACTTGTATTAGGGTGTCCCATAATGTTTGAAAAAAACTTTTCTTGGGCAAATCTCAGAAGGCACCTTGTAGAAAGTTTCTATATGATAATACAATGCTACATGCAAAATTTCAGTTCATTTGATTAACATTGAGAGGTCCCTCAAGTCTGTTGAATGTCATTGTCTCGGCCGTCGAATGTCTCGTGATATCGTGTAGTTTGACAAGGTATTAAAAATTATTTATTGTCATTTGAAGTTGTTTGATACCATTGGAAAGCTGTTAGAGTATGTAGTTTATGAATATATTTATAAACTGCTAGTTCAAACAATATAATAACACTAGTTCCAGGCAAAAGCATCAAAATTCAGAAAATTATTCATTGATCGGCAGTATTTTTTGTAAGAAACGAGGTCGAGTTCAAACTACATATCGAGAAGTTTGTCTCTGGTGCAAGTTGGAAATTCTTTTCTGTGTTTTTCTGCTACTTGCAACAGAAACTGTTTCTGTTCTTCATTTCTTGTTATCGATGAATTGAAGTTCTGGATCAGGGCAACGCCACGTTCAGCAACGTCATTAACGCAAGCCAAATTATTCACTAGCTTGGCGCCAGCCAGGAATGATTCATTGTTTTTCCAAGAGTCAACTGGCAAATTCAGAAAACTGTCCTCAATGCCTGCAGTTTGGGAGAAGCTCCTTGAAATAGCTATATCCTCCGATGTTTCTGGAAGTGACTCGAGTAAATGTGGACCTCTTGCAGATTTCATCTCTCTCACAAGCTGAGTTTTCTCGTCGTTAGAAATTTTCTCCGAGAATAAGCATAGTGTAGCCAACTCTTGGCTTAAATACCACGAATGGCGTTTCATCATTTTCAGTCCAGTAGACTTTAGTGCATCATCATCATATACTTTCAAGCGTTGGATTAGCAGTAAATCATTGATTGGTGCATCGACTACCAACCTACTAGTGAACCAGGATTGTATGTAAATTGTCACAACAAATCGATTGAATCTCTGAACTCCTTGGAATTCACAACCTGTCAGAGGAAAAGTTTGTTCATTTCCATTGAACAGAAGCTCAATTGTCAGCGAATATATCGCCTTCGCCATCCAGCGAGCACGATGTAAAGCACCAGGTTTGCGAATGTTTGCCTTGACATCCAATCCAACCATTAACCCAGCTAGGCATATAAACTCGCGATAATCTTCTCGAGGATAACTTTTGTTGCAATGCTCAAGAATGAATTCTTTCACTTGATCCGAAACGATTATGAGTGGGACTGTTCGTTGTTTGAAGATATCGTGATTTAGATCAGACCATTTCTCGCGGAATCGCTTAAAAATAAGGATATCTGGACCAGTTGATGGTGATCGAAGACATACTTGAAAGATATCTGCCAAAAGAACCTCAAACATGTGGTGCCTGCACGCCATCCATAACAGATTCCGACCAATGTCCTTTTCAAGAAGTGTACATGCTCCATTAATTCTCCCTGTGTTTGAGGCAGTCTTATCGAAACACATACCGATAACATGATCATCACACTCCCATGATCGAAGAAGGTCAAGTACTGCATTAGCAGCTATTCGTCCAGTCCCAGAAGTCAACTTGGGTACACCAAGAAGTTTAGTACTTCCATCTATGAGAGAGGAAACAAGAACAGGCAGGCGATCTACAAGTTTGCTCTCTAGGCCAGTGACATCAGGCAGCAGTTTGCCATCCCAATGAACAACAGATTTTGTATGCTATGAAAAACAACATGGCTTCCAGTCACGTGACAGCAGATGGTTGTAAATTTGTATAGCACCTAACTTTTACAGAGCTGTAAAGTGTAAACTGAGAAGGTCCATTTTTTGTGTGAAAACTGTAGAAATGTTGAAATTACAGTTTTTCAAAGATTTCTTAGCTAAATAATTGTTTACTGATCAATCAAGGCCAGCATATCAATATATTTATGAAATCTACTCTTCAACAGCTGTCTACTGTCTAGACTCTAGAGGTGTTAAATAATAAATAATGTAATATAATTTACTATGGATGCACTGCATAATTATTTTACAGTAGGCCTAGACTTTTGAGTTCTCGCGAGACATCGATGGTCGAGTTGGTGAAATTCAAAATCTTTGAGGGACCTCTAAATATTATTCAAATGAACTGAAATTTTGCCAGTAGCATTGTATTGCCATATAGAAACTTTCTAGAAGGTGCCTCTTGGCTTCCTGAGGAAAAAATTTTTCTGGGACACCCTAACTTGTATTGCCATCTAATGGCCTAAGCAACACTAATACAATCTCAAAGTAACTTAATTACCATTCCTACTGTTACATGTCACTTCTTCAAAAAGTAATTTTCAGACAGCAAAAGTTGTTTTAAAAAGTAGCAGTCACTCTAGCAAGTTAGAGGTAATTAACAACTCTGGTATTAGCTGTCGATGATGTTAATATTTGCTACTCTTGATTGACTATATGACGATAATCAATCACCAAAATCATCTGAGATGGCAGTTTTATAAAGTAATTGAATAAAACTAGTTTTGAGCAAATTGGTTTTTATTTTTTATGAATTAAACTGACCGGTAACGATGTAGAAAAATTAGCCTTTTTGAACTAAATATATCTGGTATTGTGTATGATCATTATTTTCTCAAGAACCAGATGACTAAGTAGAACATATAATGTGTAGAGGAAAAGGGCGTTTATTGAGTTAATGAGGTGTTTTAAATGGTCATCCGTGTGGTTAATTTGGTGTATATGATATGCATACTGTAGTTATGCTTTTGTGTGTGATAGTTGTCAATGATGCAAATATATTTGCTACTCTTGATTGTTTATGTGATGATAAAATCAACCACCAAGATATTCATGTCTGAGACAACTGTCCGTATAATATAGTACAGCAACAATGCACAATTTAAAACTGGGGATGTTAGACCACCGTAAAACTTTAAATTTAATAATAAATCAGGATTTGTCAGTTGTCATATTCTTCTCTAACTTATAATGTGAATGGCAATAAATTTCTATTCGATGGGGAAGGGGTTTAAGTGAATGGTTAATAATCAGTTTGAATCAATAAATGAAGATTATTATTGTTATTATGAGTTTTACTAGCTGTTTCAATTGCATAAGTGACTTGAGAATGATCACTATGATGATTGTACAGTACAATGGGAATCTCTCTGAATATCTGACGAGATACAGTTGTCTGAGTGATTTTCTGAGCATGTCAGAATCATAATCAAATGGTTTATGTGGCCAAATGCTTGCACTTGTGAAAAGCAGGTTATTGCAAACTTCTGTTTTTTGCAGGAAATGACACAATCATCATTCGGCAACTTTGGTGGTGACAAGAGAAAAAAGAGCAACATTGAGCAGTGTTGATAGTACATTGTTGCAGGCACCAGTGATGTGCTATTAAGCCAGCATGACATTAAGCAGAACTTGTGCTACTCTGTCCTAACATGTGATAGTTTACAAAAGATTGTCAACTATAATAGTGAATGTGTTAATAAAGGTAATATGTAGTTGAAAATATTATACATGTTTATGACTGTATTACAGTAAACCAAGCTGTAACATTCCTTGTGACCACAAATGTCCAGTTAGAAGAGTTACAGAATCCTAAAATTGTTACTGTCCTGTTAAATTTACCATACTGTGGTCCGTTGGTTCGTGTTCAATCAAATCCATATTTAATTATGTACTCTTGAATGCTTTGCAAGGATATTTTGATCTGAAGATTTCCGAAAAAGTGGTGGGCTAATGGTGACTAGAACCGGCTTATTGAGAGGTCTTGGGTCAAAACAGTAACAAGCTCTGAGAATTTGACCTGTGGATTTGGCTAGATGGCAAGTGTGTGCAGAACACTGCAGATGTACATAGCCTATATAGCAGTCTGTTTAGTGGAATGCACGTAAGATGCTTCAAGATAGTCCGTTAAAGTGAGGCCAAAGTAGAGAGTTTGATTGAATAATCCCTTCAAGCTTCTTTACATAGCAAGCATGTATTGTGATACACCGATGTAACGTGTTACATGTAGTTGTCTTCTTTTCTGAAAATGTGGATGCAAGTTGGCTTGTGGTAACTGACCCAATATACATG
Source organism: Aporrectodea caliginosa (assembly GCA_020284085.1). Taxonomy (NCBI): domain Eukaryota; kingdom Metazoa; phylum Annelida; class Clitellata; order Crassiclitellata; family Lumbricidae; genus Aporrectodea; species Aporrectodea caliginosa. The sequence goes on from JACEVL010000736.1 coordinate 288,530, forward strand.
TAACGATACGCAGGGCCTATATGTAAACGTTGCGAGCATTCCATTCCGTGCGGGGCTGCTTCTAATCTTATCTGCTTACTTTTCTCAACAGACATTCTTTGTGTTTAACCCTTTTAATACCGGAAAACACTTAAATCACTCCGTATCCCTTCCTCTAATTCCAGAGCACATGCCCTTTGGTCTTGTGTTCCTGTAGGCCTTTGTATAGAGTTTAGTTGTTTAACTAAAATGTTCAAGGAACAAAACAATTTGAAAGATAACACTATTTGTACAAATGTCATATTAACAGTATATTATACTCATTATAATATGATAGTAGGCCTATTATATATTATAATAGTAATTTAATATCATTTGGCTATACCAAAAATCAGGCGCGTAACTAGTATTATGCAATTACGCAACTGTGTAAAGATTTTAACAGCTCAAAAACTACAAACCGTTTAGATTACTTATTGACATCCTAGATTACTTATTATTCGTTGAATTTATATTGTGAAGACTTTGTTATTGTGAGGTCGGCAAACATTTTCCTTCGCTGACGCTAACTCATGACTCTGGAAATTTTTTGGTACTTCTGAAATTTCGATCACAGACCCACAATAGTTTATATCATTGTAGGCTAATGTCATATGTTCCACGCAATGTCCATGAGTTCGTTGAATTCAGAATGTGTGGTCAGTAAACTCGAGACAGTATTGTCGCAGAATGTTGTGCGGGCAAGTTCTACACTATATTGTTCTATATGAGCGCAGACATCAGTAGCACAGAACAGATATCGGTCTGCTTATCAAAGTTGTTGGCAGTAACAACCCCGGTTCGCAGAATGTGGTAAAAGAACAATTTACAGCTTTCATCACAACTCGTGACGCCACTGGCGAAACTATTGCGACAATCGTCGAGCAGCAGCTATCTGAGGTCGGAATCGAAGAGAGTAAAATGGGGGAAAGGTGGAAGAGAGCGAAATGGAGGAAAGAGAGCGAAATGGAGGAAAGGGGGAGGAAGAGAGCGAAATAGAGGGTAGGGAGGAAGAGAGCGAAATGGAGGGTAAGGAGGAAGAGAGAGCGAAAAGGAGGAAAGAGAGGAAGAGAGCGATATGGATGGTAGGGAGGAAGAGAGCGAAAGGGAGGAACAGAGCGAAAATGGCGGGTAGAGAGGAAGAGAGCAAATGGAGGAAAGGGAAAAAGAGAGCGAAATGGAGGAAAGAGAGGAAGAGAGCGAAATGGAGGAAAGGGAGGTAGAGAGCTAAATGGAGGAAAGGGAGAAAGAGAGCGAAAGGGAGGAAGAGAGTGCGAAATGAAGGAAAGGGAGGAAGAGAGCAAATGGAGTATAGGGAGAAAGAGAGCAAATGGAGGAAAGGGAGGAAGAGAGAGAGCAAATGGAGGAAAGAAAGAAAGAAAGAGAGCTAAATGGTGGAAGATAGCAAGTGGAGGAAAGGGAGGAAGAGAGCAAATGGAGGAAAGGGAGGAAGAGAGCGAAATGGACAAAAGGGAGGAAGAGAGTAAATGGAGGAAAGAGAGGAAGAGTGCGAAATGAAGGAAAGAGAAAGAGAGCGAAAGGGAGGAAGAGTGAACTGGAGGAAAGGGAGGAAGAGAGTGAAATGGAGGAAAGGGAGGAAGAGAGTGAAATGGAGGAAAGGGAGGAAGAGAGCGAAATGGAGGAAAGGGAGGACGAGAATGAAATGGAGGGTACGGAGGAAGAGAGCAATTGGAGGAATCTGTCTTAAAACAATATAAAGTGTGTTTAACACAACACTTCAGGAGGAAGAGAGCGAAATCGAGGAAAGGGAGGAAGAGAGCGAAATGGAGGACAGGGAGGAAGAGAGCAATTGGAGGAAGAGAGTAAATGGAGGAAAGAGAGGAAGAGTGAAGAAATGAAGGAAAGAGAAAGAGAGCGAAAGGGAGGAAGAGAGTAAATGGAGGAAAGGGAGGAAAAAGGGTGAAAGGGAGGAAGAGAGAGAAAGAGAAATGGAGGAAATGGAGGAAGAGAGCGAAAGGGAGGAAGAGAGTGAAATGGAGGAAAGGGAGGAAAGAGTTAAATGGAGGAAAGGGAGGAAAAAGAGGAGAGAAATAGGACAAGAGGAGGAGGAATGATAAGGATCAGAGGAGAACGAGGAAATGAAAAAAGAAATGGAGGTCGAAGAGAGCAAAATGGAGGAAAAGAAGAAAGAGAAAGGTCCAGAGATAGCAAGTGATCAAAAAGAGGAATAAATGTGAAGGAGCAATAACAAATAGGAGAAGAGAGTTGGAAGAACTAGAACAAAAGGAGGAAGAAACAATAGGAAAGGGAGGAAGAGATCGCAAAATGGAGGGGAAAGAAAGAGAAAAGACAGAAGTCAATAGGAAGAAGAGCAAAAATGGAGGAAGAAAGTGAAACTGGAGGAAAAGGGAGGAAGAGAGTGAACTGGAGGAAAGGAGGAGGAAGAAGCGAAATGGAGGAAAGGGACTGAAGATAAATGGAGGTATGAGAAGAGCAATTGGAGGAATCTGTCTTAAAACAATATAAAGTGTGTTTAACACAACACTTCAGGAGGAAGAGAGCGAAAGGAGGAAAGGGAGGAAGGGGAAAAGGAAAAGGAGGGGGGGAAAAAATGGAGGAAAAAAAGGGGAAGGGGGGAAAGGAGGAGGGGAAGGAGGAAAGGGGGGGAAGGGGAAGAGAGGAAAAGGGGGAAAGGGGGGAAAGGGGGTGGAGGAAAGGGGAGGGGGGGTGGGGAAAGGAGGAGGGCAATGGAGGAAAGGGAGGGGGTGCAATGGGGGAAAAGGAGGGGAAAGGAGGAAAGGAAGGGGAAGGGGAAAGGGGGGAGGTGCGAGGGAGAAAGGAAAACAAAAAAAAGGGGAAAAAGGGGTGGGGGGGAGGGGGCAATGGAAAAGGGAAGGGCAAAAAGGAAAAAAAATGGGAAGGAGGGGGGGGAATGGGGGAAAAAATGAAAAAATGGAGGAAAGGGGGGAACAATAAAAAAATCTTTAAAAAAAGGGGGAAAGGGGGAAAAAAAATAAAAAAACCAAAATTAAAAAAACAAGGGGGGGAAAAAAGGGAAATTTTAAGGGGGAAAAGGGAAAAAGAGGGGGCAATAGGGAAAAAACAAGGGGGAAAAGGGGGGGGGGGGGGGGGGGGGGGGGGGGGGGGGGGGGGGGGGGGGGGGGGGGGGGGGGGGGGGGGGGGGGGGGGGGGGGGGGGGGGGGGGGGGGGGGGGGGGGGGGGGGGGGGGGGGGGGGGGGGGGGGGGGGGGGGGGGGGGGGGGGGGGGGGGGGGGGGGGGGGGGGGGGGGGGGGGGGGGGGGGGGGGGGGGGGGGGGGGGGGGTTTTTTTTTTTTTTTTTTTTTTTTTTTTTTTTTTTTTTTTTTTTTTTTTTTTTGGAAGGGTAAAAAGGGAATTTCCAAAAAAAAAAAAAAAATAAAATTTTTTTCTGTTTTTTTTTTTTTTTTTTTTTAAAAAAAAAAAACCCCTTTTTTTTTAAAGTTTTTGGATTTTTTTTTGGGCCCCTTTTTTAGTGGGTTTTAAAAAGGCCCCCAAAAAAAAAAAAAAAAAACGTTTTTTTTTAACCCGAACCGGGAAGTTTTTTCAAAAAAAAATTTTAGGGGG